>OZ020609.1:94829671-95429671 GCA_963971545.1 Philophylla caesio
TACACACATATGTATGTACATACATATGTACTTCTTGGTTGGTTTTTGTTTGTATATAAGATCAATAACTAGCATAAAAAATGTTTACAAAAACAAATAAAAAAACAAAGGCGATTTTTATAACTCTGATACATAAGCGTCGGCTAAAAAATTAACAAATTTATTAAGTAACATTTTATTTGACGATTTTAAGTGATCGGCTATTTCATAGTTCAGAAAAGTAGGTGAAGTAATTAAGCATAATCATTATCAATATTATTGTAATCTTAATCATTATGATGATCATTCATCATTATCATTTTCACAACCATTACAATTATTTGTATTTTTATAATTTCCATTTCTGTTAACATTATCCTTATCTTTATCTTTATCATTATCAGTGTCATTATCATTATCATTATCATTATCATTATCATTATCCTTATTATTATCATTATCATTATCAGTATCATTATCATTATTATTATCAATATCATTATCATTATCATTATCATTATCATTACCATTATCATTATCATTATCCTAGTCATTATCAATATCCTAATCATTCTCATAGGCATTAAATTTTTTGATTTCAAATATTAATTAAAGCCAAACTGATTTTTCCAATATTTAAATGAGCTCACTGCGGAGCTGTCTGCAATCTAAACTAATCATCAATATCGGTTCAAGTTATGGAGAATATACCCCCATATATTTACAAAAAAAAATTGAATTTATTTTCTTCTTTTTTTTTAAGTTAGTTACAAAAATCTCGCAACTAACTTGATGCTCAACTCTGTCACAATACTCAAACATTAAGTCCTAAAATAAAAATTCTCTACTGCGGTTACTTGTTACATCTGCCTTGATTATACCCAAATTATGATTCGTGTAGTAGAACTCCTACGCTTTTTTTTCGGCGAAATTAAATATTGAATAAAGCTCAAGCTCTTGAGAGTTTTGAATAGCAATGCATAACCACCGGTTACCAATAAAAATTCTCAGCCGCTGCTATCGCAATATTTTATGTACTCATACATTTACAAAGTAATTGTCCATGTCAATATATGTATGTATGTATGTAGTTTTGTTAGCTAATCGCTCGTCAATTAATTTCTAAATCCACATACTTTATGTCTTATGGATAACACTACTTGTTAATGAAGGTAATAAAAATGCTTATAGTAGGGAAGCTATTTTGTATACCGAAAAAATTTATGAACATATTATACATAATTATCAAGAGTACTTTAGATTAGAAATCCACTAGAGCACAAAAACCCACATTACTCAGTGAGTGTTCTGTATTTGAAAAATTGTTCGTATTGACGGATATGAATTTACCCGTTCTCAGCGCGTTAACTTAAAGAGTGGAAAAAGTCAAAGGTGCATTAATAGAAATACAAGGTAGCGTGTTTTGAGCCACCTATCCTCTCTCCCTGACAGTAAAAACGTGACTAACTATTTAATAAAATGTCAAATGCAACTAGAATTTCATCAAAATAAAAGTAAATTTTTTTCGAACAAAAGCTTTACACATTTTTTTTTTGTTAATTTGTATGTAAATCTCTCTTACTTCACATTATTAAAATAAAAATCTTGGATGGGAAAAATCTTCTAATTATTATCAACTGTGTTTAAGTAAAATTCGTTTAAACTATGTTTGTAACTCTGAAAAACTTTTTCCGAATTTAGTAAATTGAAAATCAACATGGCGGATGTGACGGAGAAGCTGCCGACGGGAATAGTTTACACGGCAATAGTTGGAGACGGCAATAAGTAATGATTTTATCATCCGAAATTCTCCACACGTCAGCTATTTTCACTACACCTTACAAACCCAGTTCATCAAAGAAAGCGCATCAAATCATACATATGTATGTATATATAATTGATTTCCTCAATTGAGTCTATATCTAATTATATTTTATATTAGGTTCGTCGTAATTTGGTATTCTGTTTCAGGTTTATAAAACGATTAAGAAATTATTTAAAAGAAGTTTTCGCTATTCTTCTATTTCTTTCTATTTTTTTTCTATGTAGCTTTATATTTAGTTTTCTACCTTTCCAATAGCTCAAGAAGGAAATAGATGCAGCTTAATAGGCGGATGTAGCTAAGGATGGTGCGAACAAAAGGATACGCAAGGATGGCTTGTTTTCTCTGAATCAGAATGTAGTTTTGTGAGCCATATTCGCGAAAAAGGAAAAAGGAAACACGTCAATATTTGCAGGGTATTTACTAAAATGTTTTGCAAATGGCTTGTCCGTGTTACGACATTATTTCATGTCTTCTTTTTTTTTTTAATTTTACAATTATTTGTTTGCTTTTGTGTTTTCCGCTGACGTCAAAACATAACGGAAAGTGGACACATTTCAATTTCAACGATTAAAAGAGAAATTTGAGATGGGTAGAAAAAAAAATATAACAAAAATGTCATTGATGAAATAAATGTGTAAGGCGCGCACGCAATAGGCGCAAATGCAGACGAGTGTGTGTATGTATGCGTGCGTGCGTTTGCGCGGCGCTCAATGGGCATTTCATTTGTGGCTGCATGATGAACATTAAATATTTCATAACTTAACGCGCGACAAATTGGCACTTGTTGACAAAATAAAAAATTGTGAATTAAAAAAAAAACAACAACAACCAAAGTATGTAAATAAATTGACTAAAAACTTGTAATTGATAAGTTCTATTGAGAAACTTGGAATTTTATTTTTTATGAACATACTGTATAACATATATATGTATGTATGTACATATAAGTAAACAAGAGTGATTGGTAGAGCATTGAGCGTCTGGAGAGCGACGCTGCGCAGCTCAGCTCCAACTTAAAAATGCTGACTCTGTTTGGCTTTAAACGCTTGGCGGCTAGACAGTAGATTTGTATTAAGTAAGTTTAGTGAGTATGCGGTTATAATGTACATATGTAAGTACTTACTTGGCTTGGTACTCATAGGCATCCCAATACTCATACTTATTTTTTTATTTTTTTATTGCACTTGTGCTCAGGTACTCAATTTTTGGTTGCGCTCGTGGATAGCACACTTACTAACTGATAGAGTAAGTAGTTAGTTAGTAGATATCGCTTTAGTTGTGTTCTAAGCCAGTTTTTTTTTTTTATCTCAAGAGTATAGTATAGTATGCATGTTCGTTTGAGTGTATGTCAGAGCGGGTGGTTAGGGCTTTTCAGCTTCAACTCCATATGTCACTCGAAATGTTGTATGAACATACTAAGATATGTATAAAAGAGCTGTGGTTTTTCGTGCTTTGAAACAGTCGTCGTTTGAACGCGGCTGCTGACGGCTGAACGTTTGTGTGGACCGATTTTTGAAAAATTTGTTTTTACGTTTATTATCATACATTTTTTGTTATCGTTGTGATGGTCGTACGAAATTTTTAAATACTGAATGTGTGCATTTAAAAACAAGTTAGTATCTTAAACGTTAACGTTACAGTTATAAATATAGACATACAATATATGTATGTATGAATGTACTGAAATATTGTACAAAATTTATTTGGCATTTCGCACACAAACATACGAGTGTAATTTGAAATTGTGATCCGCGGAGCAATCGAGCAAGAGTCTGCTGGGCAGTCAGTCGCATGTACTTAAGAAAAAAGGAATACATTTAAAACGAGATTAACAAATATTTGACAAGCATGAGTACAAAAAAAAAAATAAAACACAAAGAAATATAATAAAACACCAACAAAGCTCAAGGCTTTTACAACATTTTATTTTTTTTTAACTTGTTTCAACTTAACTATTGCCTTACAATAAACGCGTTAATGTTTTAAAATTAAGTAAATAAAAAAAAAAAAACAATAGCAGCGAACTTAGTAAATAAAAGTCGATAAACGTCAAATCTGCCGTTTAGATATCTCATTATCATCATCAACATCATCAGCAATAACGTCGTTGTCGCTGTCGTCGTAAAAAAATCCCACATAAAAAGTATAACCCAACAAACACAAGATACTGCATTTATCGGAAATCAGTAGTTACTGCAAGAAAGTCAATAGTTAGGGAGTTCACAAGCAGTGTTATTTGTCGTATTTGTCGTATTGTGTTATTGTAATACAACAGTTGTTAACTTGTTGTTTTTGCTTCACATGTTAAATTTTCGTATTTCAATACAACTCTGAAAGGTATGTTTAGTGTGTTATTTGTGTGTGTTATTCGTTCAGCCCTTTCTGTTTGTCATCATTAGAGGTTTATTTTTGTTTGAAAAAAAAAAAATAAAAAATAAAGTTAAATGGAAATGTGCGTATAATAAGTTTAAAAAAACTGACTGCTCAAGTAAATTATAAATGATTTATTGCTTCAATATCACATACAATAGTAAACGAAATAGCACAGTGCGTTCACACGTTCCTCTGTTATTTCAATAGCGCATTAAAGAAACACGACAAATAACACAGGTTGTGAGTGACGATACAGCGTATTCGAATTGATAGCAGCATAGCAGTTTTTGAACGAAATCGAAAGTCTTTCGAAGTTTTGTAACGAATTGTCTAAAGCGAGCCCTACACGTGCAATACTTACCATAATATTTGGACTGACAAAAAAAACTTGTAATTGAGAAGTAATCTACCTCTACTCCGCTTTAAGTAGTATATAATTGTTGTACTTGCTCAGTATTTCGTTTTTCAGAAATGTCTAAAAATTCGACTTTTTTTTTTTGTTGAAAGTTCAAAAGATTCCTTATAATTTTCACCTTTTCTCAACACCTCCTACTGTTTTGCGAGTTAATTTAGTGAAATATAATACGCATTCAATATTTATTACGAGCTCCGTGATTAAATTTTTTTTTAATATTTTGCGTTTCATCCCGCGTTCCAAAAAAATTTCACACAGCATAGTCCATAAATACTACCTTCCAAATTGTGTAGCGTACGATGTACGAGTATATTAGAACGAGTTTTGGTTTTGCGCCAGCTTCAATGTAATGTTTCGTTTGCGTGTAGGTTTCACCTAAGGAATCGTAACAAAGTGCTTGGGTTGGTCCAAGAATACGAGTACCTAATTCCTCTCAACACATTCATACAAAAAAATGTTGACGCTTTCGTTAAAATCTGAGTTGCGCTTTTTTAAAAACCTTAAGACGAGGCGTAACAAAGTCATTGAAAATTTGTAAAAAACTGCTTGTTGGGAAGTTTTTATAAAAAAAAAAAAAGGAAACCCATAAAATTTACAACAACGAAGAAATGTAGATAAAAGCGGTTTTTAAACGCGTTGCCTTAAAATAAAATTAGTTTAGCGTCTAATCGAGTTTACTGTATAAGTGCGAATGGTGTTGGTGAAGCTTGTTATTGTTTTTGCTGTCATTATTATAGCCATTATTTCTTCTACTTACAAGTTGCCGCCGCTTTTGTTAGTACATACCTATATTGCCGTAACGCGCAAATGCTATACATTTATACATACATATATGTAGATATGTATTTGTTCTTGTTGTTAGTGTAGCTCGTTTTTACTGAGGACTTCTGCAAGCAACGCAAAAACTATTCAAGTGTGAACTTGTTTTTTTTAATTATTATGGCTCATGTTAATGTGTATTTTGAACTATGCACACACACACACACACACACACACATGCCTACAACAAGAGCCAAATGACCATGTTCAATGGGTGTTCTGGCTTTTAGCCACTTCAGACGATGCCCACACACACATCCATACATACTTTTATACTTAAAACACGCTCTTACTATGCCAAATTAAGGAAATGTTGCGATCGTTAAAATTTGAAGTATCTAATTTTTTTTTGCAAAATTCAAGTTAAATTGGGTCAAAAATGATTTTTAGACAGAACACGTTTTTTGCAATTGAATATCAACCGGAACAAAAGCATTTATTTTTACATCAACCTTTCATGCCGAACTTGCACAATTTTTTTTATTTGTACATACATACATATGTATGTATGTATGTACATATGTTCGACCTTTAAACACGGAAATGAAAGAAAAATATCGAGAACGTGTATTTTTTCTTAAAATCTTGTACAAAATAATTTACTGGTCAAAATATTCTCCAATTATTTTCAATTATTTTTCAATTAAAACATCTTTTATTCTCTAACCAAAAAAAAAAAAAAAAAATACAAAACAATTTTTTAAATAAAAAAAAAAAATTTAGAAAATTTTAATACTTGTATTTTGTAGTATGCAGAAATGTAGCTCATACAATAATGGTTTTAGTTTCTCATGGCTACGAATCAACACTGATTTTGGACAATTTTAAAACAGACGCTTTTTCGCAATCCCTTTCATATAACAAATAATCACGGTTTTGCGTTGGAGGAAAATGCCAATAAAATTTTTTTCAAAAAACAGCGAAAACTTACAGACACTTGAAACTTTCACTTTCTTATTGAATGAGTCAAAAACTGCATACTCAAAAAAATTAAAAAAAAAAATTATCCAGTTGGAAGTTTTGATAAAATTTTTTTTATATCATTGTACATTTTGTAAATAGTCTAAAAATGGGTGTTTATGGTTTATTTAGGGATTGAAAGAAAATGAAGTGCCCAAGTTTGTCAATATATGGTTGTGCTATAATTTGTGAACAGAGTTTATTCCTGTGTTACAGAAGGAAGAGCTTAAAATGAAACCTGTAAATGCAATCCTGATGTTCTTAACTAGGCAACTTGAGAAAGAGTTAAAGAGGAAAATACCTACTGGGCTAAATAAAGAGGCTTAATATAGCGAAGAGATTACTCTCAGCTTCAGAAATGAAAACATTGAATGTGTACTTTACTGAAATTCCTTCAGTCAGACTTCTAGGCCTAATACTTTAAATAAGTACAAATAAATACGATCAAAGTAAAAATTAGTAGATATGCATTTTGATAATCGATAATATTTCTGTAAAGGTAATCTATACCTTTCCGATACTCAGTAGGCATCGATACCTTGATGGTTACAAGTACAAGTACTTGATTTGAGTAATACCTTGATGCCTATAAACAGATGGTCAAACTTAAGTTAAGGTCACGGTGGAATGAAAAATACAGAATGTAAATCTCTGAAATACAAAAATAGCGGCCAAAGGTGAGATTGATTTCAGGCCATTGCAACATTTAGCATACATTAAAATTACCTCAATTACAATTGATCTCCTATGAGTAAAAATAGAAGAACTTATGTGAACTTACGCGCTTTGCTAGCGACATTATACGAGATAAACTCTTCTCTACCTTTTAGAATGCATTCCAAGCAGTCATGCTAAAGAATTTAGTATTGATTGGCGTCTGCAGATTACACGCTTTTGACGCAAAATTTAGGAGAAATCTCATATTGTATGTATGGTATAAGTACTCGTATTTGTTAGTACCCTTTATTAACTGAATTTAGTTTCAATCTATATACTTATGTATATTTGATCGCTGTAAACATGACACTTACAACCGTCCATCGAGATCGACACAATCTTATAACATTGAGTATAAAAAGCAAAACCCACCAGCAAATTTGAGGGCGCACAAGCAGTGACAAAAGAAGTCCGCCACTAGTTTCAAACAAATGATTATAATTGAATAAATATGTACAAAAATATTAGAAAGTTAGTGTATAGAAGAAGAAAATTAATTTTGTATATCCATACATACATACATATGTATGTAAATACCAATACATTCACGAACCAAGTAACTACATCAGTGAGTAAAAATAAGTGGGCTTGTTCTTTGCTAAATCAAAGTCGAAGAAGTTCTTTGGGATGGCAAAGTACCCCACGCAATTGGGAATTTGTGGTGCGCGGCTTTTTTCAGTTTCCAGAAATAATGAAATTCCTCAACAAAAAGGAAGTATTCCGAAATAATAGAATGATTAAAAAGTTGAAAAATCGATCAGTGAACTTGATTTAGCAAAAATATTTACAATCATTGAATTATCGCCAGATTTCTAAGGAAAATTTATTTCTAAATTTTCAATTGACGTATAACCTCAACTTTTTAGTACTACATACATATATTCATACATATGTATGTATGGACATTGTTGTCAAATTTTGCTTATATTACCCTAAGAATCGTTTTCTTGACCGTTGAGCTGCTTGATAAATTTGACATGCAGTCGAAAAAATGGCCCAAACTGTCAATTTTGTTTACAGATTTCTTCAGGGACCAAAAGCAAATACGAAATAGATTGCGATTATTATTTTTCTTCAACGTGTCTTTACTTGCTACAAAAAAAAAAAAAATGAATGTATACTTGAAATTGTTTTTGTAAAATTACACTCAAGTTTTGTATTTACATCTAAAAATTTACGAAAATAACCGATCTATCAAGTAAAATCGCATGATAATCAACAATTTGAAAGGGCCTAGCTTGCGACGTATAGCAATAGGTTGTGCACAGTGTGTTTTCGCCTATGTCAAATCCGTCAGTAAAAACTAACTTTTCGTTGGAAACATCTTGATAATTCTACTTCCATACCCTCATCGGTGTCTGCACCAATTTTTTCGATATACATATGTATATCGAAATACATATACTAATATTCTCATGACTGGTAGAACATTACCATATGCAGTACTAATTTATTTTCTTGGAAAATTCGGTCATTTACTCGATTCTAAAAAAATAAAGGTATAAAACCATCGAGCAAAATATGTCTGTCAAAATATCAATCGCTACACAAAAATAGCGTAAAAATTGACTTATCGCATCTTACATTTATCGATCTCAGATTTAATCCACCTTTATACGGCATCTCTATAATAACTAGTATTTTTATGAGTATTACCAAATTTTGACTGCTGAGTATAATCGACACACATACATATGTAGCAGAAAATACGTATTTACATACATAAAAATATACCACTGCTGGGTGCTATTTGCTTGTTTGTCCTTTAATACAAACAATTAATTTTATCTGTACGCAATATGTTTGCGTTATTAGTCTTCCCCCTTGAGGGTATATAAAAACATATGTATATGTATTGATTTATATGTATGTGTAAGTATATTTGTATAAAGACCCCGTAGTCAAATGTACTAGTTGTAAACTGCTTCACAACTAACTAGTATACATTGCAAGCCCAACAAGCCAGCCATTTTATTCTCTATACACTACTGGTGTTTTTAACATGTGGATGCCCGATGACGATGTGACAATTGTCAGATTTGGAACAGAAAATAAATCCATTTATGGACTAAACATACCAGTCTCCTACTAGTTCAAAACACGTGAAGAGGAGCTAAATAAAATAAATTTATGAATTAAATATAATTTTATATATAACACATTTTTATTTGGCAGATTTAAAATTGCTAACAATTACGTGTACATAAATACTTCAAAGTTGGTATCATTCCAAAGAATAAATAAAAGCATTTTTTAATTAATTTCATTAAAAGTAAAACAACTTTAGTTAAATATAATAATAATAATAATATAGTAATTGACGTTTACACTATATATGTAGCTCAGTGTTGGGCCGAGCTTCTCCTACCATTTGAAGGGAGCTACAGTTTTGTGTCGACTCCGAACTGCAGATGTACTTATTTAATGAAAAAAAAAAACTGTTTCTATGATTAAGATTTTACTTGCCTTGGTCGAGATTCGAATTTCGAACTCAGTGACATATTGAGTTAGGTATAGTAGCACGCACCGTTACCCACTCGACGACAGCGGCCACTTACTTAGTTAAATATTACATAAACTTAAATAAAAATACAAAAATTCATTAAACTAAATTAAATTCAATAGCTTTACTTGGTGTTAAGGCACATTTCAGTTTTTTCTTTTTAATTAGTAAGTTTTTCCATTTTTTACAAGTAATTTACATATGTATACAAGTGAATATTTTCAATTTAAATAAGGCATGAAAAATCGCTTTGTATTTGGTTGAAGTCTGGTCTTTTTCGGACTAGTTCGATTTCAACCGTTAATTCTAGTAATAAACTAGTATTTTTTCTGACTAGTTTAATGTTTCAATGCATGGTATGTATGTACATACATATGTATGTATTTATATGGTTGTAGATTGTAGATTTATCCCACTATCTCGATTTTTAATTGCACGCGACCGCCTTGGACTTACCGGCCGTCACTCTCTTGTCGATCTCCAGGCCATATTTACGTATAAACATACAAATGTACTTACATATGTAAATATGAGTATGTAGGTATGTATATTAAAGAATATGCGTTTATATGTAGTTACTCGTATATCTGTAGGTTTTAAGTAAATACGTGTTGATATGCCATACTCGCAAATGGTATAATTATTGGTTTTTGCGATTTTTAAATTTTACTACACACATACATACAAACATACATACATACATATGTACATACATATGTACATGCAAGTACCTCAAGCAGGCTGGCCGCGGCATTGGTCGGCAACTAGGGAACGAACGCACCGCCGCAGTTTGCAGCTGATCTTCAACGACTAGGGACACTAGGGAGCATTCGGCGCCTATAAGCGGCTAGTAAGTACAAACATACATTCATACACACACACACAAACACACTTAACTGCAGTGAATGATCTTGGTAAAGCCGCTAGTAAAAGGCAATGGTATAAATTTTAACGATACTTGCGCGGAGTAACTAGTTGTGTGTCGAGTGGCTTGGTGTGCCATTCCATTCCTGCCGTGCTGTGTCGCGCGCCGTATTGTTCCGTGTAAAGAGTTGAGTGGAGGCAAGTCTTTTGTAGCAGCGTTTTACTGTTGAAGTGTGCTACGGCGGCGTGTTCGAGTTATTGAACTTAAGTGCTTTTGTATTGTTGATTTATTTACAAATGTCGATCAGGGTTTGTGCATCCGAAAATAATTTTCTAAATAAATGTTGAGGAAAATCGTAAAAAAAAAAGTTGAGTTGCGTGCTTCAAGACTTGCATGTTTTAAGAAATCGAGCTCTATGAGTAGCGCGTCTTAATAATGACAAGGTGTGAGTGCGAAAATAGTATAGTCGAGATAACAAAAACAGAAAAAAAAGTGGTGATAGTCGCTGTGCCCGCTCATTTTTTAATTTAAAAAAAATAGACTTTTTTTTGTTTTAATTAAGGCACGAAAATATATGTCAATTACTCGATTTTATAATTACACGCACATTTTCTAAAAAAAAATTTATAAAACGCCCCTTAATGTGCCAATTTTTAAGTAAAAAGCAAATAATTAGTTTCTAAATAATTTGAAAATCTAATAAATACGTATTTACGTTTTTATATATTCATAATACCATTTTGGCAAAAGCGGTTCAACTTCCGATATTTTTCGTTCGATTCCACTTAATACGAGTATATGTGACCAAAATTTATTTGTATTAAAATTCCCTTCGAATTTGATACCTCAAATTTTACAATTTCTATGTAAGCCAAAGTTAAAAAACGGAATAAAATAGCAGTTTTCAAGGTTTGATCGATACAAACTGCCAATAAAATTTAATTTCTAAAGCATTGCTAAATATCATTTTTAGTTTTAATAAAAAAGTTTTAAATTTATCGCCTGTTAAAAGTTAACGTATAATAAAAATATTAAGGCAGCAAACAAATTTTTTCCATTCGATATTTACGAATATTTAAAACGGTATGGACGTTCAGGACTTTCGAGCATCGAGAGAGATGACAACACGCATTCTCAAAGTTAGTTGTAAATGTCACAACAAATTCATACAAAGTAAAATAGATTTATGCCCGAATTTAGTAAGCAGTTTCAGACTATAATAAAGACAAAAGGCACATCTTAGACCAGTTGGCATTCATTAGTCTCAAAATAAAGACTCTAAATTGTGACCAGATGATGAGTAGGACACAAAAAATTAAGACAAATGTAAAAGCAAGGCAAAGGAAATAATCTCTAGCTCAAAGTTTTAAATTTATATTCAGTAACTTGGTATAAACTCAAGTCTCAAAATGAACTAGAGAATATTGCTTTATCTCGCTTTCACGTTTTCCTCTTTAGTTTTTATTTGAATTTTTTGTGACCTGCTCATCATCATACCAAGTAACTGAATTTTTCCATTAAATTGCTATAGAAGAGGAATAAAAAACGAATAATTAATTAGCGGCCTTTACACGATCTCACTTGCAAAAGTTTGTGACACACAATTTCTGTATTTATATTCGCACGTACGCACGTTTAAGTAAACTGCATGACACACCAGCAGAAAAAATTAAACATATTTGTCAACCGACGGATATGAGGGACTAACATTAATTTCTTACCTTCACACGGTCATATTTTCGTACAAGTGGAATAAGCGCTTTTTAGAAGGCGCAACCTCTTCTTCTCTCTAGCGTGAGCTACATAGATTGCATAGTAAATACTACAAACTCGGATACATCTTAAAAGAAGTATCTTTGATTGTCTTTGAATCGCCCTTCTATTGCAAAAGCTTTGCTCTACACATTTCATTAATCAATTAACGAAAATTCGAACCCATTTATTTCAAATAACATCCACAAGAAAGCTCTTTGACAGATCTGTCAGAAGATAAGGCTGAGTTCTTCGAAAAGATTGTTTCATTAAAATGTAGCATTTCATATTCGTTTATTCTTATTTCCAAAGTGTTATTGAGCCATCTTTGTAGGCGCTTATTCTTTTTATTTGATTATGACGCGAGACTTATTTGTTTAGACTGTAGTGAGAATTAAAAAGCGCAAACGCTTAAAAGTCAATTAATAAAAACTTTCCGCGAAACGAATATAGAACGCTTCAAAAAAATTATATTAGTCTTTCTGCATAATTTAAGCAATCAACTTTTTGAATTTAAATATTGTCTCTGACTTCATTTTTAATGGCATTAATTATCAAAAGCTTTATTTTCGCTGACGCAGTATGTACAAGATAGAAATGAACAGCAGCGGAAAAAATAAAAACTAATTCTTTTGTTTTTAAACCGGTGTTAGATATGGGTTGTTAAAAATCGTTGTGGATTCTGAGTAAAACGGTTGAGTGGGGAAGAAATATGACAAAAAACGATGCAAATAATATAATACGTACGGTTTTAAGTCCGAAACCCGATTTAGAGGTTATATACAAATGTGCCAGCATATTTTTTGTATGTGCCATATCTCTATGTACATATGTATGTATGTCGGTATGTAATATATTGGCTAGTAGGTTGCTTGATCGGTTGTTGAGCTTTCTAGACACGACACTCGGCTAATAAATTAGCGATGTAGACTTGTGTCGAACGCTGGCATACATACATACGAGTAAACATGTGCATATTGTACATAAAAGCATAAATGCTTAATCATATTACTTGAAACAACTCATGCATACATTTTCTCTTTACGAGTATATGCGCGCGCGCCTGCGTATGAATGAATCGCATGCGATTTTTTTGCGCCCATACCTTCCATCCACAATGCTTGCTTCTTCGCATCTACCATCACAAATGTTACTTTGAGCAAATACCAGCGCACTCACAAGCGCTCACACAATTCGCACACTTCTTGAACGTTTGCAAATGCTTTTTATTTTATTTTTATTTATTTATTTTTTTTATGTGCAAATACGGCATTAAGTTGACTGGCTATGGGACAAGGCGCTACTTAACCATTATGTGCACAACGGCATACCAATTTGCTTTTCAATACTTGAAAGGAATGTTATTTCTTACACTTTAAGCGATACAATTTTTAAAGTTATATCAAAGAAAAATTTTAACAAAGTTATATTACAATTCAAGTCTTTCGGAAAAATTTAAAAATTGCGCGTCTTTGATTGAAGCGGTAAAATCTGTTAAAATTGACTGTATTTCAATTTATGAATGTTTCGATTCAGTCAATGGAAATGCAACGCTGTGGTGAGCTATTGTCAAATTTTATCTCCTTGCATTGAACTTGCGGGAAATAAATTTTACACTATTCGAGTCACTGTTAAAATGTTAATTCAAGCACATTTTTCTTTTCTTGAAGTTAAACGCTAGAATTGTTTACGTAGAACAATAAAATTGATTTTTAAAAACCACACAAAGATCAGCAGATTAATCAACAACACCTATGTAATTTGAATTCGCTTTGGACTTGGTAGTGTTTAATTAAATGCTACAACTATCAAACAACAATGATCTTATTTTTTTTTATTTCTGCAGAGATGTCAAAATATGCCACAGCTGATGGCCTTGTCTGACTTCAATTACATTGTCAAATTGAATGTTAACATACATACTTGCATAAAGGACATTTTACACGTATTACTCCTTCATAATGATATTTTCAAAATACATACCTTTAACAGAACGTAATGTCATTAATACCTTTGCTTATGTCTTATCGAGCCAGTTTTAACGCTTGCCAAGGCATTTTTTTTTTATCTAAAAGCTTTAAATTTGGTATGATAACTTATTTTAAAAATGTGATAAGGAGGCATTGTTTTACACGAAGGAGAATCACTTGAATATTTTAACTTTTAGACGACGTACATATTAACGCTGGACGTTCAATTAACAAATATATTAACCCTGTTGTGATAATTTACCTACAAAGCTACGCTGCGAGAATTATGCTTTTCAATCTTGCAAGTATTTTTATTATTAATTTAAAAAACTAATTAAAAAATTTAAATGAGTACAAAGTTATTTTAAAGAGTTATTAGCATTATAGAATTTATGCTGGAAACTCCATGATTTGTTTTTCAGGCATATATTTCAACAATTTTTAATAGGATTATCAAAGCCGAGGTAATAAAATAATTTATACGAGTATACTTGAATAATAGTACTGGGCATATTTCAAATTGCCATTATTTTTTTTTGTAATTTCAATGCCAAGTTTATCTTCGAAACTTTATATGTTTTGTCGTTTTAAAATATTTTCAGCCAATAATAAGGCCTAAAATATGTATTGTTTTTTCTTTAATTTTAATACTTAACACTTCGTACAACAATAGCGGCTGTCAAAAATTTACTGCTGTCGTTTCGCCTACTTTTGAAACAGCTGATCCCTAGACATTTGCAAAGGTTTTGGTCTTCAATTTTCAGCAGATAAATATGTATGTAGTTACTACTAGAATGAGGAAGGATAATAATATTACTCAAACCAGGGGCGGGAAATTAAAAGATGCTTAAACGAAAATATAACAAAAATGTTTTTGAAAGTTTGTTTTTTTGTGATTTATAAGTGGAAAAAGCTTATAGAACCATTGAGATATTCATTTTTTATATAAGACTTAATTTAGCAAAAAATTGCGCAATTACTAAAAGGGCTGAAAAGGATATTTAGAAATTTTTGGGTAGAGGAACAGAAGCACACTATTAAAAGTGCTACAAAAATCAAAATATATGAAAATCGTTATTTTTTTTGTAAACTTTTCTTTTCTTAACTACGCAATTAATAATCTTTATAATTGGAAAAATTGAAAAAAATTTAGAAACCCGCTTCTGCCTCTAAATTCTGAGCTACGCACAAAAATAACCATTTTACGCACAACCAAATTATAACCAGTGATACTTCTGGTAAAATAAGAGCAAATAAATAATTAATTAAAAACAAAAAGGCCTTTTGAAGCAAATATTTTAATTTTTTTTGAAATTCGCGTTATAAGTACTTAGTTTCAAGACAGACTATGCCATTTGAACGCATCAATACAAAACTTACGTATTTATACACCAAGCGGTGGTGTAAATTTTTTTGGCTAGACACTTAACGGTTAAGTGTGCGCGAATCGTAAAGCAATCGCAAGAACATCAGCGGCTATAAATATTGATACAAAGCAATAAAACAAGTAGAAAACAAAAAAAAACAACAACAGAAAATATAAAACAAACAAGTATCTACAAGAAAAAAGTAGCAAAAAAATGAAAAAAGAGTCCAGCAAAAATCCAAAAAGTAGAAAAAATGGCAAAAAAAAATTTAAATTTATAATAGCCAAGCTACGCTTATCGCTCCCGTATATAAGCGCAAGACCGCACAAAATCGTCTCTCATTTAAACATTAACAATCCATCGATCGTGTGGCGGTTTTTTCGCGTTGATTTCTTGCGGTTTTCGTGCTATTGAATATACATATCAATTTTTGTGTGCTTCTCTCGACTAGCGTTTGAAATAAATTCAAGTTATTCGTACGCTTTATTGTTGATTGATCGTTCCTTGTGTATCGCAGCAGCGGTGCTCTTTTTGAAATCTTGTAAAATTTTGTCTTCGTGCAAATCACGTGCGTCACATTTGTTTCGTTCAGAAAATCGTGTATTTTGTACTAATCAGCTAAATAACTCTAAGAGCAGCGAGCTTTCAGCTTCAGTTTCGTATACAATCCAAAAAAGAAAAATATTTATATATTTAAAAAGCATCAGCTGCGACTTAAGGTCCTGTTACAGCAACTAAAAGAAAGAAAAAACTCAAACAAAATTAATTAATTTTAATTAAACCACTTATCGACATCAATTCATACGCTTTCGTTCAACTCAAAACTCGTTTGTATTCGATCTGCAGCTTAAATTGCCGAAGCAAATCTAACCTACGCAATCTCGCTCTGTGCTCCTCCTACCCGTGCTTTACGTCGCGCAGCCGCAAACTCAACGCTTTTTTACGCCGATCTTTAGTAAAAAAAAGGCATTTTGCTTACCTCCGTTTTAGTGGTACAACTTTGTGTGTGTCGACTGCTCAACGCCCTTGTTTTCGTTTACGTTTACGTTTTCGTCTTTGCTCTTGCTTTTTTGCTAACGCTTTTACTATTGTGCTAAATTATCCTGTTAAGGATAATTTGCTAATTTTTGCCAGCGGCTACACTTAAACAAATTACCAACGCTTATTAATCAACATCATCTGCTACAGTTTGTTATTTAGTTTCAATTCGGAGGTGAAACCTTAAATTGAAGTAGCAACGCAACAACACATTTGCAATCAGCAGCGAAAGCCCGGCTTGTGAAGCCCAAGGCAGAAAGGCGCAGTTTTTGCTGTAGCAGCGGTTTTTTAAGCAGCAACCTGGAAAAAACAAGGTATACACCTGTACACACTTCACATCGAAAAAAAATGACGCAACAGCCGAGTTGGGGTATTAAAATATCGAGGTGTAAGTACACACATACATACATACATAATTTCTACAATCTGTTTTTATATGTAGTATAAATTTATTATTCACCATTGTATATTTACTTATTACTGATTATGTCTGCTTTGTCTGTTAAGCACACTATGAATGACCGTTTATGAGATAATTAATATGTTGACCTAAAATAAGCAATATATGTATGTGGGGCAGGGACGGATCAAGAAAATATTTTTGGGAGGGTCCATTTATTTTCATTATAAACTCCATTATAAACATGGATATAATAATATTGGGTAAAGCGTTGAATTCATTTTTATAAAGCCATCGTTAAGCTATGATTACATCATTTGAATCAGTAGAATCATAAAACGTTAGGGATTTTAAGTTCTTCATCGATTCTCCTCTTTTTCTTTGCCAAAATATCTAGTATATGGTCACTGGTAACCTCAATGTCTCGATGAATATTTAGCAGCGCAGATACGTCCCCAATCTCCGTAAAGTAGAAAAGGACCGTTCACTCGAAGCCACCGTGACTGGCAACGTAGCACTGATTTGAAAAAATCGGTAAATGTGTTTGTAAAGTTGCAAATTACGAAGGCGGTTTGATAAGTCATTAACTTTTTGAATAAAATATACTTTTTCGGCAAAAAAAACATTCTCTTTATCAACATAATCTTCTTTCAACTCTTTACACTTAGTCCAGCTTTTTTCCAATTATTTTATTTTGACCCAAACCTCGTAACACACAGCCATTTCTCAGGTTTGGAAATAGAAAATAATCGCATGGATTTTCGCCATGCTCACAACACACGTGTACATCCGCGCTTTTTGCAAGTGTAAGCAATCAGCCATCGCACGGATAGCGCTTTTCATATCCAAATATTCGTGTAAAATGTGATGTGGCTTCGCAGTTAGATGCCTACAACCTCAGTCACCTCACGCACTTTCATTCTCCGGTCTTCAAATATCATTCTAGGATTTTATCGACGACTTTTTGTATAACGACTATAATAGACGCCAGTTAAGGGCATTAGAATAGCGATATTTATATTTTATTTAATTCATTTATATGTACCACTCAATTAAAGTTAATGAAATATAATAATAAAAAAATAATATTGTAATTAATTGTCTTAAACTGAGAATTCACAAACAAAATCAATTAAATTCAATTTGAATAAGGCAATCCATTTGTATTCCAGTTACTGGGTAACAATTTTTAATGTTTTTGTCTAGAGTGAGTTTTTGTTTGTGCTATGAATTTGAAAACACGGTTGAAATTTTCTGAGACCACCGATATTTTGGGGAAGGGTCCAGACACGCAGCACCCCTCTCCTGTATCCGTCCCTGATGTGGGGACAGGGAAATCTGGCAACCCTCAGCAGCATCAGTAAATTGTCCATGACAGAATTATAAAAAGGAGTCGTCGCGTTTGAGAAGTCGAAGACGAGTTACGAAATTTTGGTGTCTGTATGTAGTATTTTTTAATTATAAACTTTTCTAAATTCATTTTAAATCATCACCTTTTTAAATAATTTTATCATCACGTTGAATTCGTTGAACAAATTTTAAATTAAATTCAATGAATATTTAAATACAGTTTTGAATTAATTTAGTGGCTTGTGGGTGGAATCCTATATATATTCAATATAAATAGTTTCTAGCGGTATAATATTATTTTATATTAAATACATACTTTCAATATATTTCAAGCTCTCATTAACGATCAATAAATTTAATGATCTAGGGGCTACCATATAAATGTTCACTATTTATTTTTTCAAAGTTAATTGACAGACAGAATATAGTTTAAGAAAATTAAAGCAGTATTTACATCGTGTTTCCATTTAATAATTAAGGTAAAAAGATTTATTAAGCTTAGGCACTTAATTTCAACTGTTTACATTGGCATTTAATGAAAAATATTTGTATAGCTTTATTAACGTCGAAAACTGTTATTTTGTGAATCTTGTATGGAGATATAAAAGTTGTTATTAATTTTGCTCAATGCCAATAAATACTTGCAGTGAGAGTGTAAAACTGAAAGAAAGAGAAAATTATCAGGAAAACAAAAAAATTAGAGTGAATGTTTGAGATAAGGAGCATTGGCGAACACAAAAACTCGTAAGACTGCAAAAGTGATTTATTTCTCGTATTAGCACCGGTTGAAAAACATACATAGAAACAATTGTTAGTGTAATAAAAGAGACAACAAAGTTTCGAACGCTGTTTATGTTTTCAAATATATACATACGTCTGCTTTGATTTCTTGTTTGTATACGCCGCTATTCGAATAAAGCTGTGTCTACCATTTTGAAGAAGTTAAAATAAATACAAGTTCCCAAGTAATTAATATTATAAAAAAAAATTTGTTTTGAGTTTGAAGCCCTTTGACAAAAAACAAAATAAAAAAGCATTTGGTTAACTTTGCAATCACTCAGAAGTTCGAGTAGTTTTTCTGACAGCGTTGAGTTATTAAAAAGTTAAGATAGTTCATCAAGTTAAGATAGTTCATCGCACGGCATTCAAGATAAGATAAATGTATGACTCCCAATAAGTAAAGTTAGGTTAAGTTTATCAGTATTTAGAACGAGGCCACCGACTTGTGTACAAGAATGTTACGATTATTTGAAAAAAGTCGTAGACTTTTCGTCCGTCTTTCTATTGAGATATTTTTTAGCAAATTTAGAAAAGTAGTCGCGTCAACTCGGCATTCACTTTTTAGTAACAGCTAAATTACGAATGCGTGATTTTTTTTGTTCTTTCTAGATTAAGTTTTAAGAGCCGCTACCACATTTAAAATAAAATAATTATATGGGAAATACTTGAATTAGTTATATGTATAATATGTACATTATCTGACGTAGCGCTAAATTCTCGTCCATCGCAAACATTGACACACCGTCTCGGTCCTGTTTTTAAAAAAGAATTTAATGCAAGTAACTCAATTAGGGCATCTGTCTCTAATAGAAACAAAAGATACAGTTTCAGGTCAAGTTGGCATTTATTAGTCTCACAAAAAATTAAGCCTAACACATTAAATAAAAACGCAAAAGCAAGGAAAACCTATAAACGCTAGCGCATAGTCTCAAATTTCGAGACTTGAGATTGTAATAAGTTAATGAATTCGGGCATAATACTTATTTTGAGACTTATGATTGCAACTCGCTTAAAAATGTATTCCGGCATAAGAAGCAGCAAATTATACTTTTTTTGCTAGAAAGCAGAGGGTCTTGAAAATAGGAGGTATTAACATTTTTAAAGCTCAAAACTCGACTGAATTCCAAGACTCCACTAAAACACAAAATTTGCCTTGAAGGAAACTATGTACGAGTATTTAAATTGTATTCTTAAATAAATTGTCATTTTTAATAGGTTTTTAGGTCTCACAAATCCGTATCTGCAGACAAGAAATTAACTTTTTGATACTTAAATATTTTCAATAATTTCAATAGATTTTCAAAATTTTATTATATTTTTTTTTCTCTCCTACAATTTTAACAACTGTATTAGGAGTAAAGTTTTATTTTTAAAAGTCAAACTAATTATAAGAATGGAAAAAAGCATAAAACGCGGCCGCAACATTACGTAACTTTACCTTTGAAACTTCAAGTCAGGCGTATCGCTGTCGGCACTTGCCTTTTATGTTTGCCTACTCTTAATTATTTAGGCAAGCGTTTAACTTGAATTTTCGCTAAAAATTTACAATAGCAACAAAGTGTAAATATGTAATATAAATTTACCAAAGCACATGTAAAGGCAGGGCCATGACGATGCCGGCTTTTAAAGTCGTTTGCTTTTTTTGTTTATTTTATTTTTTTTTATCATCTAAATGACGAATACTTAAATTAAGTGAATGATAAATGATTCTAAAATATAATTATTTTTTACCGTTAATTTGAATACCTATGCATAGCAAGGCTTTTTTTTTTTAATTAGTGTCGTAAAACCTGTTAAAAATGCTAAGACTGGAAAGACACTGGCATATAAGATTTGTGATTGTTGCGGCGCTAAAAAAGGTGCTGTATCAATTGAGTTTTTTTTTTTTTTGACATCTAATTGAGTACATAAATATAAATACATAAATATATTTTAATTAAAATCAGTTCTGCGCCAACTTCCTCTTTGCATTTATGTATGTAGTTTGTATGTTATGTGATTAGTACCGAACATATAAATGGTTGATAAACTGTATTTATTGTTTTTATTTACAGTCGAATACTTAAATTGTCTTATCAAAAAACTAAAAAATCGAATTTATTAATTTCATAAACAGTATTGGTATTTTACCTTGTATTAATCGCTCTACGTATCCTACTTTTACGATACAATCATACTTATCGCCGCTAAATAGCATACACTCAAAGTTTGCCCACAGTAAAATTAAAACTAAAAATATCAACTTTCCACTTTGTGGCTTTGGCGCTTGCCGACCAACGAGTAAGAATTTGGTTATTCTATGAAACTCCCTCAACCTGATTTAAAAACAAAACTAGTCTACGAAATATCTATGGTAGTGGTATTCCATCACTTTTAAGTAAACTAACTTGAAGCTCGCCTCAAGAGCAAATTTCTACAGAACCTATCCGCTCAAATTTAGCATGGCCGACCTTTGGCTTGCCACACTTACACATGTATGTATGTATAATAAATGTAAATACATATGTATATAATAATCTGTCAACCTCATACGAATACATACACATGTATGTACATACATAAATGGAATCATTGTCCACTTGACTGATAAGAAAGCTGAAAGAAAAAACAATAAAGAAAAAAACAATTAGTTCTTGTAAGTCATAAATTCCTATAACACATTTTGAATTCCACTTTGTCAATTGCCTTGTTTATGATGTTGGTAAAATAATAATTACCTTTTATTAAGTTATTGTTGTAGTCTAAATGAAGATTTGACGGCTAGATAGTAGCTCCAAAATTTAATATAAATGCGCCCCTTATTCGATTATGTAAAGGGTGTTTTTTTAAACGTGTGGTTTTCAATGAGGCAATGCCTTTTTCGTAGTTGGTTTTTTTGCCAGCTGTTACTTGATTTATACTCAGTTTGGTTTGCTATTTCAAGACGCCTTGAAAGAGAATATTCGGCGCGTTATTGCCGACATACGGTCTCAATTGCTGCAAAAAGTGGTCGAAAATTGTACTTCTCGGCTGGAATGTATTCGAGCCAGCGGCGGCGGTCACTTGCCCGGAAACATAATGACAAACTCTTATCTTTATAATAAAATTAAATTCTTGGTTATAGCATTAAATTTTATGCGTTTTATTTCTTCTTAAAAATCACATGTCTAAAAAAACACCCTTTATAAGAAATAATGATAAACGCTCAGCACAACACTTTAATTAAAAGTAATATATGTGCTTACGATTTACACTATGCAGCCCATTCAATGCGTATTTTTAATAAAAGGATACTATCGCACACATTTTTATTTGAATTTTAAAGATTATATTTCGCTAGTTTCCTTGTTTTCTCTTTTTGGTTACATTGTAGAGATGACAACATTTATCGTCGCTAGCCAATCAATTGTCAATATCAAGTGTTTCAGAGAAAATCACTTAAATTTCTAATTTTAACAGAATATTATGAAGAAAAATGCGCGAGAGTTGGAATGTCGTAGATTTGTCAGCTTGCTTTGGACTTTTCTTATGCTTAGAATATGCTTAGAATATATATTTGTGGAAAACTTTGTCATAGAACATTAACACTTCTTTTTTAGTTTATTGTGCTTTACACTTTAAAGTTTAAGTGAAACTTTTCTACGTTTTTTATTTCAGTAGATGGATCATCAAAAACCTCATTTATGGAATCGGGTCATACAATCCCAAATATTGTTAACAAGAAATCTTAAATTTGGCAATTACAAATGTTTTGAAAAAATATTTACACAGAATTTAAAGCCTAAGTACACATATTAAAGCTGTGCTAGGCGCTAGCAGTTCAACCTTCATTTTAACAATTACAGCTTAGAGTCCCCTTAGATATTTGCGAAGTTCATTAGCCGTATTTGCAAAGGCAAAAAAAAAAATACTTACTTAAAAAAAGAAAAACAAAATAATGCGAGGAAAAACAACTATGAATAATGGTGTCATAGCAAAAAATAAAATTGATGTATCGAACGACTTCTATTCAATGTAAATAAGTACTCAAACATTTGACAGCTGTCAGTTAGTTTTTACAGACTGAAGTAGCCATTAGAATGTTAGAGTATAATGACTAATATACATACATATGTGCATATGTATATATGAGAACATACAGGCTATGAAAGCGCAGTGGCGGATCCGGG
Organism: Philophylla caesio; assembly: GCA_963971545.1. Classification (NCBI taxonomy): domain Eukaryota; kingdom Metazoa; phylum Arthropoda; class Insecta; order Diptera; family Tephritidae; genus Philophylla; species Philophylla caesio. The sequence continues at coordinate 94,852,933 of OZ020609.1, forward strand.
ATTATGAAATTAATGCTTGGCATTTTTGCCTGTGCAAACTTTTCCTGCAAATATGTGTGTATAAAATCAAATAATTCTGATTGATTGTTTTAGTCATCAGCGATGCATTATGAAGAAGCTTTCAAATAAAATATTAGAATGAGATATGTATTAGAAGACGCTTGTTTATAGAATTTTCTTTGTTAAATTTAGTTACATAACAGAAAAGTCATTTTTTTTTTTTTGCAGAATCGAGTTAATGCAAACTTTGACATCTGTGGGTGTTAATCATTCGAAAAATTTACTTCTCTAAAAATATTCGTTAAAATGTGTCGAGAATTAATGAATGGAAAGGTTCAGATTTCGCTTAATTTGTGAATAAAAAATTTAAAAAAATAAGCTTACGTTTAGTTATATTCTTTTCTAAAAAATCATATTAGAAATTAAGAATTTGTATTTAAATACGAAATACAAATTCTATGGTCTTGAAAACGTGAATTGGATAATTTATTAATCGACTAAATATTTATTAAATTTTTTATGTTTTTCAATCGATAGAAAGTAGAAAAAAAAATTTTATGCAATTACATATTTACGTTAGGTACTGAGCGGGTACACTTATTTAGCGGAGATCCTCATGCCAGCGAACAGTGGTTCGGAGGGCCCGTACCAATGAATCCGCCACTGTACAGTTTTTTCAACACATATTTGTAAATATGTATGCGGTTCAACTTGATTAAGTGGTCCATCTGATACATACGTTGATGTACAAATGTATATCAATTATTTAGATAACATTTAATAACTGAACACATATTTTCACGTACACATCCCTCTTGAGATAAGACTCATTTCATTTTATTAAGCAATCTGGCTAAAGTATGTAAATAGTCGAAAAGCTGTCAAAATAAAAGTAAACTGCACACCAATATAAGTTAATAAAATCTTTTCAAAACTGAAATAAAATATTATCGCACTAAACCGCGCTAAGTTAAACCGATTTTCCATCAAATATTTAAGTTGATTCAATGTGTTTGGCCTCGACTCTGCCTCGAGTACAGCTACGAACCTATGAATTTATATTCGCATAACGCTCGTTTATTAATTTTTATAAAAAAAAAATTCAAATTTATATTCAATAGAGTTCAGTAAAGGTGTTATCGATCTCAGGGCAATTCAAAGTGTCATGGTGAAGCAAAATAAAAGGATGAAGCGTTAAAATAAACTGTAAATTAACTTCGTCATTTCCTTATATGGACATTTTGAAAAGACTGACGAATAAAACAAGAATAAATCAGCTGTTCTAGACTTCATCTTACATATGTATATAAATTCGAATTGTTTGATTTTTTTTTTTCAATTTCTAATTACTAGTATTTACTTCTCCTTATTATTAAAGCGCAACACAATGCAGCAAATATGAACAGTGTATATGTACGACGATTTATGAAGAGTTAGAATTCTTACGAGTATATATATCTTATCGAGTTTAGCTGTCACTCTATCTCTTTTTAACAAATATTCTTGTGTCAGCTTTAACATTTTTGTATATTAATTATAACCATAACTATAATGATAACGATAACGACTAAGGGAACGAGAACGATAACGATAAAGATAACGACGATAATGCCAAATATAAGACAGGCTGTTAAATTTTATATCAGTTTAAAACTAAAGACTAAAATAAAAGAGGATGGGTCTGAGCTAATGAAAAGCATATCCGTTACATTTAATAAAAGAGAAAAAGAACTCAAAGGAATAGTATGTAAATGCATTTGTAAATCTGTACTATTTTTAACTAAACCCTCAATGCTGAGAATTACAAATTTCTTTGAGTTGAGTTTTTGCACGTGTTAAGAATGATTTGAGAATAATGTTGACTATCAACTTGAGAACAATTGGAGAAAGATGTGTGAAATTTTTTTAAATGTTGTAGAAATCTTTGTTCGGCATTTGTTGGGTAATTTCATGGAATAAGTGTTAAAGGCTTCAATTCACACTTGCATTAGAAATATTCTATACAATTATATACAAATAAACATAGATATGTAAATTATGTTGGTTTAAAAAAGTAGATTTATTGCCAACATGAAAAATTTTTTACGTTTCATTTTGTTTGGGGGGTTTTGGGGCACTTATAAAAAGTATTTAATTAGACCTGTTCTGCATTTCGATTTTGACATATTTGGTCGAAAACGAAATGAAATTCATTACTGTGGTTCAGAAGCGAGAATTTATTTACATTTTTAAAGTATTGTATCTGATTCGCCGAAAATAAAAAAAAAGTTTTGATCTTTACAAAACTGCAGAAACTAACGACCACATTTTTCTAAATCGAAATGCAGAATAGGACTGAATATTTAAAAAATGGTTCAATAAATAATTATTAGACGTCTGCTAGAAAGAAACAAATCTGCTGTTTGAAGAAAACTCGATTTGCAATTATTCTGCAGTATTTCTATGATTATATTTTTGTTTTTTGCAACAATTTTAGCATTTTAAGCGACCAATTAAAAACTAAAAAGAAAATCGATATTAACTTTTTTCGATAAAGTACAATCCCATTGAAAAAAAAACGGAGTTTACTCTTTTTTCGAATCGCTCCAATACACAGACTTTGAATAGAAATACCCGTAAGAGGAAGAAAATAAAATTGCTATGGAAAGCAATGCAAATATTGGTTTTACATTTTTGCCTTTGTTTTGTTTGATCGCTGTCAGTCAATAATTGTAATTGCATTTAGACAAGCGTGTGAAATACTATTTAATTGATTTACATTATGAATTGTACATTTTCAAACACATTGACATCTGTATTTTATATTATAAAAAAATGAAATGGCACAGGAAATAGAGCTTGTAGTTGACATTGACAACTGACAACATACCGATGTACGTATGTATGCATTGTACATAATTTGTATATATGTATGTATATAAATAAATATGTGTGTACAAACACAGCGTACAAAAGTTCAGTCACTTTTTGGAAGATAATAAAAACGCCGGCTAATTAGTATACATAAAACAATATATACAAAACAGAAACTACTGTTTAATGCTCATAAACAACTGCATAAATATATTAAACTAGTCGGGCTGAAATTTACATAAATATATTAACAATTTTTGTTCGACATAGTTGGATATACAATACATACATAGATACATACATATATGTTGGATATATTGCAATCAACTTTGTCACTTGCTGGTCGCTCTTCTTCTCGCAGCGCTAAATGATTTTAAGCGCCACAAATGATTTTTTTTTCTTAAACCACAATTTCCGCAAGCAAATCACGTTCCAAGTTATGTTAATTTCAGAGTTTGTATTTTAATTTATACACAAAGACACACACACAAACACACATACATATGTACGTGCACGGTAAAAAAAGGCAACAATTAAATAAAGAAGCAAATATGTATGTATGTTAGAACTTTTGAGTGTTACCAAAAAATTAAAATGCTTTAAAGTGTGTATGTATGTATGTATGTTACATATGTTGTCTTGCATATTAAATTCCGATAATTAATAAAATGCTAGGCGATTTGAATTAGAATGATTTTACCCAAAATCTGAAAATACTGAAATAATGTTTTTTAAGCAACTTTGTCTGAATTTTTTGATATTTATTCTATTTCGTTTAAATGCAAGATATTAAATGTTTACAGATACATACATATGTACATTCATCTAAACAATTCAATAAAACCTGCATATCTCTAAAGTTCTACATAAGCATAAGAAATTACAACAAAAAAGAATTAGCATAAAGTAAAAAAATCTGTGAAATTAAGTTTATTTAAAGGGTTATATATACTTATTCTCTAAAAAATCGGTTTTTTGGAGAATTTTTTTTGCAAAAACGCAATTTTTTTTTTTAATAATCAAACACTGCGTGTACGTTTATATATGTCTGAAGATGTTTAATTTAATTATTGAGTTCAAAATGTTTCCATATGTTGCGCTGATACACTTTTTTCCTTACACGCTTTGCGTGATAAGTACAAAAAAAAAAAAACAATACAGTCGATCTCCTTTTAATGCGGTTCTTTTTAACACGAGTTTTTTACACGGAGTTTTCTACAATCCTCCATTTTCTCTTTTTACACGGTTTTACTTTTTTGACGTTGATTTTTCGATCACAAATTATTCCGCAACCCCCCGTTGCTTTTTTTGTTTTGATTTTGCCCTTTTGTTTTATTTTTAACGCGTTTTACAAGCGCTATTAAAGAACGTTTAGCGAAATTTCGTCGATATTTTAAAAATGCTGTGGAGTGCTACCGGGATTTATAAGTAAATCGACATGCAGAAAGAGAAACCTCAGCGCTTATTAGCAAATTATTTTAAGAACTGAAGTATGGATTTATTCGTCGTTTAATATAATTTAAGTCAAGTTTAAGTTAATTTTAGTTAAGCATAGCGAAAATGTAAATATGTCTACTTCCCCAAATTTGGGTTGCGGGTGGAAACTTGGTTATTTTAACGCGGAATTATTGTTTTGCGCGGACTTTTCGCAGAATAGGTACGAATAAACAAATTATTTTTACGCGGTTTTTTTGGACTAACAAATCAGTGTCCCGGTCAATCGCGTTAAAAAGAGATCGACTGTAGTTTTCTTTAGTTTATATCATAACGCCGTACTTCAAATGGTGATGATTTTATTGAAACGATACATTTTTGAAGGTCTAAAAAAAACTTTTGTTTCAAATAAAAATTCCTTCATTCAAGTATGAGATATTACAGTTCTTAAGTACCCTGCAAATAATTTGATAGATAGGTCACATTGTTCTTGAGAAACCTTGCTCACCGCAACGGTACCTTTGGAAAAACATCATTTTGAGATAATCTCGCGTTTAAAGTTTTGCACGTACTTGGCGGCATTCGGGAAGAGCGTGCTGTTGACAGCTGTAACTTTGGCACAGATCTTTATGAAATTTAGCGGAAATAAACTCAAAAGAATATACTTTAAGGAAATGCAATAACACCAAGTGTATATAACCCCTTACATACATATATATATAAAATTAAAGAACAAGACCAAATGAATTGAAGAAGTGTAAATCAAATAAAAAATATGAAATAATATAAATTAATAAAAAAAAATATAGTATATAAATGAAAAATAGAAATTCAACACATAAAATACAATAATAAAACAAAATAAGAGCATTTTAATTTAAATTTATTTTAAAATTAAATATAATATTTATACAAAAAATTGTTAATGATATTTAAGATGTTTATGACAACGATAATGATAAGTATATTGTTTGAAAATATTTCAAATATTCTACGATTGATGTGTACATACTCAAGTTTTACGAAATTTATTTTTATTTTTTTTTATTCTAACTTTTAACCACCGCCTGTCTTTTGCTATAAAAAGCTACACACAAAAATCAAATGCCATTAAGGTTCAATAATATTAGAAATTAAAAATCAGATTAGGTCAGATCAGATTAAATTTACAAAATGCATACGTCATACATATTATGTATGTACATGCGAACTTATGGCGTGTGCTTTGGCCAGGGTAGGTTGGTATTGGAAATGGTCGAGATTGGTCATTAGTCACGCCCCCCTCCCATATAACAGAAATTTTTAAAAAAGTTTTTTGAGTGAAATTTGTTATTTTGAGTGATTTTAAACATAGAAACTCGATATTTACGAAATTTTGAAAAATAGGCGTTGCCACGCCCACTTTTGAAAAAATGTGTGTATCTCAATAACGGTGTTAGGTATCGTCACAAAATTTGGTGTACATATTTCTCTCGATACCGCTGTTAAAATCGAACCATATCCACGCCTACTTTCCATATAACGGAAGTTTTGAAAAATGCAAAAAATTCGTTTTTTCGTTATTCATTGGAACAAATTAATTCAAATTTGATATTTATAGTGATTGTAAAAAAAAAGAAAATTGATTTGTATGTAATTTTTAAAAATGGGCGTTACTTATGATAAAGTGTCTGTATCTAAATAAAAGTGCTAGGTATGGTCACCACGCCCAACTTCCATATAACGGAAGTTTTGAGAAATGCAAAAACTTCATTTTTCAGTATCTTTTGGAACAAATTGAGTAAAGTTTAATACTAGCAGCGATGTGAAACAAAAAAAAACGGGTTTTTTTATGAAATTTTTAAAAATGACCGAGGCCCCGCCCATACAAAAATTCATCGCGCGGGTATATAAAATTTGGTTTCGCCGTAATTTTGCTTTTCTTACTTGTTTCAAATTTAAAGTGACAATCAAATTTACTGGCACGCAACAAACAACGCTCTACTTAGCACGAAACTTGATTCAAAGGTTAGTTTCTTATTTTTTATTTTTCACAAATAAAATAATAACTAATAGCGTTTAAATGTTACCAAGTCAAAATTTTTATAAAACAAAATTTCGAGAACATACTTTAATCAAGTAATTTAAATTAATGATTTCTCTATTTGTATGTATACAAATTTACAATAAACAATATGTAGAGCATAAGTTCAAACCAATAAGACATTCTTATCTCGCTTTCTTCGTACCATGGGCATTAAATAATTTTAAATATTCTAAATATATACATACACACATATGTACATACAAATACATAAAACAAAGTGATTTATTTGCGAGCAATTAAGTATACATCATAATGCTGTAGGAAAGTTTTTAAAATTGACCGCAGACAGGATATTGCGTTAATAAAATTAAAAAAAAATGTTTTTTTTTTTTTTAATATTATATATGATAAAGTAATAAACAGATATTTTTAGATTTATTGAATAACAATCAGAGTTATCATTTCTCACAACAACAAATATGGAATAAGAGTTCCCAAAAGCAAACAAAGACATTTGGATCTCGAGTATACAAACTCAAAAAAAATAATTCATGCAGACTAAGAACACAGAGCTAAAAGGATGCCGGAGGCTGGTTTATCAGTGTGTCTCCTTCTCCGACTTCCTCTTCGTTTACCGTAAATAAATATTTACTCATAATTAGTTAATGTAAAAAAACAGAGAAAGCACATTCGCCAGGTGGTTTATTTTCGCGTTCAAATTACGTGTTTTTAATGATAAAATTATATAAATATTATAAATGCCGACAGGTTACATTAAACATTTTACCGGATTTCGTAAGCAAAGCTTGCAATTACATTCAGATACAGACGTTTATATACCATATGTAAATGCAAGTGGGTATACAATACAACAATTAAGCGTTTGCCCCTTTTTAAAACAAACACTCGCACATACTCGTACATACGTATAGAATTTTGTTGACACAGTCGATCGATTTTGGGGAATTTCACGCTTGGGCTGTGTACATCGACTAAATGTTATAACTAAAAATAAAATAAAATAATATTTAATACATTTAAATCAGCTAATTAATCGTCGACAGCTTAGTCGATTAAGCAATTTATCGGAATGGGAAATGACGGTAACGAACAAAATATAAAAAAAGGCCAGCACAAAAGGAGTTAAGCAAACGATTTTTATGCATCTCTTCATGCACATAATACTTAAATATGAACGTATTTATATGTGTATATGTTTAGTCCGTTAATTTTAAACGAGAAAAGAATTCTACGAATATCCACGCACACATTTACATGCATGACAATGGGATTTTTTTTTTAATTTTTTTTATTTTTTTAACGTTTGCTTCGTCATAAAAGTATTTGCTGTGCAATTAAATACATACATACATATGTACATTTGTATATTGTTTGTTGTGAGCTACAAAATGACAGGTGAAATACACATTTTTTGCTTTTAACAATGCACGTTATTGTAAATCTTTAAATTATTCTTTTGTTGTTCAACCATTTTACGTTCGTTTGAATATATGCATACGAATTATGAATAAATTAAGTTAAAAAACTTAACTATAGAAAATAAATGAATCTGTAAAAAAATGTCGAACTTTAAACGCCAAAATAACAAACTAATGTAGTCGCATTAAGATGCTGAATTAAGTCATCGTCGATGGAAAAAATACACAAACGACGGATTAAAGTGTTCTGAATCACATATACATATGTACATGTATGGATGTACAAATTATCAAAATAGATCGCTCCTGATATACATACATATGTACATCTATTCAAGATTGATGTAGAAATTGGTATGGCACCTATGAACTACATACTTTTTTTTATTAGCTTTCACAATATTGTCTACATCATCAATAGATATACATACATACATATGTACATACATACAAACATAAATACATATTTCAGTACAATAAAACTAATTCTTTATTTCAAGTTTTAGTTTTTATTTTGTAAGTTTATTTTAGTTTGTTGAAGACTATTTTATTAACACGAGCCATGGAGAGTATAAGAGTCCATTTCCACACAGACTTTAATTTTTATAAATAGATTGTCCAAACTTTATGATCTATCTTTTAAATTTGATTTGAAATTGAAATAAATATGTTTTAATATAAAGCACATCATATAAATATGTACATTTAGTGTTTTTCAAAAAACATTCATTTAAATGTACAAAACAAAATTTCTCATGTGTCACTTACGACACTTGGCAATTAAGTCTCAATTTACAGTTGTGGTCACAAATTTAGCGCGTGCATAATGAAAAAAATTTTAAATTTGTACGCAATGCAAGAAGATGGGAAACTTTATGTTGAATTTAGTACTGAATTAATTTTCTAACAAAGAAAAAGAAAATCTTACGCACTCAAATCCTTGGCACGAACTAAGCAGAAAGTATTTAATAATTTACAATTTTTATTGAGAAAGTATTTATAACAATGAATTTTTTTTGTGTCACCTGAACTTTTAACAAAATTTAAAATTATTTTATCTTTTCTGCATTTTTAAAGACTGTATCAACAACTAGTCTTACGCCAATTTCTACTTAATCTTCATTTGTGATTTTGTAAAAGTTAAACAAAACTGTGTAAATTTTCAAATTAAAAAAATTTTTTTTAAATTTTTTTTATGTACATATGTATGTATGTCAAATTCTCGGCAACTGAAAAACTGTCTGACATAAATCTTTTAGCCAAAATTAAAATTTAGAGTGAATCAAATATTTATATAAAAAAAAAGGTTTACTCATGATAAGAAAAGAATTTTTGTTGTGAAAATCATTTATAGGAAAGTGTTCCAAATTTATGACCACCACTGTATACTGCTTGTATTACATGTATGTATATGTACATAGTGGCTGTGATTTAAGCAGAATATTAAAACTACTTACCTTTCACCGCAAATTATTTATAAGAAAAAGTGTGAAGTGTCTTACTCGTATTTACATAAATACACTTTTTATCCAAAACATATTATATTCCATTACGTACATGATTACCGCAGCAACTAGATACATACATATGTACATATGTATATATGTATATATTAAACGTGTATTTCTGGGCATTATGATACGTTCATATCTACATAAGGTATTTCATATTAAATAATATAATTTAAATATCCACGTCATTTAAGCGATAAAATCCCCTGAAATATGTACGAAAAACGACTAAAATAGAAATCAAATGTTTATCTCGAAATTTGGTATGTAGCTTAATAAAGTTTGTAAATGTTAGAAAAAGTACATTTATGAAGTAATCCTGTCTCGAATGCTTATCTCAGAATGGAGGATTTAATTTAAGTGGAATATTGCAAGTTCACGTTTCTCTCATATTAATTTTTGTTTTTGTCAGAGAAATAACTATTACAAAAGAAAATAATAAAAGTCAATAAACAATTCTCATAGTAAGATTCAAATTTTTTGAGTAATATATGTATGTATAACTATTAATCAAAGACTTATTTATATTATCTAAGTCTTCTTAAAATAATTAACAGCAAATAAATTTTTTTTAAATGTTTAAGAACTCTTATTTTAACACTTAGTAACGTATACTATAAAAGTCTGCTCATACTAATAGGGAGTAAAAAATATTTTTAAGTCTTGAAGGACGGCACTTTTTCATGACCATTTCGGGACTCTTTCGTTATCCTTTCGGGATTGGTTCGGGACAATTTCAAAACCATTACGGGATTAGTTAGGAACTTTACAGGTCGTTTTTAGCAAAATTTCGGGATTCGTTCGGGAGTAGAAGAGGACCAGTGCGGGATTAGTTCGGGTCTAGTTCAACACATTTTTGAACTAGTACGAAACATTTCACCTTCCTGGAAAAATCCCGAACGAGTCGCGAAATGATGCCTAAAAAGTCTCTAACTACTCCCGAAGCGGTCCCAAACCGGTCCCAAACCATTTTTGCTCACTCATAAATATTATGAGCCGTTATTTATGTAAAGTCTTTTGATACTTACAAAATTTAGTTCGCTGATAATAAAAACGAAAATTCTCTATTCAAATCCCGGAATTGTAGAAATTTTGTATCTTTCTTAAAAATTCCGCTTTCAACGGTAAAACAAAGCTTTTTGAGAGTTCACAATCGACAAATAACACAGCTTGTTAACTCCCTTAAGGCTTTGTTTTGTTCTTGCCTTGTTACATATCTTATCGTTAAAAATCTCGATTGTCATTCCGTAAGAGATTCCTTGGGCCTCAGCTACATAGTTCGCGCACTTTCAGTATTCAGTTATCAGTGAAAATCAAGCCATTGTTATTTTGAGCGATTCTCTCGTTAACCACGCTTGCCCGTCGTTCTTAAAAAACAGTTAACAGACAGCAGCCAACCTCACTTTTTATTCTTCGCAATTTTTTTTTTTTATTAAAAAAGGGAATTATGGATCGATATTAGTCTTTTTTCATTTTTCGTGCTATATATGTATATATACAAAACTCGCGTATTTATATGAAATTCAGCATGATGGCCCTCAACAGACAAAAGTACATGCCATATATTTTCAAACAGAGGAACTGACTGCTCTATTCTCGTGTGTTTAAACTTGTTCAGTCTTACAGAATATTCGAAAAAATGTATCTCAAAGGAACGATTTATCAAAAAAGAGTCTTAATACCTTAGTCTCCATCTGGCCAAAGTCGCACAGGCCATATCAATGTTTGTAAGCACGCAGGGTATTATGTCCGGAAAGATAACTGTTGGGCAACCTGATGCCAGCTATAACAAGCAATACACCCATTATACAGTGAGAATAGCTAAAAAGCTTTGCTAGTCTGAGGGCATCAATAGTACATACATACCCATTACCTACTTCACACCGAGTCTAATCATTCAGCAATTATCTAGTTCTCTTGAAAACGACCAGCTGAGATCACAGCATGATTAAAACCTGTATTCAGATTACGTACAACAAAAATGTAGCGATGGTCATTATTTCATCGGAAAGTTTAGAGCTAAGTCCAGATCAGATAGGTAAGAATAAACCGGATGATCTTACCTACCACTACTATAAACTTTAAATAAAAAATATTAAAATATAAATTCGTCATGTGTCCCAACAAATATTTCTATCAGACAATGTGCTTAGATATAAGTTTGTGAATGTCATTTGCAGCGGACATACTTTTACATTCGAGTAAAACAACAAAAAGAGCATTCAAGCATTTATGACAGCTCTCTTATTGACAGTTTTTTTTTTAAACAACTTTAACAGGATGGAGTTGTTTTGTTTTTTATAACACTTATCGTTAATGAGTTTAGCAATTACCCAACACTAATGACACCCACACATTAGTCTAAAAACGTTTTATTTTCTTTTTATCCCGCTTTTTTCTAATAGCTTTGTGGCTTCAATCGTTCCTATAACTTATTGGCGCTAAAATCGAAAGCTTAGCTTGAATTACTTAACTTGATGCGGGTAAAAATACTTTATAATTGATTTTATTTTCCTTTTGTTATTTTTAAAAGCATTTAAATTTAAATATCAGCATTAATGACAGCTATGAAGCAAATTTATTTGCCATTAGTTTGCGAATGTACATAAGACAGTAAATTACTTTTCACAATTACGCGAATAATGTACATACATATATTAAAATTCTTTATTTCTTTAAATCATTTACGCTGAAATAAATATATATAGTTAAGGGTTTAGCTCTGAATTTTTTTTTGAGAGAAAAAAAAACATGTTGTAATATGTATGTATGTACAAACGTTCACAATGTGTGTATAGTAGGGCGAATATAATTTTTTTTCTACTTTGTTTCCACTGACTTCTTCTTGATGTAATCTACTGACCAAAAAGTCCAAAGAAACATATGCATTTTTCTATTTATTAATTTTTTTTGGTTGTTTTAAAAACGTCGAATCTCAAAACTAACTGATTTAAAATTGTAAAAGTAGGTAGAACCTATTAAAAATTTATTCTTGGCTAAAGCTTTCAATAAATCTTTACATTTGAGACGTACATTGAAATATTTAAAAATACTTTTTTATATTTTTAAATAAGTAGATGACAACATTGTGCAAATATTTTCATTTTCATATTGTGCATAATTTTAATTTGTATTTTAAAAATAACGTGGCAACTCTTCTTAGAAGCATTTACGAGTTAAAATGTTCTTAATTGTATTTCAATTGTTGAGACTTAAAAAAGGCAACCACATTTCGATAACATCCAATAAAAAAGTTTAACATCTTGCGTTAAATACAAATTTCATAATATAACATTTAATTTTTCTAAATAATATTTTTAAATATTTCTTTTTTTTTTTGCATTTAAAATATGATTCAATATATATTTAAAATATTATACGAAAATTTAAAAGTTTTGTATAAAATATATAGAAATGAAACAAATTCAAAAAAAAAAATTTTGCCAAAATTTAAAAAAGTTTTTTAAACAAAATATTTAGAAAATTTCCAAGAACAAAGTGCAAGTTTCAAGTGACAAAAAAATACAGTTGGCTTTACAGATTTTTTTCATATAAAAATAAAATTCTTTTATTTATTTTATAGCCGCAACCCCAGCAAAAAAAAAAAACTAAATTCTCCAAAAGCAATGATCGTTTTTCGCTGGGTAAAAGTTTTATTTTACTACGCGAAAGTTATTTGCTCTATAAAATTGCATGCTCCAAAGTTTCTTAATAATCTATATGCAATTTTAATATTTTGATAAAAAAATTTTTGAAGTTTGTGAAAATTATAAAAAAAATAAAGAAATTAAGATAAGTTGTATTTCTTGTAAAACTGTAAATTAAACAAGTAAAATAAAAGAAGAAGTTTGGTTTTCACACAATAAATTGAAATGCAGAACAGATAGATTTGTATATTTCAATGCATAATGGATTTATTATCTACAGTCAAACGGAGTACTTATTTATGTACATACATACGTAAATTTATATCGCAAAAGCGTGTCAAAAGCTTTCTTAACAACGGCACGTGCATTTAAACAAATACGAGTACATACATACATACACATACATACTAAATATTTATGCATATTTTAGTCAACCTATTCCCTCCCTCTGTATGTATGTACATATGTATGTATGTAGTTCATCTGCTTTTTTTTAATCCACTTAAAACTTAATATGCTTTTATGTATGAATGTATGTGTGTAAGTATCTATGTATGTATATCTGTAGCTCAACTAATTAGTAAACACTCAAATCAGACTAACCAAGACTAAGGTGCAGTGTGCTAATATAATTCTAAAAAGAACAAAGCGCAAAAAAAAACTTTGCATTTGCATTGCGTGAATGCAAAATTGAATAGACAATACAAACCTTCAAATAGGTATTTTAACCCAATCAAAACAAAAGGCATAATGAAAAAAAAAATACTAAAAACGAAACTAAAATTGTATAATTAACAAAAAAACATACATACAAATAAACTTATGTACAAACATGAATACAGTAAATTGAAACAACCAGAACATGACACTTTGATAAGTTCATTACGCGTCTAAAAATTTTGCTAAACTCGGAAGCGATTTCCTTACAAATTCGCAAACACTTTCATATGTACGGCCTCGCAAAGAATTGATTAGATTAGGTCAGAAGACTTTTGAAATCGTTTAAAATGTTACTTAATTCTTAAAATTCGCAAGTCAGCTAGCACAACTTCGGCATTGAGTTCAGTTTAATTTTCTACAAAACATTCTGAGTACCTACCAACAAAACTGGAAGTTTGGGTTCGGTGGGCTGCAACATATATACTATGTATGTACATATTTTCAAATAACTAATAGCGGACCTTCACCTCTATAAACAAGTAAAACATCAAACTTATAAAAAACTTAAAAAGAAATAAAAGACAGCGATTTTCTTAAGTACATTCACGCGCGTTTAATAAATTTATAGTATTTTTCTTCACACTTCTACAAAATTTTCAACGCGAACAATAAATGCTTTCCTTGCTCCATTAAGTTCAATTGCATGCCTCAAAACGTTTACGATATTACAAGCAACAACAAAGGTTTTAATACAAAATGTGTCGAAGTTATTCCCATAGTTTTAAGAACTCATTAAAAGGCGTATACAAATGAGTAATAAATTTTAGCGGTGTTTTTTTTTTTTATATTTAATGACTTTAACGTGTTTTGAGCACAAATGTATGTACGTATGTATGTATGTGCATACGAGGGTGGTCCGAGAAATTCTCGATCTGATATATGAATGTAGTTTGATGACAGCCGTTTACGGTTTACGCGCTTGCAATGTGGATAATGTTGATGACATAAAACTGACGTATTTTTGGCAAAGTAATTTTTTTTTAACTTTAAGAAACTTGTACTAAAAAAAAATTGTTTACCGACAGATGGCGCTGGCGCCTAGATATATAGGGGAACTTTATGGTGCGATCTAATTTAAATTCGAAATTTCAGAAATTAAATGTCCAATTTTTTTGGCTCCATTCACCAATAGTACAGTGTTTGGTTTTGTTCAGGAATCGAAATGGTTGTTTTGAAAATGGAAATATTAAGGCAGAACTGAGATTTAGCTATTCAAAACAAATATCTTTAAGTAGAAAGTAAGGCTCTTCTAAACTCGGATTTAGTTGAGAACCACTTCTAATTAACAAAAAGGAATATATGTATGTAAATAGCACTTTTTTGCTATTTTTCAACATTCAATGTTTAAAAGTGACTATTTTTTAGCAAAGATGTACTGAAATCAAACACTTTATTTTCTTATTCTAAGAGTGTTTTCTAAATCCATTAAGGATATAAAAAACTGTGAGGCTATAAGAAAACGAACCTTTGTCACAAGAACTGCTTTACGGCCGCTAAATTAAATGAACCTCTTTTTAAAGTAGTTTTATTTATTTAATTTGCTAAAATTATGTTTATAATAAGCTTCACTCTATTATCCTCCTCAAACAAACGAAAGTAATTAATTGAATAAACAGCTGTATCAGTATTATTTTGGCCAGCTGAGCCACTTACCAGATGTGGAACACATTAGTTGGCGTGGACTTATTCACTCTTTCAGGGTATTCAGTGTATTTTAAGTGTATTTGGAAATTCGCGTAATTCGTTGTTGCCGGTGTATTTGGTGCCGCACTTTTTAATTTATATACACAAAAGGATGAATGAATACCTCTATTGTTTTTAAAAACCTTTTACATTTTACGTATATACAAATATAGTATTTTTTATAGTAACAATAACTTTGCTGAAATGAATGGAACAGATGTAAATTTAAGTTTAATATTTATAGACAATTCAATTTAATTCAACTAAAACATTATTGTTGTTAATTCGATAATTTTCTGTGAACTGCTAGCGTCGATTGTTCGTTTATTGCACACTTCATTTAATGTAATACACGTTGCTAATTGTGGTGATTGTTTGCTCTGTGCACGCACAGTGTCGCACAAAAAACATCAGACTGATCTGCAGCTGGATTCCAGTTTTTGCTTTCGCTAAAATGCTAAAAATTTCGAAAGCTAAAAATTATCCGAACTTTTGGCGTTTTTGCTTAAATGCGATTATGGCAAACGAGTATTTAGTTAAAATATTTAGAAAGAGTGTTGTGAAAATAAATATTATGAAGATGAGTGCATTGCGAATATATTTGCACAGTATCGCAAAGAATTATCAGCGAACCTTAAGAAACGGTTTGCGGAAGATTTCTTTATTTTCGACTTCCAAAAGAAATATGCATACGCGAAAATAGCTTAAAATTGCTAAAATTGATTTAGCTTTTTTGGCGATATAGTTTTAGCAATAGCGAAAGCTGGAATCCGGGTGCCGTATTCTATTTTTTAGAACTTTTTCGCTTGCGCTCAGCCACATAGTCAATGTAATTCACACTTTTCCTAGTTGGTTGCATATTACAAGTAAGAGATGTGCGTGTGATATGCGCAAATCGAACTTGATCATGCAATTGCAATCAAAATCGGATCATTTAATTTAATAGATCCATCAAATTTAGTTGCCATCATTTAAATTTCAATTTTACATCAATCAATTACTAAGGAAATAGCGCTAATAGTTTTTTATTAATTATATTTTTATTGTTTTTATTGAAATTAGTAACTGAGTTGTATTAATTTTTTATTTAAATAAATTTAACGCATTCAATTAGTTGTTGATAAAAGCGCATCATTTTTGTTTTTTTGTATTGCATTCATTTTAAATTTTGTTTTCTTTTATTTCATTTCAGTTTTCCTCGTGCCGCAGCGCGTGATCCTCGCGATCATGGGCTTCCTGGCCATACTAAACGCATACACGATGCGTATATGTCTCTCCGTCACGATTACGCAATTGGTCGTTAAGAAAAATCACACAGATGATAAAGGCAATGTGGCTGTTTGTCCAGCAGATAATTTGGATTCTGGCAACAGTGTAGGTTTTCAATTCTATAGTTAATCAATTGAATATCAAAGCTCGTTGCTTTAATTCTCTCTAACTCGCTTTCTGTCTCTTTCTATTTATACTTCTCTTTCGTATGCACACACACACGCACACACAGACTGGCGGTATATATGATTGGTCGGAAGGATTACAGGGCTATATTCTATCATCCTTCTATATTGGCTACATTTTGACGCACATCCCAGGTGGTTTGTTAGCTGAGAAATTCGGTGGCAAATGGACGCTCGGCTTGGGTATTTTATCAACTGCCTTCTTCACAATTATCACACCAGTCGCCATTATACACGGCGGTTCTACTTGGCTGATCATTGTACGCATTTTGATGGGCATTGGTGAGGGTACTACCTTCCCGGCGTTGAGTGTACTACTGGCGCATTGGGTGCCCGTGAATGAGCGTGGCAAGTTGGGCTCATTGGTATTGGGTGGTGGTCAAGTTGGCACAATATTGGGCAACTTTTTGTCAGCTATTATTTTGGACAATTACTCATGGCCAATGGTATTTTATTTCTTCGGTTGTTTTGGCATACTATGGTTCATTATCTTTGTAAGTGAAAAAGACAAATGAACATGAAAAATGAGCGCACACTTACTTACGTTGTACTATATATCTCTGCATTACATTTTAGTCATTGCTCTGCTACAGCGACCCTACCACTCATCCATTTGTTAAGGAAAGCGAGAGGGAGTATCTTACCAAACATATGGGCAAAATTGGACGCAACGATAATCTGCCACCGACACCATGGAAAGCTATATTTACCAACTTGCCAATGTGGGCGCTGATCTCTGCGCAAATCGGTCATGATTGGGGATTCTACATTATGGTTACCTACTTGCCTAAATATATGTCGGACGTTTTACAATTCTCGATCGCTAAGAACGGTCTCTACTCATCGCTGCCATACGCCATGATGTGGATCTTCTCGCTAAGCTCAGGCTGGATGGGCGATGTGTTGATCACACGCAAATGGATGACCATCACAAACGTACGCAAATTTATGACGGGTTTAGGTGAGTGGACAGACGATTTTTGGTTTATGTATTTATGTAATATTGTATTTATTATTTATTCTTTGCGATGCAGCTGCCTTTGGTCCAGCGATCTTCATGGTGGCCGCTTCATATGCCGGTTGTGATCGTACGGTTGTCGTTGCACTTTTCACAATTTGCATGGGTCTTATGGGTGCTTTCTATGCGGGCATGAAGTTGACACCACTCGACATGAGTCCCAACTATGCGGGCACGCTGATGGCGATTACCAACGGTATCGGTGGGATTACGGGTATCGTAGCCCCATCACTCGTGGGCTACATGACACCGAATGTAAGTTGAAACATTTGAGTCTCAAGTAACGTATTACGAGTAAGCTACAAATTGTTCCTTTAGTTGAGTTCCAGTTTGTGTGAGAACATTATAGTAAAACGGAAAGAAATTTGGTAAAAAAAAGAAACAATTCGATTTGTTTTCCATAGCAACAAACTCCCAAATGGATTTTTGATTTGGTTGCTTATCTGCCCAATGTATAAATTTTTAGACCTCCTTTATTAATGGTTGGACAAAGATTCAGATTGAATTACTTGAATTATAACAATCAATGTCTCTATGTCTAAGATTTATAAATAATTACGTATGAAGTAGAAAACTCCAGATCCCTCCAAACTTTGGTATATCAATTGCTAATTGTTTTGCCTTGAAAATAGGGAATTTATTTACCAAACTAACGCGGGAACTTGTACTTGTACGGTCGAATTTTAATGATACCATTGGGAGTCTATGCTAACATCTTTCAAGCAAAGATTCATGCAATTGAGATTACGACAATTAATAGGAGAAAAAAATACTGCGCCACACCAGTAATTCATAGTTCTGTACTCTGCTGTGATATTATTAAAACATACTTGAGAGGGCGATTAATAAAAGTTGTACTGCTTAGGTCAAAGGCAGACAAAACATTTCATGCTCTCTTCAAAGAAGGTGTCAAATAAATGTCACAATTGTGGTTGAGAGAAACTAGAAACTCTCCACAACCTCACTTTCTATCTATATAATATATGATATTTCAGTTAGCAAGAAGAGAAACGAGCAGAACTTCTCATGGTCGCTTATATTATATAATTTTGTCGGCAGAACCTAGACACAAATTTACGGAATGAAAAAAAAGGATTCTGATAATTATATTCAAAAATTGGAAAAATTTACCATTTCTCTTGGTCTATATACTTTCAGATGCCAATTACAATTTCATTTAATATTTGACATATCAATGTATCTGATGGACAAACTGTTTGTGAAAGTATTTCTATTCGAACTTTATATATTTCGAATAATAAGCGAATATTACGTTAAGCAATAGCTCAATACCAATGCAACCTTGCAGAATATCTTAAAAATTTCTTTTCTTAAAAAAAAAATATACTAAATCAATTTTTTGAAACAAAGAAATCAGAATTACGAAAACACTTTCGAAAACAAAAAAACCCTGTTTCTGTTTTCTATTTAATTTATCTACCTAACGTAATTCGAATCGAATTCGACTTCGACTTACATATGTATGTATTTCGTGTTGTTGTACATTATTTCATAACTCGTTTGATTATAGACGTACATACTTACATACATACTTACATATATATGCAAATATCTAATTCTTTGGAGTTTGGGAACCCCACGTTGCTATTTTCCACGAAGTGGCAGTCATTTCGGAATTATTTTTCTTTTCTTCATTATCTATAAAACATTCCATTTTGGATATTAAACTAAAGGACTTATTTACTTTTCCTCCGAAAGGGAGTAGAAACCTAATAAGTATTTTAAATTCGCGCAGCTTTGATATTTTTTTACTTGATAAATTAACTGAAAACTTATTTTATGATAAATCGTTTATTAAACTGTATATATTTGCGCCATCTTCGGGATACGCAAATCATTTGGTAGTGTTCCCAAACAAACATTTATCAAATAGATTCAACATTAAGCATATTAAATATCAAAAGATAATACGAAAAATATTGCAAAAGCGAGACACGAAATCGTCAAATGCAATCCATCCCATAAACGTTTGCTAAGAACTTCAAAAACGTACAAATTCTATTTTTACTCAATCGCCACCTGACGGACTAATTTTTTACAAACATATGTAAACATTAAATTTTTCACTGTTTCTTGAAGTTTTCGATAGGATAGGAAATATACATAAACTATTTAGAAATGATATGCCGTTTTAAATACTTAGAATTTACTTTCGATGCACATTACTCGTACGTTTTCTTTCGGTAGATAAATAATACTCACCTAACTGACTTTCATTAATTTATAAACATTTCACTTTTGCAGGCTACTCTCCTCGAATGGCGTGTCGTCTTCTGGGTCGCATTTGGTGTACTCGTCTCCACTGCCATTGTCTATGTGATTTGGGCGTCGGGTAAGGTGCAGGCATTCAACGATCCGCCGCGTAGGATCGATTTCGATGCTGAAGAGAAAGAAAAAACTACTAGTTTTACTCAAAATGGTCATGAAGAGAGCGAAAAAATCGAAAAGCTGTGATGCTGTGAAAACTCCAAAGACACGTGCCCAGCTGTAATTCGCTAGCCAAACGAACACACGTGGGTGTCGCAATAGCTGCCTGCAGATCTGTGAAAAAAAAAAATTTAAGAATTTAGAAATTAAAATTCTAAAGTATTTATTGTAGTTACACATGTGTATTATATATCTACATACATATGTATACATAGTATATATTTTTTTAGCAGAAAAGCAAAGCAAACCACAACCATACAACGAAAGTGAAAATGATTGTTTTGTGTAAAAAAACAAACAAAAAAGTTGAATTCACGTTTTTTGCTAAACTTGTTAAGCGTACCCAAAGATTCAGTAAGCTATGTAATTATTAAACTAATATATTAATAAGTTATTGTATTTGCTTAGTTTTCTTATTTTAAATTCTGAGCTGCAATCAAATAGAAAAAAATTGAAAAAAGCAATGCTTTTGATTCGCATTGCGATTACTTTAAGTATGTTCATAATTAATTTGAAAGTAAATATTAAAAAAAAAACAATATTGTGTAAATTCACTGCAAGTATTTACATACATACATACATACATATGTACATGTACTTAAAGCGCTTATTGGCTATGCGAGAGGCCTTAATGCAAGAAAGAGTAATTGGTCAAAAATTTACTTGGGTTGTAGGATAAATAAATTTAAAGTTATTTAAACACACATACGCATATTTTCCACGTACATACATACATATGTACGTATGTAATTATGCCTTAAGCGCAAGCATAAAAACTGGGCCTTAAATTTTATGTAATTCGTACATATGTACACATACATACATACATACATATACTTTCTTTAATAAGTACTTTAGAAGTAATTGTAAAATTAAAAAATTAGACACTTTTTAGTAAGAAACATAAAAAATAAATACTTGTTTATACACATTTGTAAAAACCAAACTTTGTATGCATGCGAACATTTTGCCTAATATCCACTTGTGCGAATTTATAAATACATGCATACATACGTATGTACATACATATATACATATGCATGTATGTGTGTTTGTATGTATTTACATATAAGTAAAATATTATTTAATAACAATACATATTGCATTACAGTTGCTAAGAAAATTGTTATATAGTTATAACTAATGTTGAAGGACATTGCAATTGAAACATTTTTACGAAATAAATTTCAATAAAACGATAAATAAAAATTTATTTTAATATCGAATGACTGCGAGATGCACTTAGAAGATCTACATACATTTTTGTAACAAAACTAGAGATTTCCGTCTCACGATCCCGCACGCTCACATCGACGTTCACTGAATCACGCGCTCACACTGATGCCCGAATTTAGTACCTTGGTATAATCTAAAGTCTCAAAATGAGCTAGAGATTATTGCTTTTCCTCGCTTTCCCGTTTTTTTGTTTTTTGTGACCTGCTCATTCACCCGGTCACAATTTAGTGACTTTATTTTAAGACTAGAGGTTTTATTTTGAGTCTAATGAATGCCAACAGGTCTCTATTAGAGACTGAGACTGCTTATTGAATTCCAAAAATTACGAACGGAATATGTTTTCAATGAAAAATTATAAAGTATATTTTATTTAATATGAAAACCCGGAAAAAGTTGTCCTGCCCATATTTATCTATTAATCGACTTCGCGTAGGCATACCTACTTATATGTATATCTCTCACCGACATCGAGCATTTGACATCCAAATATTTTATATAGCCGCTTGTGTTTAATGTACATAATTAAATTCGATAAAGGTGATAATCCTCTTCACAACAAAGCATTGAATCTTTTCCTCGTCGAAACGAAGCGTCTAATAGTCATATTTTAATATTTAAAATAACTTAACATAACTTAATTAAATTCGATTTTTTGACAACCCTATTTAAAATGTCTAATAGCAACAACAGGTGGCAACCTTATACAAAATTATATGTAAATATGATTAACTCTTAATTGTGAAAGCTTGACCTTTTGATCTACCTAAATTTAAAAATAAATGAAGCCTTTTCTTTGCTGTAATACGGCAAGTATGCATATACATACATACATATGTATGTATGTATGTATGTATATACGAACACCGATTATTGCGACATCGGTTAGATGAAGTTTCACTGTAACTACAGGCTCGTTCGTAAACGCATAACTGCTACGTTACGGCACAGCAAATAAATCTTTAATGCGGCGTACAGACAGCGCTTAATTGAGCCAATTAATAAATTTTGCACGCTTAAAATACACGAAGAAAATTTGCTAATTATCTCAATTAAGGCTCTGTCTGTATCATTGTGTATAACAACAAGTGAGATATCTTATTTGACAGTTGCTTTTGACAGGATACCTAAGATGGCGCTTGACAGGGTACCTAAGCTGGCCACCAATATCTCGACAATTACGAATGGCCCGAAGTTGGAAAAAGCTGATCTGAAAATATTTTGGGGGGGTTTCAATTTTTTAGGATATTTTACATATTTTGAGATATTCGATTAATATCCATTATAAACATAGATATAATAATATTGGGTAAAATGTTGAATGCATTTTTATAAAGCCATCGATAGGCTATGATATCATTTGAATCAGTAGAATCATAAAACGTCAGGGGTTTAAAGTGCTTCATCGATTCTCCTCTTTTTCTTTGCCAAAATATCTAGGTCACTAGTAACCTCAATATCTCGGGATACGTCTTCAATCTCCTTAAAATAGAAAAGGACCGTTCACTCGGAGCCACCGTGACTGGTGATGTAACACTGATTTTAAAAATTCGGTAAATGTGTTTGTAAAATTGCATATTACGAAGGCGGTTTGATGAGTCATAAACTTTTAGAATAAAATATGCTTTTTGGCAAAAAAGCATTCTTTGTATTCCAGTTACTGGGTAATAATTTTTAATTTTTTTGTCTAGAGTGAGTTTTTATGTGTGCTACGAATTTGAAAACACGGTTGAAATTTTCTGAGACTACCGATTTTTTGGGGGGAATCCAGACAGCCAGAACCCCTTCCCTGTATCCGTCCCTGCATTCGGGTAAAATATACGAGGAACGCCAGGGTTGCGAATTTACTTTGCAAAAACAGGTGATATCAGCTGTTCCAAATTTTGACGTTTATCGAAAAGATAATATACTTGTTATTAGGTACGTTCGTTTACAATCTCCAACAGCAAAATTCAGTGGAATTGTCTTCTCTTCTCTCACAAAAGAAAAATATCCAAAACAGTACGCGAACGCAAAATTTGCAGAAACTTGCAAATTCAACGAACATCTGATTGAATTCTTGTCCGCATCAAAATATGCAAAATTTAAAACATTGCATTAGTGTTTTCTTAAAACATTCTACAAAGGAAACTTATCCAAATTAACAATTACTTGCTTCTTGTATGTTTAACACTAATATTTTATAATTTTTATTTTTTAAATTCTTAATCAATAATTTTGTAATTATGCCAATTGCAATTATCTGTTTTTAATCAGCTGTTTTGCTGTTGGCAAATTTCTGCTGGCAAAAATTTTTCCAGCAGAAACCAGCAGCTTCCCCTCAAATTGAAATGTCACTTTGCTCTCTCAATTTCCCCTACATTGTTAGTTTTTGGCGTACGCGAACGCTAAAAGCTGATAGTTTTCGAAAACTTTCAATAATTATCCGTATCCGAACTTACCTATTATACACAATGGTCTGTATGTCGCTTATGTCTTAAACTCTTACTAATAGAAAAGCGAACTTTGAGCACTTGAAAAATTTAATTTTTCAATGTCCCTTAGTTCAAAAATAAAATCGTCCCACAACAGCAACGACTATTACAGTAAAAAAAAGGGATTTCTTCTATTCAAATAAATAAATTGTTTATGTTGTATTTATCAGTCTTTTAATATCCACAATAACTTACTATTTCTTAAAAACTAACTAACTTGTACTTGTATATAAAGTTCTATTCCTATTTACATTTGTTCAAACAGTTTAATCTACTTCCTCGACGGTGGGGCCATTGTGGCCACCATTGAAACCACCCGCCTGTTGGCCACAGTAGGCTCCTTGACCACCACTATGCAACTTCGTCATAATTGGTGTGCATAGCTTGGTCAGCTGTTTCATCTTGTCGTCGTACTCTTCCTTGTCGGCCAACGTGTTCGCGTCTAGCCACTTGATTGTGTCGTCACAAGCCTTGAGCAATTCGCTCTTCTCCTGCGCATTCAGTTTATCACCAGCACCGTCCAGCGCTTGCTTCACGCCGAACACATAACTCTCCAAGTTGTTTCTTGCAGAGATCTTGTTGCGCTGTCGTTCATCTTCTTCAGCATAACGTTCAGCCTCGTTGACCATGCGATCGATTTCGGCTTGTGAGAGACGTCCCTTGTCGTTCTTGATGGTGATGTTCCTGGCATTGCCCGAATTCATTTCTTTCGCCGAAACATTTAGAATACCATTGGCATCCAGATCAAAGGTCACTTCAATCTGGGGCACTCCGCGTGGTGCTGGCGGTATGCCTGATAGATCGAAAGTGCCCAAACGGTTGTTGTCTTTGGTCATTACGCGTTCACCTTCATACACCTGAATTGTGACGCCAGTTTGATTGTCAGAGTAGGTGGAGAATATTTGTGTTTGTTTCGCTGGGATTCGGCAATTTCGTTCAATTATTTTCGCCATAACACCGCCCGCCGTTTCGATGCCCAAAGATAGCGGCGTTACATCCACCAAAAGCACATCCTGAATCTCACTGCTCTTGTCGCCACTCAATATAGCTGCTTGGATGGCCGCACCATATGCCACTGCCTCATCTGGATTTATCGAGAGGTTCAGACTCTTGCCACCGAAGAACGACTGCAATAGATTCTGCACCTTTGGAATGCGAGTAGAACCACCAACCAGCACGATATCTTGAATCTGGTTCTTGTCCATTTTAGCATCGTTTAGCGCCTTTTCTACTGGCTCCAACGTCTGTCGGAACAAATCGGCACACAGCTCCTCGAAGCGCGCTCGTGAAACTTTCGTGTAGAAGTCGATTCCCTCGAATAGTGCATCGATTTCTATGGTGGCCTCTGTGCTCGACGACAAGGTACGCTTCGCTCGTTCAGCTGCTGTACGTAGACGCCGCAACGCTCTTGGATTTGAACGCAAATCTTTTTTGTACTTTCGTTTGAATTCTTCCGCCAAGTGATTCACCAGTCGGTTGTCGAAATCTTCACCGCCCAGATGAGTGTCGCCAGCAGTGGCACGCACTTCGAACAGTGAACCTTCGTCTATAGTCAAGATGGACACATCGAAGGTACCACCACCCAAGTCGAAGATCAACACATTCCGTTCACCTTTGAGATTCTTATCCAAACCATAAGCCAAGGCCGCTGCAGTTGGCTCATTCACTATTCTCAGCACATTCAAACCAGCAATTCGACCGGCATCCTTAGTAGCTTGCCTTTGTGAGTCATTGAAATATGCGGGCACTGTGATGACTGCGTCTGTAATTGTTGTGCCCAAATATGCCTCAGCGGTCTCCTTCATTTTGGTGAGCACCATTGAACTGATTTCTTCCGGTGCAAATCGTTTGTTCTCGCCTTTGTATTCGACACTGATTTTTGGTTTGCCAGCGTCGCTCACCACTTTGAATGGCCAGTGTTTGACATCGTCCATGATTTTGGGGTCGTCATATTTACGTCCAATCAATCGCTTGGCATCGAATACTGTATTCTTCGGATTCATAGCAACCTGGTTCTTTGCTGCATCGCCGATGATACGCTCCGAGTCTGTGAACGCCACATAGCTGGGAGTTGTGCGGTTGCCTTGGTCATTGGCGATGATTTCCACTTTGCCATGCTGGAAGACTCCAACGCAAGAGTATGTTGTTCCCAAATCAATACCGATTGCTACCATTTTGACTTGCGTTTTTTTCTTTCTTATTTTGGCTCTTCAATTTAAACTTTTTCAAAATTTATAATATTTTAAAATTAATACTTTGCAATTTCTTTGATAAATTTGTGTTAAGAACACTTTCGCGTTTGTTTGTTCCAATCTCTTTATGAGTTGTTTATACTTTGATTGCTTATTCAATTCTGAATCGAAGAGCGTTCACAGCTGCTATTTATACCAAAAGCACTCTTTATCGAATATTCTCGACTCTCTATCTCGAAATTTCTACACCAATCTACAAGCGGCCACAATTTTGTTTGCAATAAGTTAACATGCATATGTGTATGTATGTATGCATGGCTGTACTCCTCTCTTGGCTGAGTTTTTATGTTTGTATGTACATTCAATATATCTTTTGTATGGATGTATGTATATACTTAATAATGAAAGCAGCTACTAGCTACTGTTAAAATGAGTGAAAGAGAATCCAAACAAATTAATGGTGCTGTTAGCAGCGGTGGTTGTTTTTACGAAAAGTGTAAGTATGTACATACATACATACATACATATGTATGTACATATGTATATACATATGTATATACGAATTCAAGTCCTAAGGCGTGGTATTAAATTATGCATACCATATATACATACATACTTATGTACATATGTACATATATGTATATATACTTAAGTGGATATGTACATTGATACATACATACATATGTATGTACATATATACCTATAGCAGAGCCGCTCAAAATAATGCGCAATTTATTTACCAACGCATACATTCACACATTTAATATCTGCTAACGCATGATTGTGTGCGCGCGCTTGCTTAGTACACTGAGTGAAATCGTGCAATTTGTTTATTTTGTTATTAAAAATTTAGAAAAAAATAAAAAATTATGGTTTTTCATTAAAAAAGCAATTAAGAACAACAATAATAACAACAAAAACAACAAATACGTTTGTTAATTTTTTTTAACTTTCCATGATTTTTTCCATATCGACTTCAAGATCGCAAGTTTTGATTCTCATTAAGTCCTCTATATGCTTATTCGAAACTGAATTCCTGTATTTCGAGTGAAGAAATTTAAGCGAAGAAAACGCAGCTTCGCAATTGTAAGTCGACCCAAACATTGAGTATAACTTGTATACTTCATTTTTAATTTTTGGATACGACTGTGAATTAATTTTCCTCCAAAATTCCTTACCCGTGCCTAGAGGTAAGTTAGAATCATTTCGCATTCTAAGTATTTCTTCATGAAAATTATCATCTTGTTCTTCGATAGTGCAATTTATAGGATCATTATGGAGAGAAGTTCGTCACCTGAAACAAGGTGAAATCGAGTGTGACAATTCATATAATGTCTTTCTAAATTTAATTTCAGTTTTGTTTGCATTATTTTATAGCAAATAACGCATTGCGCTTCGCCATCTCTATTTTCAATGAAAAAGAAATTGTACAGCCATTCTTTATTGAACATTTTGAATGTTTTTTTTTGCAAGTGTGTATCATAAAAAAAATATTGCTATGTATGTGCGCACGTTCTTCTTTGCTCAACTGCTGAATAGCAACTGAAAGTAAAAGCATTGCTTCGCATGTGCCGAAGTCAGAAATCTAAGCTTAGTCGTTTTTGACGATCTTTTTTTTTGACGCTGGCAGAATTAAGGGCCGTACACATAAGACTTTCGCTTTGCTTTGCTTCAGAGTTTCGCTAAGACATATAAGTTGAAGACCTGTTGTTATATGAGAGCTGCTAAATACAAGGCGAGAAAAGTAAAGCAATGCAAAACGAAGCAAAATCATGGCGAACTCTCAACTTTTGTACACTTTGACAACCAACTGTTTGCATTTCCATTTTATTTCTGCGTGCATATACACACGATTTAGAAAATTTACTAGTATTTCATAGTTTTTGCGTGTATAATTACTTTTTAAAAGATAAATAGCAAATAAAACACCTCTTTGATCGGTTTTTATTTATCTTGTCGAAATATGCTCGGCCTCAATATAGTTTATTACACTCGCGACTTTGAAACATACATAAGTAGCATAACTACAGCTTAATTATATAAGTAAAACTCATTTCTTAATATTTTATTAAACAAAATATTTGGAATAGACACAAATAACAATTGAAAACAAACAACTAACGTAGAAACTGTCAAAGTGTTCTATGTAGCAAACCTTCTACACCTCATGCTTTGTTGTTAAATTTCGAATTGTCAAGTAAAGCGAGGAAAGTTGTTGGAAAGGCTTATCCTGGTTTCAAATGGCCACTTGAGGGCGCCAATTTTTGCAAATGATAGTGGCTACATTATATACATAAGCAATAAAATAGAAAAAATTCAATAATTGCATGTCTCTTCATATTTACGTATATATGTACATACATACATGCATAATCTACATTGAATTTTACTGAAATTAATAAGTAAATATAAAATAAATGCATACACTTATAATAAAGTCAATGCACATTTGTATGAAAATATGTTCATATGTAGGCGCAAATGTAAATGGAAAGAAAACATATTTAGAAAAAATTTTCACAATGTTTTTATATACAGAATTTCTTAAGACTCTCATTAAAATGTTAGAAATTTTCAATTTCTCATTAAAACGTTAGAAATTTTGGATGGAAAACTTTGATATTTGGAAAATGTTTGCACTCTGTACAAGTTTTGAAACTTTAATTGATATGGTTCTAGTTAAAGAATACGATATTATTTTATAAAGAATTAACGGAAAGGATTTGTGTTAAAAAACATTGTAAGTATTGCATACAACTGTAACCTGCTTTTGACGCTGAGGTGCATACATATATGTATATATACGTATTTATATACGTACATATGTCTATATATGTGTG
Organism: Philophylla caesio; assembly: GCA_963971545.1. Taxonomy (NCBI): domain Eukaryota; kingdom Metazoa; phylum Arthropoda; class Insecta; order Diptera; family Tephritidae; genus Philophylla; species Philophylla caesio. Next base: position 94,881,905 of record OZ020609.1, read on the forward strand.
GGTATAACGTATGGTAGTAAAACCCTTTTATAAATATTCGCTAGCTTCTTCACATCCGTAAATATGCATGTATGTACATGTATGTACATACATATATGCAGCCTACTTATTGAGCGCCAGGCCATTTGCTCAACTTGGTGATTATCCCTTTTGAATTTATGTACACACATACATATATACATATGTACATACATGTTTATTGTGCGTATGCATAGTGTGCGTCTGCGCTTGTGAACACATATGTATGTATGTATGTATGTATGTACATACATGCATACATATATTCCCTTCCTGTGTGTGATCCTATATCATATTCTGTATACCTTTGAAAAAAAATTATAAAGTTTCTGGTTCTGATTTTTGAAAATGAAAGTGCACTATAGTTTCAATGGTATTATAAAACATATTCATACATAAGACATTTCGAATTTATTCCAAAAAAACCATTATAATTAATTAATACCTACATAGTACATTGAATTGTGGAAAAGTAATAATATCAAAAAAACAACTCAGAAAATATTTAAATATTCAAATATCAAATTATCTTTGAGGATTATTTGGATAATTTAATGAAGTCAAATGTCCGCTAATATTTTATTCACATCAATATTATTTAAGTCTTAAATATTAATAGTATTGTATAAATAACATGAGTTAAGAGAATTTTCTAATCAGTTATCCATCCGCTTTAATAACAAAGTAGTAAGCATAAGCGAAAACAACGCATATGCTAAGCGTTGTTACGAACACACATAATAACAGCCATCGCTAGCTGCGCCTTACATATGTATGTATGTATGTGCCTTTGGTGGCGTCTCCCAGCACAACGTCCGCCACATTCGTCACATTCGTGCAATATCCGGACAGGCCGTGAATGCATGAATTATCGATGACTATAAATGAGCGTAGCGAAGAGAAAAATTTGTACATTCCTTAAATCATAAGCAGAGAGTACCCATATTGGTCTCTTTTTTCTCTGTAAGTACACATATTTATGATCGCATGAGTGCCTGAGTTGAATGAGCACCGCATTCACATTCGTGTAATCCGGCTAACAGAAGAAATGAATGTGCTCATGCAGCCCTCTAGTACACACTCGAGTGCACTCGGGCATCTACTAATGGCGATTTCTTTTCTACAAAAAATGTTGCACTTCATTGCTCTTACGTGTACGTTCGCAGAGGGCAATGTTAAGACAACATTTTCTATAGAAAAGAAAACGCCATAAGTATTTATCCTATTATTTACAGATAAAAGAAACGACTTAGTTAATTTTAATTAATATGTATTGTATACATTTATTATTTATTTATTTATTTATTTATTGTATACATTTATTTAACAAAAACATTTCATGAGATCCAACATGTAGGGTTAGTATTTAAAAAATTGTTAAATAGTAGGAGTTAAATTTAAAATAAAAATAAACATTTCATAAGACTTAATTTAATTTCAAAGTTCTTAATCTGCTAGATAGAAAATTAAAGTTATAGGAACAAAAATCACATTTCAAAAACTCTCTTACACTTTGTAGACTTAGGTCATAAAAATGCCAAATACCAAACAATGAATGCAAGTTTGAAGTTGTTTATGACCGTAAGTGTATGTATGGATAAAAAAATATGATAGAAAACACACTTAAGATCGCTAATCAACTACTGCTTGCAAAGAAAAATATTGTTACAGGTAACCCGAGTGGCTCGCAAACAACACTCGAGTGTCGCGAGCGTTTGTCCCCGGCGAGTGTGTTACATACATGCAACTTTGTATGCTGACGAAAATTTGTCCGACGGATAATGTAGCGAGCATGTACATATGCATCGTCATGATCGTATTGATCTATGAGCAAACAGACAAGCGACGGTTTGTACACGAAAACAACAAAGCATGCAAAATACGGCTACATGCGCGAGTATACACACAATTTCTGCACTCGTTGCAGTTCTCTGATACATACATATGTACATACATACATATTTTGTTATGCCTCATATGGAAACGTTCTGGAGTTTTCAATTTGCCGAACTGAACCTAAAATTAGTCAAAGAAGTTCAAAGTTCAATATATGTATGTATGTATGGATGTATTTACACCTTTACAGTTTCAATGGAATTTCAAGATACATACATAAATGTGCCACAAGTCAACGACTATATACGGAGTTCGCAATATCTTAGTAATTCGAATACATATGTACATACATATGTATGTTTGTATGTATATAGATACATATGGACATATCTATGTTTTTTCATGTACTCACAAATGTACATACATACATATGTACATACATATGTATGTATGTATACACACACTTACGTCTATTAAAATATACATATGTACATACATACATACATACTTCCATTGAATGCAAAAACGTTTCTGAGTTGTTTTTAAATTTTCTGAACTGGAATAATAATTTATTACAAAAATGTTTCCATTCGAATTCTATTTCGTATAGGAATTGCATCTTTCAAAATTCAAAGTGGAAATTCTTAGTTTGAATGAAGGCGCCGACGTATTGTACTATGTATGTATGTACATACGTACATACATATGACGTATGTATGTATGTAAGTATGTACGAAAGAAATATGCATAACCTCGAATTTCAATAATAATCTATAATAATTAAAATCAATAGATATTAATGAACCCATGATACAATAAACAGGTAACTAGTATAATGTTAGCAGCTGAATGGATACGTACATACATATGTATGTACATATGTATGTATGTACATAATTTACATTTCGGCAAATATGATTTACACTATTAAAAGCTGCATAAGTTAATATACATACATACATACATACATACATATGTATGCCTTGTAATGTATTGTAAGAAATAATCTTGTTAAAATTTAAATTACTAAAGATAATAAAAAGGCGCTGGTAAACCAATAATTTTAAACAAAGGACTTTGTGTTCGTAAAAGTTTATTCATTAATTATAGTAATTAAACTTGTTGTGTAGTTATATTTAGCTTATAAAGATTTAATACATTTTCTTTTGTAAATAAATTTATTGAATAGTTAAATAATATTTTATTATTGTGTGAGAAAAATATAATTGTAAACATTCCATAAAGTTCGAAAAAGTATTAATCGGGTTTACCGGTTTATTTTCCAAGTAAGAAAAAATGTACATCAATTTAAATGTAATGCAATTATTTCTATCAAGGAAATCTTTTGAGAATAAAATGTAGTTTAATGTAAGCAGTATCAGTTTTTAATAGACAAAAGTCCCCAGTTCGCATTAACTGGGCTCAAAAAAACAGCGTCTAGTCTCAAATTAAAGTCTCTCAACTGTGACCAGGTGATAAAATATAAAAACGTAAAAGCGAGGAAAGGCAATAATCTTCAACATAAAACTTAACAATTCCGCATTGAGCAAATTACGCGAGCTAATAGGACTTATTGTCAGTAAGGCGTAATACAATTTTTCCCGTTTTCCCGGTTTTCCCCTCCTTTGTCGAAATACATACATATGTATGTACATATATAAAATCTTCTAAAAATACATTTGTTTGGTTTTTTCTGCAAATTATTTATATTTCGAATATAATGGTCTGATCGAATTGATATGCATATGTACATATCTTTTTACGTTGCCGTTTCAATAAAACTATTTTTTCTCAAAGACTATAATATATACTTATGTATGTACTTACATAGGTATCTTTACAACCTTATAAAGATTAATAATCTTGTATAGATTAATAAAACCGATTTATTCGATATTCGAAAAATTAAGATTTAAAATAGCCGAACAAGAGTTTATGAAAAAACGGTTTAAAAAAACCGAGTCAATAACCTAGTGCATATCAATGTGCAAACATAAAAAAAAAATTTACATGCTAGTCTTATTCGAACAAACATACTTACATACATACACATTTCGTAAAAACAACCACCGCTGCTAACAGCACCATTAATTGTTTGGTTCTCTTTCTCTCATTTTAACAGTAGCTAGTAGCTGCTTTCATTATTAAGTATATATGTACATACATACATACATAATTAGATATATACAAATGTACATATAAACTCAGCCAAGAGAGGAGTACATCCATACATACTTATATATATAATATGCATGTTAACTTGTGGCCGCTTGTAGATTGGTGTAGAAATTTCGAGATAGAGAGTCGAGAATATTCGATAAAGAGTGCTTTTGGTATAAATAGCGGCTGTGAACGCTCTTCGATTCAGAATTGAATAAGCAACCAAAGTATAAACAACTCATAAAGAGATTGGAACAAACAAACGCGAAAGTGTTCTTAACACAAATTTATCAAAGAAATTGCAAAGTATTAATTTTAAAATATTATAAATTTTGAAAAAGTTTAAATTGAAGAGCCAAAATAAGAAAGAAAAAAACGCAAGTCAAAATGGTAGCAATCGGTATTGATTTGGGAACAACATACTCTTGCGTTGGAGTCTTCCAGCATGGCAAAGTGGAAATCATCGCCAATGACCAAGGCAACCGCACAACTCCCAGCTATGTGGCGTTCACAGACTCGGAGCGTATCATCGGCGATGCAGCAAAGAACCAGGTTGCTATGAATCCGAAGAATACAGTATTCGATGCCAAGCGATTGATTGGACGTAAATATGACGACCCCAAAATCATGGACGATGTCAAACACTGGCCATTCAAAGTGGTGAGCGACGCTGGCAAACCAAAAATCAGTGTCGAATACAAAGGTGAGAACAAACGATTTGCACCGGAAGAAATCAGTTCAATGGTGCTCACCAAAATGAAGGAGACCGCTGAGGCATATTTGGGCACAACAATTACAGACGCAGTCATCACAGTGCCCGCATATTTCAATGACTCACAAAGGCAAGCTACTAAGGATGCCGGTCGAATTGCTGGTTTGAATGTGCTGAGAATAGTGAATGAGCCAACTGCAGCGGCCTTGGCTTATGGTTTGGATAAGAATCTCAAAGGTGAACGGAATGTGTTGATCTTCGACTTGGGTGGTGGTACCTTCGATGTGTCCATCTTGACTATAGACGAAGGTTCACTGTTCGAAGTGCGTGCCACTGCTGGCGACACTCATCTGGGCGGTGAAGATTTCGACAACCGACTGGTGAATCACTTGGCGGAAGAATTCAAACGAAAGTACAAAAAAGATTTGCGTTCAAATCCAAGAGCGTTGCGGCGTCTACGTACAGCAGCTGAACGAGCGAAGCGTACCTTGTCGTCGAGCACAGAGGCCACCATAGAAATCGATGCACTATTCGAGGGAATCGACTTCTACACGAAAGTTTCACGAGCGCGCTTCGAGGAGCTGTGTGCCGATTTGTTCCGACAGACGTTGGAGCCAGTAGAAAAGGCGCTAAACGATGCTAAAATGGACAAGAACCAGATTCAAGATATCGTGCTGGTTGGTGGTTCTACTCGCATTCCAAAGGTGCAGAATCTATTGCAGTCGTTCTTCGGTGGCAAGAGTCTGAACCTCTCGATAAATCCAGATGAGGCAGTGGCATATGGTGCGGCCATCCAAGCAGCTATATTGAGTGGCGACAAGAGCAGTGAGATTCAGGATGTGCTTTTGGTGGATGTAACGCCGCTATCTTTGGGCATCGAAACGGCGGGCGGTGTTATGGCGAAAATAATTGAACGAAATTGCCGAATCCCAGCGAAACAAACACAAACATTCTCCACCTACTCTGACAATCAAACTGGCGTCACAATTCAGGTGTATGAAGGTGAACGCGTAATGACCAAAGACAACAACCGTTTGGGCACTTTCGATCTATCAGGCATACCGCCAGCACCACGCGGAGTGCCCCAGATTGAAGTGACCTTTGATCTGGATGCCAATGGTATTCTGAATGTTTCGGCGAAAGAAATGAATTCGGGCAATGCCAGGAACATCACCATCAAGAACGACAAGGGACGTCTCTCACAAGCCGAAATCGATCGCATGGTCAACGAGGCTGAACGTTATGCTGAAGAAGATGAACGACAGCGCAACAAGATCTCTGCAAGAAACAACTTGGAGAGTTATGTGTTCGGCGTGAAGCAAGCGCTGCACGGTGCTGGTGATAAACTGAATGCGCAGGAGAAGAGCGAAGCGCTCAAGGCTTGTGACGACACAATCAAATGGCTAGACGCGAACACGTTGGCCGACAAGGAAGAGTACGACGACAAGATGAAACAGCTGACCAAGCTATGCACACCAATTATGACGAAGTTGCATAGTGGTGGTCAAGGAGCCTCCTGTGGCCAACAGGCGGGTGGTTTCAATGGTGGCCACAATGGTCCCACCGTCGAGGAAGTAGATTAAACTGTTTGAACAAATGTAAATAGGAATAGATCTCTGTATACATGCAATTATAAGTGTTAATTAGTTTCTACATAGAGATAAGTTATTGTAGATATTAAAAGACTGATAAATACATACAAAATGAACAAATTATTTAATTGAAAAAAAAAATGTTTTTTGGTTTTAATTACAATGAATCTTAGTTGTTTTCGTCAAAGGACAGATATTCGATGATTAATAAAACTGTGGGAACATGAGCATTTCTCCGTAAAATTGCACTCGTTAGGAATACATTGTACACATCTTTAGTGATATTTTAAACTTTGTTAAAGTTAAGTGTTAAGAATTGCTTACTTACTTACTTACTTACATAATTGGCGCATCGACGGCCTAAGCGATTTTGGCCGAGGTCAACAAAGCACGCCAGCTGTCCTTATCTTTTGCTAACTGGCGCCAATTGGAAATCCCAAGTATAGCCAAGTCTTTTTCCACTTGGTCTTTCCAACGCAGAAGAAGTTTTCCTTTTCCTGTGCTACCACCCACGGGTACCGCGTCAAAAACCTTCAGGGCTGGAGCTATTTCATCCATTCGTACGACGTGACTTAGCCAGCGGAGCCGCTGGTTCTTAGTCCGCTGCACTATGTCTACGTCTTTGTACAGCTCGTCGTTCCATCGTACGCGGCATTCGCCATCGCAAAGACGCAAAGGTCCATAAATCTTTCAAAGAATCTTTCTCTCGAAAACTCCAAGAGCCCTCTTCGTCTTGCCCTCGTTCACCTTGAGACCCATTCGCTTCGCTTCTCTATCCAGTTTGGAGAAGGCAGAACTAACTGCACGGTTGTTAAGGCCGATGATGTCAATGTCATCGGCGTACGCCAGCAGCTGCCCACTCTTATAAAAGATGGTGCCTGACCGATTTAGTTCTGCGGCTCGAATTATCTTCTCCAGCATCAGGTTAAAAAAGTCGCTCGACAAAGAGTCACCCTGTCTGAAACCTCGTTTGGTATCAAACGGCTCGGAGAGGTCCTTCCCAATTCAGACGGAGCTGGTGGTGTTGCTCAACGTCATTTTACATAGCCGTATATGTTTTGCCTGGATACCAAATTCAGACATTGCGGCATATAGGAAACTTCTTGTCGTCCTGTCGAAGGCGACTTTGAAGTCGAAAAAAAGATGATGTATGTCGATTCTTCTTTCTCGGATCTTTTCCAAGATCTTACGTATTGTGAATATCTGGTCGGTGGTAGATTTGCCAGGTCTAAAGTCACACTGATAAGTTCCAGCCAGTTCATGGTGGGCTTAAATCTTTCACGCAATACACTCGACAGAACCTTATACGCGATGTTAAGAAGACTAATCCCGCGATCGTTGGCGCAAACTGCAGTATCACCCTTTTTTGAATTGGGCAGAGCACACTTAAGTTCCAATCAGTACGCATCATACACGGCCCCGGAGGCTTTGTTGTTCTTCAGTCGTGCTATCGCTTTCCGAATTTCGCCATAGTCGGGTGATGGTACCTCGCGCCCATCATAATTTATTGGGGATTCGCGATCAACATCTTCTCCAATATTGTTGCAGTTGCTTTCATTAAGCAGTGTGGAGAAGTGCTCCCTCCATAATTTAAGTATGCTGTGGACATCAGTCACCAGGTCGCCGTTTTCATTCTTACAGGAATTCGCCCCGGTCTTAAAACATTCTGTTAGCCGTCGAACTTTTTGAAAAAATTTTCGGGCGCTTTTCCTGTCAGCATCTCAAGCTCTTCGCTCTTCTCACGAAAAATGCGTCTTGCTTCCTTCTTCAACTTACGATAACGCTCCCGCACAGCTCGCGTTGCGCCCGATCGCAGTGTGGCCCTGTAGGCAGCGTCTTTAAATTCCGAAGCGGCGAGACATTCCTCGTCATACCAGTTGTTCTTTCGGGCTCGATGAAATCCGATGGATTCTTCAGCTGCGGTATGTAGACAGCGAGAAATATGGTTGCACTGCTCAGAAAATATCGTTTTGTTGATTATTGCTCTCAGAGAGGAGTGCAAGTCGAGTGGCGAAGTGGGTGGCTGTCTATTGCGAATGCAGCTTTCCGACGTCGAGCTTTCCTTGTGTCCATTTGCGTGCGCTTTTTCTGCACAGAGGCGCGTGCGGATCTTAGCTGCCACTAAAAAATTATCCGAGTCGATGTTGGCTCCTCGGATCGTGCTCTCATTTAGGACACTGGAAGCGTCTATCACAACGTGGTCGATTTGGTTTCGTGTCTTACCATCTGGAGACAGACATGTAGATGTTGAAGAATCTGGCGAGACGTTCGTCCACCGGAGTAAACGACAGTACTTTACGGTGCAGTCTCTTTCCCACCACAAATCCGACACCGAATTTGCTTTACATGGCAGCTGTAGTAAATGTCGCAAGGCCTATCGCTTTTCACTTGCCCCGTCCATCGCAGGTCTTGGATGGCGGTGATGCCAGCCTTTGCTCTGCTGAGGAAATCAACCAGCCGGGCAGAGGCACCTTCCCAATTAAGGGTCCGGACATTCCAGGTGCATGCCCTCAAATCATTTTCCTTTAAACGTTTCCTGTGGTCGTCATCAAAAAATGGGGGGTCTCATTCAAAGCTTTGTTTTTTCTATGCTTTGGATATTTGTTTTACGTGGCGGGTTCCAAGCCCTGCGCACAAGCCACTGCTGGGGGTGAAAATTTTGAGTTCGTTTATATAGCGAGCCGCTTGCTCCACGACAAACGCCCGCTTGCAGCCGCACCTCCTGGTGAACAGACGCTGCGGGCTTTAGTGGACCCTTAAACCGAATATGTCGGAGTGGCTCCACTCAAGCTCCCTCTCTATTAGCCGTGACCCAAGGCTCCACACGGTCTGGTTACCATATCTCGCACATGGGTTGCTCATGTTAAGTATTTAAATTTTTTTAAATAAGAATCTAATAAATAACCAAACTTATATACAAATCTTTAAATTACAGTACATACTTTTGTATAAATGTTGTCATATAAAATAAAGACAATTAATAATAAAAAGACTCTTTGTACGAATTTTCTTGATATCTGCGAAAACGCGAGGTTGTGGTGACTGAATTTGATTCGCTACCAACAAGTACATACAAAATTAATGCCACGTTCTAAGTACAGTGGATTCATCGATAATTCTTTTCGAAGATTTCATGAAAGTGATAGCACTGATTAAACATTAAACATAATTGAATACGCTGTCCAAGTTATTTATTTATTCGTTTAATGGTTTCATTATCGTGGGGAGCTAACGAACATTTTAAAATCTCATTTTATAATTTTTAAAGTTTTAAGACAGAACGGAAATACAACAAAGTGTTTTTATGGTCTAAATTTTATTTAATTAAAAAAAAAATCCAATTGGCTTGACTTAGCAAATATTTTGAAAGAAAGTACGAAATAAAAAATATATTTTATTTGTTATTTGAATACTTTATAAATAATTAATAAAAGTTCACGAGAAAGTTTTATCTTCAAAAATTATTGCCGCTTTTGTTCAAATGTTTGCGTAACTGCATCTTAGAATTTGAAAGAACAGCAAAATTTAAGGCCGATTTACTTAATCAAATTTTCCAAATTTGACAAAGCATCACCAAATCACCAGTTTTTGGAGCCGCCAAAAAAATTTTTAAATTTTAACAAAACATCTATTTTGACTTTGGCGGGTTTTACTTTGGCCGCATTTGCTTTGTTCTTCACAGGAAAATCAATCGATTTCAATCGATTTTTAAAAACGTCAGATTTATATACATAATTAATAATTTGAAAAATGTATAAAATCGTTATTCAATATAGACTTTGACAAAAAATAGAGTGTTCATTCAAACAGAATCTATACGAAACCGCGTCAGTTATTGTTTTCCCATTAAATTTCTGAAGAGGTAGGAACTTTTTTTTTCCAAATTAGGAACGATTAAACAAATTCGGGAGTTAAAATTGTCCGAGAATTTTCTACAATCATGGCAAAGCAGATTTTTTATAAAGATTTCTGTTCATACTTAACTCAAACCATGTCATAAAATCGAAGATTAATTCACGGATTTTATTTTATTTTTCTTTTCTTTTAAGTTTAGTTAAATTATTGAACTTGAATAACATAATAAAAAAAATACATTTACATACATACATATGTACATATGTATGTATATGTACATATGTATGTATGTATATCACATATTTCGATATTCCCCTTAAGCATTTGGATTCATTTTTTTAATTTTTAATCTCGCTTCTTCAAGTGAAATTGTCTTGGAATTTGATGAAAAGTTACTAAGTTTAAACGCATTTAAAATATCCACAAAAAACATAAAATAAAACAAAAACCATATAAAATCTAGCACAAAACTTTGTAGAAAACTATAAAAAATTCAGAAAATTTTTATATCGATTTCGAACTTTTTTCTCAGAGGTTTTATATTCAATATTGTGTCTGAATTCTCGTCAAAACCGAATAACTGCATTTTTCAACCAGCTTCAAAACTTTAGGGTGCGTTTTCTCGAAAACAGCTGTGAGTGATTTGTTTTTTTTTTTTAACTTTGGAATTCAGGGAGTTTCCCATATTTGTATTGGCTTTTATAATTTTTAAAGATTTTTATTTATATTTATCGAAATATGTGGCAAGTAGAAGATTAAGTTCATATGTATGTACAATTTAATACCTACATATGTAGTATTTTTTTCAAAAAACTGCGACAAATTTAATATTTATTCATCGCAATTTAAATTCTCAAATTCAATTTTATGCGATTTTTAAATGAGTTTTTAACGTGAACAGTTCAACACCCAATTGAAATTTAGATACGGCAGATCCACGCAAAGCAGGAAGCTAACCAAGAGGCCGGCAATGCTTATTCTTATTTACATATGTATGTATGTGCGAAAATTGATTATAAACTAATATGTTTACCTCTCGGTAATGACTTTCTTTTAGTACCTTTATTACACACTTCATCAAAATGAATAGAAAAGGAAAAGTAATTCGGCTTAATTCGGATGCATGGGAAAATCAGCCTTTAAAAGGTATGTGAAAATAATTTATTTCTTTTAAATGTTTTATATAAACTTATATATCTATACTTATATTTTAAATGTTAACTTTTCAGATACGAATTCATGCGATAAGTGTGCCAACACAAATAATTTACGTAAAGAAATACAAGACCTTAAAGGTATTTGGCAGCGAAAATGTTTTTATTTGTTTTAAAACATTGCGTAATATTATCTTTTCAGGCATTGTAGAAAATCAAAATAAAATAATTATGGAGGCCCTAGCAACGCACAATATTTTATTGAAGCAGTTAATCTACCAGGAGACGATTTCGGATGATTTACTCAAATGTTTTCCTTTGAAATCGTTAGGGGAATTAAAAGAAATTGACGAAAAAATATGCGACTCTAATCGAGCCGCTTATGTAAGTTCTCTTAATGTTATTTAAAATGTAACTCCTAATTATTTTATTCTATAGATTAAGGCACTGAAGGCGTTACTAAGGGGTAAAATAGCTAAAAAGTTAGATAACGTTTTTACCACAGAAGTAATAATAGCAGTTAACATAGATGGAATTCATGGTAAACAAGGTTTAAAAGAGCATAAGCAGTTTTTCCATACTTTGTTAGGTATGTAAATATATGTATACATATGTTCATAAGCACATATGTATTTAAAATTAGAAAAAGTTTTAAGTTTGCAAATTATTTAATTGTTTTCCTTTTATTCTACGTAAATCGTATAAAAACAGCTGCAATCGATGGTCCTGACCCAACAAAGGAGCTCCGTACTGCATTATCGTTGATAAAGAAACGACACTTCCACAAAATAAGCATACAAAAAACGGCCGCTCGAAAATCAGTAGTGCCGATGAAGCCAGCAACAGAGTAAAGATGCAATAAAGTAAACCCAGCTGCTAATATTTTTGTGTATGGATATATATGTACATGTATGTATATATATATGGATATATATGTATATACATATATGTATGCACTTATTGTAGGGTTTATAATATATGTATCTACTTTATTAATTTGAACTTGTTTTAATATTTTTATTTTCATATATAAATTTGTCTTTCAATATTTTTCAATTTGATTTTTTAATAATTAATTTTCAAAAGATATAAAAATAAAGTTGTAAAAATAAAATATTTTAAATAGAATAAAAACATATTCTATATTGGCGATCCTGCATTTATAAGTACTCATTTTAAAAATTCATCAATAACCATCATTGAAACAATAATAACAATTGTGAACCCGTTCGTGTTTTCACTTTGGTCACTTACTCCCGTTTTTACATATAACGCTACAAACCGACGCACCATATCTTGCAGTAATATTTCACAAGAATTTGTAATAAAGGGAAATCATCGATTCAACGTGTTATTAATTGTTAGAAACTGGCTTAACATTAACCCAGGACATTTTGTGCACTCACAAAGTTAGCATTTCCGAGCGTTGCAAGCAAACCAAGAGTGCGAATACTCGAATACCGAAAGCACAAACCATACTTGTGAAATAAAAACAAAGAATTCAGCACCAACAATCCGCACAACATCACTTCAAATATTCACATTTAACGTCGCTACAACCATCACAGTGTCTACAACAACGCAATAACACTCCAGATCATCTATAATCTCTTTTATAATTACAAATACTACAACCATTTTTTGCTGAACATTTTGTGTGCAATCAAGTTCGTATCTTAAATCTTTTATTAAAATAAAATTATTACAAATATTAAATATTAATTCTTAATATTTATATTATTTAAATTATTATTATTACTTACATATATTTAATTTACTTTTGTAAACTTTCTCTCCAATTTTTTTTTTTTTTTTTATATGCCACTATCACGTTCACCTATACGTACACGCAACTTCACAACAATGGAAAACCAAAATAACAATCCAACTTACACTTCAGACTTAAACACTACACAAAATATACACAATGATAATTTAACTCAAAACACTAATAACTTAAGAACAAATTTTTCAAAATCAATTAAATTACCTCCATTTTGGGAAGAATGTCCTCAAGCTTGGTTTCTTCTTGTTGAAGGACAATTTGAAATCAATAATATTCAAGACGATAATATAAAATTTCAAAACATACTTATTGTTTTACAACGTGAAACAATTTCCAAAATTTTGGATGTTATCAATCCACCTCCTTTTATGAATAAGTACGCTACTATTAAGAAAGCGTTGTGTGAAAGATTTTCTCTTAGCGAAGAAAAAAGATTAGAAAAGTTATTTTCAAATACAGAACTAGGCGATCGTTCTCCATCAGAACTTTTTAGATATATGAAGTCTCTAATAGGTTCTGATTCTATCGTCAGTAAGGAATTACTTTTCAAATTGTGGATCCGAAAATTACCACAACAGATACAAATTCATTTAACATCAAGTAATAATCAAAATAAAGATGAAAATGTTATTCTTGCAGATAAACTTTTTGATTTATTAAATCAATCTCAATCTTCTAAATCTTTGTCAATAGCAAGTGTTGAAAATAACATCCTCGAACAATGTATTAAAAATTTAACAGAATTAACTACTGCAATTTATCAAAATTTAAACAAAATTATTTCTGATATTAATGAATTACAAATTAGATCAAGATCTAGAAATAGAAATAGAAGTAATTCTAATTCAAGAAGATTTTCTAGATCAAAAGATAATATTATTCAAACCATTTGTTGGTATCATAGAAAATTTAAAAATAATGCTTTAAAATGTATTAAACCCTGTAGTTTTAATACAAACGAAAAACAATCAAATCAAAACTGTTTAAACTGAAACGTTCCATTATGACGGTGGCTAATAATGGAAATAACATTAAATCATCACGCCGCCTATTTATTTATGATAAATTAAATAAACTAAATTTTTTAATAGATACTGGCGCTATAGTTTCTGTAATTCCTTCTTCCAAATTCAAATCATTTAAAAGAAATTCTGATCTTAATTTGACTGCAGCTAACAATTCCTCTATTAAAACATTTGGTACCAAACTTTTAAAAATTGACTTAGGTCTTAGACGTGATTTCGAATTCCCTTTCATTTTAACAGATATTTCAACTCCAATTATAGGTGCTAACTTTTTAGAGAAATTCGGGATATTAGTGGATATCAGAAATAATGAAATTACTGATTTAACAACAAAATTAAAAGTTTCTGGATCTTCTGGATTTTGCGATATATTTTCACTCAAAATACCAATTTCTGAACCCTTTTAACCCTTTTAAATAATTTTCCTTTAATAACCTGTGAACCAGATTACACTAAACCAGTGCAACACCATACGGTTCACAGGATTGAAACCAAAGGAGTTCTACCTTTTTCAAAACCTCGTCGTCTAGATCAAATTAAATTTAAAATAGCAAAAACTGAATTCGAATTTTTAATAAAAACTGGTATATGCAGACCTTCAAACTCTCACATTGCATCTCCTTTACATTTAGTTCCAAAAAAAGAACCAAATGATTGGAGACCTTGTGGCGATTACAGAAGACTCAATTTTATAACGATACCTGATCGTTATCCATTACCACATATTCATGATTTAACTATAAATTTACATAATAAACAAATATTTTCGAAAATTGATCTTGTTCGTGCATATCACCAAATTCCAATGGCTGAAGAAGACATTCATAAAACAGCAATAACCACACCTTTTGGAATGTTTCGAGTTCATACGAATGCCTTTTGGTTTACGAAACAGTGCCCAAACATTTCAACGTTTTATTAACGAAGTATTTTCCGGTTTAGAATTTGTATTTGTTTATATTGATGATATTCTTATTGCTAGTGATAATGAAGAACAACATTTAGAACATTTAAAACTAATATTTAAAAGACTTGAGAAATATAATTTAAATATTAAACCTTCTAAATGCATTTTCGGAACTAATAAACTAGATTTTCTCAGTTATGAAATTTCTAATGAAGGTATTAGACCATCTTCCGATCGAATTGAAACCATTACAAATTTTGAAAAACCACTTTCAATAAATAAATTACAAAAGTTCTTAGGTATGGTAAATTATTACCATAGATATGTGAAAATGTTAGCAGCAGAACTTAGTCCTCTGCATGAAATGTTAACATTTGCAACTAAACAAAAACTCAAACAGCTTATTTGGACAGAAAAGACAACCACTGCTTTTGAAAACGTTAAACAACTCTTTGCTCAACAAACTTTACTTACTCATTTTGATAAAAATGGTAAATTATCACTTGCTGTAGATGCATCAAATGTAGCAATTGGTGCAGTTTTACAACAATTTAGTAACAACACTTTAGAACCACTTGCTTATTTTTCACGAAAATTATCTTCTACAGAAATGAATTACTCAACATTTGACAGAGAACTTTTAGCCATATACAATTCAATTAAACATTTTAAACATTTTCTTGAAGGTAGAATTTTCACAATATACACTGATCATAAACCTTTAACACATGTTCTAAATTCAAAAACAGATAGATCACCTCGACAAATTAGACATCTTGAGTACATTGCACAATTTACAAATGATATTCAATACATTTCTGGAAAAGAAAACATTGTTGCTGACACACTTTCACGTATTTCAGATATTAACACAATTTTAACTCAAGATATTAATTTTCAAACTTTGTATAAAGAACAACAAAAAGACCAAACTCTTCATGACTTAATTTCTGACAAAAATTGTAACAATAATTTAAAAGAAATTAATATTCCAGTTCTTAATCTCAATATTTGGTGTGATATTTCTCAACAACCTTTTAGACCTTTTGTTCCAAATTCTATGAAGAATATAATTTTTGATAAAATCCATTCTTTATCACATCCTAGTGTTCGTACTACTAGACGTTTAATTCAATCAAAATATTTTTGGCCTAACATGCGTAAAGAAATTAATAGTTGGACTTCCGCATGTATTAACTGCCAGAAATCAAAAATTTCTAAATATACTAAAACACCAGTACAAAAAATTAATATACCATCTGGACGATTTGAACACATACATATGGATCTTGTTGGTCCATTACCTGTTTCAAAAGAAAATCGTTACATTTTAACTATAATTGACAGACATACACGTTGGCCGGAAGCTTATCCACTTAAAGATATTTCAGCGAATACAATTGCCAAAACATTTGTACAAAATTATATTCCCCGTTTCGGCGTTCCACTTAATATAACAGTAGATCAAGGATCACAATTTACATCAAAATTATTTACTGAATTAACAAAATTATTAGGATCTCACAAAATTCATACATCTCCTTATCATCCTCAATCAAATGGAATGATTGAAAGATTTCATAGAACCTTAAAAACTGCTATTACAGCATCAAACGATTCAATTCACTGGTCTGAAATTCTTCCTTGGATTTTATTGGGACTTCGTATATCTATTAAAGATGATTTAAAATGTTCTTCTGCAGAATTAGTTTACGGACAAACACTCAGATTACCTGGAGAATTAATCGTTTCAAATAATAATAACAATAATGAATTTGATAATACAATGGAAACACTTTCCAAACTGAGAGAACATTTTTCACACGTTCGTTCAAAAATTGTACATCATAATAAAGAAGATTTTTTTTGTTCCCAAAAATTTGGATACTTGCGAATATGTGTTTGTTAAAGTTATTCATAGGTCAAATCTACAACCACCTTATGAAGGCCCATTTAAAGTTATCTCTAAACACAATAAAGTATTCAAAATTCAAAAAGGTAACTTAATCAAAACAATTTCCATAGACTTATTAAAACCTGCACATACAATTTCTAATTCCAGTTCACTAACACTTCCAAAGAAAACCAAAAAAATTACATTTAATATTAATTAATTTTTTTTTTTTAATTGGAGGGGGAGTATATGTAGGGTTTATAATATATGTATCTACTTTATTAATTTGAACTTGTTTTAATATTTTTATTTTCATATATAAATTTTTCTTTCAATATTTTTCAATTTGATTTTTTAATAATTAATTTTCAAAAGATATAAAAATAAAGTTGTAAAAATAAAATATTTTAAATAGAATAAAAACATATTCTATACTTATCATATTATTTTTATTTCTAATATTCCACATCATTAAAATGTATAGCTGCGTTTAAAATAGTAATAGTTTGAAGCTAATTTTAAAATACTATGGACAATATTTAATTATAGTATGCGCAATTGCTAAAGCTTTTTTAGTTTTTAAAAATTTGGATTGTTTTTTGTTAAAAAAGTAACTAAATATAATAAATAAATACTCAAAAGTTATTTTAATATACATAAGTAAGTACATCTTAAAAACAAAAGCTATTGAAATATGTTAAATTAACTGCGTTAAAAAATAATGCTAAGCAATCTAAAAAATCATATGATTATTTATTATAATTATTTACCTTAACTTAAAATCTGTATACAGACATTTAATTTTAAAACATTTTTTTATGAAATGAATTGAATATAAATCAAAATATAATTTTATTGAATATAATATTTCTCTATATTAAAAAAAATAAAAATACTTAACATATTTGAGTTCTGTTCTTTCAGTAGGTATGGTTGTGGTTTTATATATGTAGGTAACGTATAAATAGAAGAAAATCGGTTTGGCGAAACCAGCTTTAAATCAATAAGATATTTACGACTAATAATATGTTAGTAAAATGCTATCTAATAACTGGTTTACTTGTAGTGAAAAAGTAGGTTCAGCCAAATTGTGATCAAAAGTAGTTAGATAATTTCTACTTGCTATCTCATGCAGAGATTTCCAAAACTGACTTTTTTTTGGCCATCGCCAATCAAAAGTAGTTAGTTTGCTTATATGAAAATATACAGAATATAATCACCACTAGTGTTTTTGAAAGCAATTTAAAGTTACTATATCGTTAGCTTCAATTCCTGCAGGGTATGTACATATAAAATTACATACGGATATACATACATACATATGTACTTACATATTACTTAGTAGGATCGCTATTTACATCAAATGTATTTTAATGTTGCAGTTATCTTCTAAATCAATCTAGAAAATTCAAATGAAGTACAAACAAGCATACATTCATACATACACACTTACATAGATTTACAATGTTGCGAGGTACATACAGATCTCTATATGTATGTATGTATATACGCACTCTTATATATGTACATACATACATATGCAGTATACATACATATGTATGTTTCTAGTGGCACAGCAAACCATGTCCTTTGTGTTCCTACTACCAAAAAACATATATACATACATACATACATATGTATCTATATTCATACTTATTTACAAACCAACAATGTATTCTCAGAAGTACATACATATGTATGTACATGAAAAATGCTTTTTTTATATGTACATATATATGTACCTACAGATTCCATGGTGTGTTTTGGTCACCAACATATTAAATAAAAATATATCATGCTACGGAGCACACATCAGTCGTATACCTACATATGTATGTATGTACCATTGATTTGTTTCGATTCTCTTTCTCTCATTTTAAGCAGTAGCTAGTAGCTGCTTTCATTATTAAGTATATACATACATACATAATTAGATATATACAAATGTACATATAAACTCAGCCAAGAGAGGAGTACATCCATACATACTTATATATATAATATGCATGTTAACTTGTGGCCGCTTGTAGATTGGTGTAGAAATTTCGAGATAGAGAGTCGAGAATATTCGATAAAGAGTGCTTTTGGTATAAATAGCGGCTGTGAACGCTCTTCGATTCAGAATTGAATAAGCAATCAAAGTATAAACAACTCATAAAGAGATTGTAACAAACAAACGCGAAAGTGTTCTTAACACAAATTTATCAAAGAAATTGCAAAAGTATTAATTTTAAAATATTATAAATTTTGAAAAAGTTTAAATTGAAGAGCCAAAATAAGAAAGAAAAAAACGCAAGTCAAAATGGTAGCAATCGGTATTGATTTGGGAACAACATACTCTTGCGTTGGAGTCTTCCAGCATGGCAAAGTGGAAATCATCGCCAATGACCAAGGCAACCGCACAACTCCCAGCTATGTGGCGTTCACAGACTCTGAGCGTATCATCGGCGATGCAGCAAAGAACCAGGTTGCTATGAATCCGAAGAATACAGTATTCGATGCCAAGCGATTGATTGGGCGTAAATATGACGACCCCAAAATCATGGACGATGTCAAACACTGGCCATTCAAAGTGGTGAGCGACGCTGGCAAACCAAAAATCAGTGTCGAATACAAAGGCGAGAACAAACGATTTGCACCGGAAGAAATCAGTTCAATGGTGCTTACCAAAATGAAGGAGACCGCTGAGGCATATTTGGGCACAACAATTACAGACGCAGTCATCACAGTGCCCGCATATTTCAATGACTCACAAAGGCAAGCTACTAAGGATGCCGGTCGAATTGCTGGTTTGAATGTGATGAGAATAGTGAATGAGCCAACTGCAGCGGCCTTGGCTTATGGTTTGGATAAGAATCTCAAAGGTGAACGGAATGTGTTGATCTTCGACTTGGGTGGTGGTACCTTCGATGTGTCCATCTTGACTATAGACGAAGGTTCACTGTTCGAAGTGCGTGCCACTGCTGGCGACACTCATCTGGGCGGTGAAGATTTCGACAACCGACTGGTGAATCACTTGGCGGAAGAGTTCAAACGAAAGTACAAAAAAGATTTGCGTTCAAATCCAAGAGCGTTGCGGCGTCTACGTACAGCAGCTGAACGAGCGAAGCGTACTCTGTCGTCGAGCACAGAGGCCACCATAGAAATCGATGCACTATTCGAGGGAATCGACTTCTACACGAAAGTTTCACGAGCGCGCTTCGAGGAGCTGTGTGCCGATTTGTTCCGACAGACGTTGGAGCCAGTAGAAAAGGCGCTAAACGATGCTAAAATGGACAAGAACCAGATTCAAGATATCGTGCTGGTTGGTGGTTCTACTCGCATTCCAAAGGTGCAGAATCTATTGCAGTCGTTCTTCGGTGGCAAGAGTCTGAACCTCTCTATAAATCCAGATGAGGCAGTGGCATATGGTGCGGCCATCCAAGCAGCTATATTGAGTGGCGACAAGAGCAGTGAGATTCAGGATGTGCTTTTGGTGGATGTAACGCCGCTATCTTTGGGCATCGAAACGGCGGGCGGTGTTATGGCGAAAATAATTGAACGAAATTGCCGAATCCCAGCGAAACAAACACAAACATTCTCCACCTACTCTGACAATCAAACTGGCGTCACAATTCAGGTGTATGAAGGTGAACGCGTAATGACCAAAGACAACAACCGTTTGGGCACTTTCGATCTATCAGGCATACCGCCAGCACCACGCGGAGTGCCCCAGATTGAAGTGACCTTTGATCTGGATGCCAATGGTATTCTGAATGTTTCGGCGAAAGAAATGAATTCGGGCAATGCCAGGAACATCACCATCAAGAACGACAAGGGACGTCTCTCACAAGCCGAAATCGATCGCATGGTCAACGAGGCTGAACGTTATGCTGAAGAAGATGAACGACAGCGCAACAAGATATCTGCAAGAAACAACTTGGAGAGTTATGTGTTCGGCGTGAAGCAAGCGCTGGACGGTGCTGGTGATAAACTGAATGCGCAGGAGAAGAGCGAAGCGCTCAAGGCTTGTGACGACACAATCAAGTGGCTAGACGCGAACACGTTGGCCGACAAGGAAGAGTACGACGACAAGATGAAACAGCTGACCAAGCTATGCACACCAATTATGACGAAGTTGCATAGTGGTGGTCAAGGAGCCTCTTGTGGCCAACAGGCGGGTGGTTTCAATGGTGGCCACAATGGTCCCACCGTCGAGGAAGTAGATTAAACTGTTTGAACAAATGTAAATAGGAATAGATCTCTGTATACATACAATTAAAAGTGTTAATTAGTTTCTACATAGAGATAAGTTATTGTAGATATTAAAAGACTGATAAATACAAAATGAACAAAGTATTTATACATATTTCAATAGAAGAGATCTTATTGTTTTAATTAATAGGAATTTAGCGGCAATTGAGTATCGTGTTTGAGATTTCTCCATTCAATGTCTGCAAGAACGCCATCAAAAAGTAGTGCGGTTGCATTTAAATAGTAAATAGTGAAAATTACCCTAATGTTAAAATTGCTTAATTTTGAAATTTTGGGTTAGTTCGTAAACGCAGTAACTTGGTTGCACTGCATATTTGCAGGGGCAACGCGTTCGTCAAAAAAACCTGCGGCAATACTGCTCTTCGTCAAAAGTTTTTTAATGCATGCAGTTGGCAGCACTTCGGCAAATTGCCGCAGCCATTGCAGTAATTTTTTTGAAACTGCGTAGAACCAAAGGCGAAATGGAAGAGTGAGTAAAATGATTTCTAATTCTATGTCTTTAATTATTAATATGCTTATATAATAATAATAGGCCTTATTTACATTTAGATCCCACGAATTTCCAGCAAATTATATAAAAATTTTAATACGAACAAGGCTGGACATGGAGTGGGAGTTCCAGGAAGGAAGGAAAAAAAATCATTCCTGTGGGGGAGAATTCTTGATTCTTGTAATTCAATAAAATATTCTCACTCTGAGTTTCCTGGTTATCAATAATTACGTTAATTAAAAATTCCATTTCTCTGGCGTTCGTAAATGCTAAAAAATTCTTCGCAGCACAATCGCAATGGCAAGGCAGTAGAATCAGCTGACTGTGCAGTAGCAACCACAGCCGGCAAGAATGCAGCAGGGTTGCACAAAATTACTGCGTTTACGAACTAACCCTTTATTTTTTTAAATCGCCCATAATGTTCCAATTATTCCAACTACATACATACATATTTCAAAATCTAAGATTCATGTTTCACTTTAAAGAATATTAGTGAAGAAAAAAATTATTTGTAAACAACACGCCAATTCACAAAATTTATTTCTCAAAACCGTGCATTTTTAATCGGATACTTCTTACCAAAATCATTTTGTACAATTTGTTGCTCTATTTGTAATTCAAGACTTTTCGTCCAACTTTTTTCATATTTGAGAAAATTGTAATTTGCAATGCTGCATGGCAACGATTGTGGGAAAATGCAAGCATCTTTTTTAAACTGGGCAACACAACAAGCACCATTGATAGGCGAGCGGATAAGACAGCAGTTTCCTTGGATTCGCTCTATGCAAAATCGTTTGCTGTATAAAAGTAGGTACTTATGTTTATGTATATCTGTAGTATTTTGCTATAAAACCTTGCTTTAGTTTAGCACTTTTTTGCGATTAAAATTAAGCAACATTGCGTTAATTCCCTAAATAATCTTAATAGTACTGCATTTGAAAGAAGAAAAGAGAATGCCAAAAGATGGCAGATAAGCCATGGAAAGTTGACAAAACCACTTTCTTCGTGTTAGGCAGATTTTACTTTGAGAAAAATGAATATTTTAAACCGTTCTCTCTGTAGCTGGCTACTTAAACGACATATTTTTATTATAAGTTCTAAATTCAGAGCTTGATGGCGAATGCACTCAATCAAGAAATGTTGTTTTGTTAAGTGTCCACAATGTTTATATGTATGAATGTGTTAATGAAATATGCCTTAACGCTTTCTCAATACTACCGTTTTATCTTTACTGCAGTAAGTTCGGCGCCGCAACGGTTTGTTTTATGCATTTTTGGCTTCCTCGCCATAGTCAACGCCTACACAATGCGTCACTGTCTGGATATTGCACTGACGCATATCGTAAGACCCAAACAAAAGCACACGCGCATTCACGATCTCGAATCGATCAAGTTAAGTTCATTTAACTTATATGAACGTATGCAACAACATCGCAATGGCAGCCTTGCGAGTGCAAGTAGAAGGCGACGTTCACCAGCTGATGCCACCTATGACTGGTCGGATCAATTGCAAACTGTGATTTTGGTCTCCTTTTATATTGGCTATGTGTTGTCGCATGTGCCGAGCGCACAACTCTCTATACGTTATGGTGGCAAGTGGATACTCGCCATAGGCATCGGAATAACTGCATTGCTCACTATGCTCACGCCAACCGCCATTAGGTGGGGTGGTCCGCTGGCGCTCATTCTGATACGTTTGCTGATTGGCCTTAGCGAGGGTCCAACATATCCGGCATTGGGTGAACTTCTATCGAAATGGGTGCCAGCCAAGGAACGCGCCACGTTGGGCGCACTCGTATTGAGCGGAAGTCAAATTGGCATTTCAATGGGTAATTTCATATCCGGCTTGTTGTTGCATCGCAATGATTGGACATTGATTTTCTATTACTTTGGTTTATGCGCTTTGCTTTGGTTCATTGGTTTCGTAAGTGTGATAAAGGTGTTAATTTTTTTGTTTAAAATTTTAAATAATTTCATTCATGCAGACATCGTTGTGCTACAATGCACCAGAGGAGAGCCCATTTATACAGGAGCCAGAAAAACAATATCTACAAAAAGAAATTGGTACAGTAAAGAGACGCTTGTCGACTGTTGCCAAAACACCTTGGAAGCATATTTTTCAAAATTTACCCATGTGGGCGCTCATTTCGGGCACGATACAATACGATTGGTCGCAGCTGCAGTATGCCGCTGAGGTGCCACAATTCATAAAGGAGACCAAGCAGCTAACGCTGGCTGAAAGTTTCTTCACCGGCTTGTACAATCAAATGCCCTACATCATGAATTGGTTGTTGTCAGTGCTTTCCGGTGTGCTAGCGGATATGCTGGTAAATTACGAAATATTCTCCGTGACGGTTATGCGCAAAATTATGACATTTGTCGGTAGGTCTATGAAATACCCCAAAAGGGTATTTTTGTTTTATTTTTTTTTTCTGTTTTTCCCTTCACCAGCTGCCATGGCTCCTAATTTATACACAAGCCTGCTGCCTTGCTTAAGTTGCAGTGAAAAAGCCGATTTATTTGCATTCTGCAATTGTGCCATCAATGTTCTGGGTAGTTATTACGCAGGCATTAAATTGACGCCATTAGATATGAGTCCAACTTTCGCCGCTACTCTGATGGGCATTGCAAATGGCATCGGTTCGCTAACGGGCATTGTTGCGCCATTTTGTAAAAATACACTCAGCAGTTGGGTAATTTTAATAAACAAATCTTAATCGTTCAATGAAGATTAAAACTCTAACTACTCTAAATTTGTCTAAATTTGTTTCTTTCAGTCGCATTTTAAAGTGTTACGCGTTTTTATTTGGCTTATTTCAACGCTGTTAATATCAGGTGAAGTTCAGCCGTTCGATCAGTTAGTACCGCTGACATCGGAGGCGGATAAAAGTGAATAAATTACGGTTTTTTTTTTTGTAAACATAGTACGTATATGTTTATGTATACATATGTATGTATGTAAAAGTATATTTGCACTTTGTCTGCATTATTATGAATATATTCTCATTTTCACGAATAGGAATATAAGGGCAGTAGAAAAGTAGTAGTTAGCGAGAATGGTAAGGATATTAATAGTTAACGATTACAAAAATTTAAATAAATGTATCGATTACAACACTTCGATAAAAACGCCTTGATAATAATATCGATAACAATGATAAGGATGTAATAATAACGATATCGAAGTTCTTGTTATAGAACGAAGAAGAATTTTTGTGGTAAAGACACGAAAAAAATCATCAGCCTTGTGTTTTAGACGTCGAACCGTTGACCACAAATTCAGACACGACATACATGCATACATATGTTCATATGTAGTATATAACATAGGAGACACATGTTAAAAGTGATACGTTAGGACCTAAACGCTTTCAAGCTGACAAAGATGGAGCATTTGCAACACTGCAGTACAGTTTCCACGTTCTTTTCATATTTTAAAACATTTAATGATGATCAGTTCGAGGATGGCCGGCCAATGAAACACTTGCCTTAAAATGACCGATGAAACTCAAAAACAAGAAGGCTGTGGAAGTTGATCTTGAATTAAGTTATTGGCGATAACTTCGATCGTTTACAAAAATAATATTTGTCGATAGTTTTATCATGTTAATTGTACTTTATGCATTCATTATAAATTGTCGATAATTCAATTATAACCTTAAAAAATATTTAGAAAAAAAAGTCAATCGTTTTAATATTTAGGGTATTCACCAGGTGTTGTAAAGGGTCGCATTATCGTTAAATTATATAATTTGAAAAGATTCAAGTTGTGTTATTTTACTACTCTTTTTGTGCAATGCAATATAAACAACAAAAATAAATTAAACATTTTTATGACTACAATTTTACGACATTTTACGACACTTTGTAAATACCATAATTGTTTGATCTTATTTGTTTCACTATGGCCCAGTTTTTCAGTGCTGGTTTTAACTAAGTTTAGTTAAACTCAGTTTAAATTTAAACTTAGTTTCCTAGCGCTCAATTGAATTTGTTGCAACCAAAACGAAGTAGTCAGCACACAGCTGATAAGTTAAACTAAGTTTAACCGTACGCGATCGGCCGTTCAAAATTAGTTTAAACTCCGTTTAAAGTTGACTGAAAACTGCATTCTGAGTTTGAACTTTGTTTAAACGA
Source organism: Philophylla caesio (assembly GCA_963971545.1). NCBI lineage: Eukaryota > Metazoa > Arthropoda > Insecta > Diptera > Tephritidae > Philophylla > Philophylla caesio. The sequence goes on from OZ020609.1 coordinate 94,907,724, forward strand.
CAAAGAGAGTTCAACTTGCACTGATAAATTGGCCCCAAGGAGAAGCTTAGTACGCCGGAATTTAAATACACCAATTTTTAGTGTTACCAAGCGCAACAACAAATGCTATTAAACTAGCATTAAATCTTAAAATATTTCAAAATGGTCCAAGATGTATCTATTTTGTCATGGACTGAACGAAGAAAAATAAGTGCACAGCTGATTGAAAGTTGATTTGGGTTGTAGACCATACTAAAAATTTTTAACTGCAATAGTTGAATTGTAAATCAAAATAGGTGTATAAAACTATGTTTGAATAATTTTGCCAACTAATCAACAATAACTAAGGACAACGATTGACTAGTTATTTTGCATTGATCTTACTGTACTTGTTTTAAAATTATAACGCTTTGCAAAAACCGTTACCACAGGGTTAATGCATTCGAAAAACCTTTGAAAGTAGCATACTGATTTTTCTTCTTTTTGTCAGTCAATACGTTTTTCGAAAATGTTTAACGTTTGAAATACTCGTATGTTAATTATATATTTACAAAAAATTTAAAGAATAAAGGACAAAATCTAACTATATCGAACCATTTATTATTCAACTAACGCGAGCTAGTTAAATGGGCGATGCGGTGGATAAACGACCAGAATGGGGCAAAAAATTGTCGAAAAGTAAGTGAGACGGTCTACATTTTTTTTAGATAATTATATGTATTGCTTTCTTGGTCAACTTATTTTAGTTGTCCCTCTTCCCCAGCGTGTCATTATGTCCATAATGGGATTTTTATCCATAATCAACAACTATACGCTGCGTAGTAGCATTTCCGTTACCATCACTCGCTTGGTTTTACAGCGATCTTACTCAAATGAAACAACCGCCAGCGGAGAGGTGTGTCCAAAACCGGAAGTTACGGAAGAGGAACAGATAGTTTGTACATTGACACGCATATAAATTCAACAAATAATAAAAAACCCACTTGATGCACACAGGTAACAGGCGGTGAATATGACTGGTCACAAGAAATGCAAGGCTATATACTAGGCTCTTTTTATATTGGCTACATTTTGGGACATTTACCTGCCGGTTTGTTATCCGAAAAGTATGGTGCTAAATGGGTGCTGGTTTGTGGAATGTCTACAGCTACTGTGCTAACATTATTAACACCTTTATGCATAACATTGCTTGGTCCTATTGCTTTGATAGTTTTACGTACGATAATGGGCTTTGGTTCAGGCTTTTCATATCCCTCGTGCAGCGCACTTTTGGCACATTGGGTACCCGTACATGAACGCAGTTTGCTTGGTGCTTTCATAATGGGCGGTGGCCAAATGGGCACTGTATTGAGTAATAGTTTATCGGGCACTTTGTTGCGCTATAAAACATGGCCTTGGGTGTTTTATACATTTGGTGTAATCGCCGCTTTGTGGCTATTGTTCTTTGTAAGTCACTTAAACAAAATTTAATCAATAATTAAAAACCATTTACTTCTTTGCTTTACAACTATACATGAATACAGATTCTACTGTGCTTTAGTGATCCTGAATCTCATCCATATATAAGTGACAAGGAGAAAGAATATCTTATGTTGCACATGGGACGACTAGGGCGTGATCATAATCTACCACCATTCCCATGGGATTTAGCCTTCAAAAGCAAAGAGATGTGGGTGCTTATTTTAGCGCAAATTGCTCATGATTGGGGCTTTTATGTAATGTCTTCATGTTTCCCGAAATTCTTGAATGATGTGTTGCAATTGCAAATCCTGAAAACTGGCATATATTCATCAATTCCATTTTTATTATTTTGGTTATTTTCGCTATTGTTTGGCGCAATAGCGGATTTTGTAATTAAACGAGATTTAAAACGAGCAACAAGCGTACGGAAATGGATGACATTTATTGGTGAGTGAAATTAAATTAATATATTACACTAGTTTACAGTACATTTGTTGCCGAAGAAATTTTAGCTGTTGCTGACTACATATAATATGCTATTTTCAAAAATATAATTAGAATATTTTTATCAGCTCTAGTTTCTGAGTTTCAGCTATGTAGGTATTAGACAGAAAAAAATATGTATTTAATAAGAAAAACTTTATTTAAAGAAACAATTAATCATTGAGTTCTAAAAAACTTCGTTTTAAAGCTTTTCTCCGATGTGTCGACTTTGGAAAATGACGTATCAGAGACCAACAATAGTCAGACATCATATTTGTATCCCAGAAACCCTGATAGCGCTCTTCCATGACGCGTAAGTCTTGATGCATACGCTCTCCCTGCTCTTCGCTCATATCTCCTTAATTTTTCGGAAACCTGTCCAGGTAACTATGGAGAAAGTGGACTTTTATACTCATATTGCATCCCATATTTCTTAATTGTAGCAGAAGGTCTTCTACAAGTTCAACATAATTTTCAGATTTCCGATTTCCGAGAAAATTCTTCATCACAGATACGAAAGCTGTCCAAGCCTTTAGTTCTGACTCAGTCATAGAATTTCTAAATTGAGTATCATTCGTAAGTTGTCTAATTTGAGGGTCATCAAAGATACCGGCTTTAATCTTTTCCATAGTGAGCTGAGGAAATTTTTGGCAAATGTAAGAAAAGCAGTTCCCATTTTTATCTAGTGATTTTACAAACTGTTTCATGATGCCCAGTTTTATGTGTAATGGTGGAAGGATAATTTTGTCACGAGATACTAATGAATTGTGGACTATATTGTGCTTTCCAGGCTCCATATTTGCTCTCAAGGGCCAGTTTTTTCTTACCCAATGTTCTTGTTTAGCTCTACTGTCCCAATATAAAACAGGGAAACTTGGTGTAACCACTTTGTTGACCGAGAAGAATGTTGACCATTTTTAAATCGACACAAATTAGCCACTTATGGTCATTGTATTTTATTTTGTTCAAGACTAGCGAAATGTTACAATATTCCTCGTTTCACTTTTGTACTGTGGGCAATAGGTATCCCAGCATATTTATTTCCATTATGTAATAGAATACATTTTACGCTACGTTTTGAGCTGTCAATGAATAAACGCCAGTCATTTGGTTCGTATTGCTTCAAGCCCATTTTTATCAACAATTTTTTGATATCTGAACAAAAGGTAATGCCATCTTCTTCGGAAAAATAACACCGTAATTCTGTATCTCTTTCACGATAAAAACTTATTTTAGTATCCGAGGATAGCAAATTTTTTTCTTTTAGTCTTGATGCTAACAATTCAGAAGCTTGTTTAGAAAGATTTAAATCTCTTACAAGATCATCTAACTCATTTTGGGAAAAGCATTTTGGCTCATTAGACATAGCTTCAAAATCAGGATCATTTTGTGATGAGCTTGGTCCTTCAATGTCTTGCTCTAATGGTTCAGATATATTTTTAAGCTTTGAAGAGTGAGGTGAACGCTGCACTGGACGTTGAACACAACTAGTACTGGGGTATTGCCATTTAGCTCGATTTTTAGTGTTTAAACCGTTTATGTTCACACTACAAAAATAACAGTCTATGAGATAATTTTGTGGTTCTCGCCAAATAGTCGGTGTTCCAAATTTAAAGGCACTTCTTTTACCACTTTTCCATAATCTTAAATATTCCACACACAACTTACAAACACAATTGGGAGCCCAAGACTTCTCATTTTTATCCAAGAGCATCCCAAAATACTCAAAATAGGTATTTTTCACCAACTCTGGTATAACTTTTCTACTATTGTTAAACACATATTCTCCGCATATATAGCAAAAATGATCTGGATTGTTTAAACAACGTCTCCTTGAACTACTCATGACGCAAAAACTAGAGAAACTAATTTTAACACAGTAAAATATGCCTGTTATCGATTAATATATATATGATATAAATTAATATAAATGATGAAATCAAAAACAAAGTAACTCGAGCTGCTCAAAAAATTTTGAGGGTAGATTTGACAAAAACAAGTGATGAGTGAACAATATCAACCACAGGATTCGCGGCAACAGACAAAAAGTTTAATATTGTAAACCAGTGTTATTTATTAGACAAAATACCAAGACGTTAGATTTTTAGTTTCGAAATGCTTTCCCAAGACTGCCGGAATGTAGAACACAAATTTGAGATGAAATTTTTAAATATTAGACTTACTCAATTCGTTGAAATAATTGGTGTTGGTTCATAGTATTGTGTGTTTACATTCATAAGAGTAAATTCGGGTACTTATGTATATGGTTGGAATTATTGCCAAGACCACAAAAGAAAGAGTACCATTTTAAAAGAAGATGCAGTTTTTGAAATGATAATTCCGGGCAGAAGCAAATATATAATATTATTGATTAGTTTACCTAAATACTCAAAAAAACAAAATGTTGCCAAATTTAATACCGAACTTGTTATCTCTAAAGCAAAGTTAATTTAAAGTTTGAAAGTAACCAGTGCGTAGTGGAGTTCCGTATAAAAAATATATCTTTTTAAAATTTTTTAAATGTTTGTAAATTATAAAAATAACATTTAAAGTCAAGTTAGGTTTTGTTTTTTTTTAATGTTATTTAATGTTATGTTAGCTTGTGCTATGTTATGCTATGTGTTATTGGATTTGAAGTAATGTGTTGATTGATATGTTGTTATGCTGCTATGAGAATCATGTTGTGATGTGGTCATGTGATGATTTGTTAATTAATTACCTTAAATTTGAGTAAAAATAGGTTAAAATGCCTAGCCCCTTACTTTCAAAAGCCGCATATGTGGTTAAAGTATTTGAAATTGTAATTTGCAATTTATGTGAATTTCTTATTGTGTTTTCTGTTTTTGTGTTAACAACTTACTTACTTACTGTTTTAGCTCACATAATCTATATTGCATATTTCATTCATACTATCTTTTGTCCTCATTTCTGTTGCCTTTTCGTTATACATTCATACATATACTAGAAATACTCTGCAAAAAATCGCCTCTCCCTTAAAGTGACCGAAAATATATAAATATTTAATTGGTTTTGTTGGCGCAGCGACAAAATGCGTGGTATACAAATAGTCATTTAATGACATTAATCCTATATACTAAGTACTTAAACTGAAACGTTTTTTCTTACCTTTTATAAAAATGTATTCATATATTCATGATAATCCTCTTCCACAGCTGCCACACCTTCTGGCCTCTTCATGGTTGTAGCCGTTTATGTTGGCTGCAATACAGCACTTATAATTTTGTGCTTCACAATATCCATGGCACTGATGGGCGGCTATTATGCTGGCATAAAATTGACTGCAAATGATATGACACCCAATTATTCAGCAACCTTGATGGCCATTGTGAATGGATTGGGCGGGATTGCGGGTGTACTTGCTCCATACTCTGTTGGTTGGATAACAAAAGAGGTAATAAAATGCAATATAAATTTAAACACTTATTACTGATTACTCATATACGTACATATTTTTCAAATCACTGCAGACCCTCATACCTGAATGGCAGCAAGTTTTTTGGCTGGCTCTTGCTATTCTCACTGTACCAACAATACCATTTTTATTTTGGGGCACAGCTGAGGTACAAGAATGGAATGAACCACCAAAGAAGGAATAATTTGTTATTTATAATGTTATATACGAGTATTTGCATGCGACTTATATTCAACGTAAGATTAGTTGCGTTATGCCTTCACTTGCACTTAGTATAACCAAAGCATAGATTTACATAATCTTATATTTATTAAATAAATCTGAAGTAAATTTTTATCCAATGCTATGATTCCATTAGCAATATTCACATTTTTCTTGAAAACAAAAGCAAAACAAAATTTTTTTACAACTCTTAAGCCCAATTTTCACTTAATTGCAATTGTTTGTTAATCAAAGCTGGAACTTCCGCCCGCGCTCTTTCGACGTAGTTTGAAATTTGTAATTTTGTGTTTACAGCCTCCTTAATACAGTGCTGCCAATTCTTTAAGCAAGCTGTCTAGCATCTCAAAGCTTTTCGAATGCATTGTCAAGGACAAGATTTATTTTGCGGTGAAATCTTTAATTATACCAGAACAACATGGTTTTGTCACTGGTCGCTCCACAGCCACTAATCTTGCTGTTTTTAGTGAATACTGTATGTCATCGTTTTCGAAAGGACTACAAGTCGATTGTATATATGCAGACTTCTCTAAGGCGTTTGATAGTGTATCGCATAGCGTTCTTACAAATAAGTTAGCTTGCTTGGGTTTTCACTACACCTCTCTGCAATGGCTTAAATCTTATCTGTCGGATAGATGTTGCGTGGTGTCAATCGAAGGTGTTTTGTCGAACCACTTTGTTGCCGCTTCAGGTGTTCCCCAAGGGAGCATCTTGGGGCCACTACTCTTTGTTATTTTTATCAACGACATCAGCAGTTGCTTTTCTTCTTCAAAGTTTCTGCTCTATGCTGATGATTTAAAAATATTTTCAACCGTGCTGAATTCAGTAGATGCTCAGAGGCTTCAAGGAGATCTGAACAATCTTCATCGTTGGTGCGTTAAGTCGCGTCTCTCCGTGAATACTAAAAATGTTTTCATTTATCATTCTCGAGGCGACATAACGTTTCTAGCACATCATACACCATCGCTAGTTATGTACTACAGAATGTTACGGAGTTTAAGGATCTCGGAGTTATATTCGACTCAAAACTTTCATTCCATAATTATATTACTTTTATTCTTACAAAAGCTTACTCAGTTCTGGGTTTCATTCGTCGCAATACATCTGAATTTTCCGATTCATATACCTTCATTATACTTCCATATACCATTATTTACAGCTCTTGTCCGGTCACACTTAGAGTATGCCGTTATAATTTGGAGACCTTATGACCAATTTTCGATAAGCAGAATTGAGCGTGTTCAAAAAATCTTTCTTAAGCAAGCTTTACGTTCCCTACGATTTGAGGTTCCTGTTCCTTCCTATGCTTCGCGGCTTATGCTAATTAGCCTGGAGCCTCTAGAAAAGAGAAGGACTGTCCTTTCACTTTCGTTCACTTTCAATATTATTAATGGCATCACTGATTGCCCTGTTTTACTTGAGCGGATTAGCTTTAATGTTCCACAGAGAAGTCTTCGCAATTTTTTCCCTTTTTACGTAGAGAACTTTAAGACTAACTTTGCAAGTAACGCCCCAATAGCTCGTGCACTTCGGGAATTTAATGCTTTATCTAATTCGAGCGTACTTGATTTCGCTTTATTTAGAAATAATTTTGTGAAAACTCTAGGTTCAATAGCTTAGCATGGTATTGATATTTATTGCTAGTATTATATTAGCCAAATTTGGCTACTCAATATTATTTTTCTTAGTCTGTAAGGTACTTTGTACTGTAGATTAATAAATAAATAAATAAATAAATAAATAAATAGTGATACAAATTATGGATATAAGTATTAGAATTTTGGTATATTTCATGACGTACTTATTGAATATAAATTACATATTTTTGTAGTTAAAAATTAAAAAAAAAACACAAACAAAAAAAAACCTGCGTTCTTTTTCTATATTGCCAGCGCGTTTACCAACACCAAATATAAATCCACTTTAAAGTAGTCGGTTTTCGATTAAATTCATGAACCGGATGCACAAACCTAGTGACAGAATGGTTGAAATCCGGTTCCAACCGGAAAGTCGACTTAAAAATAAATATATGAGATTAGCAAAGTTTCGATTTATAAAAGGATGCAATTTGTAAGAATACAGAGTTTTCTGTGATATTTGTGTAATTTAAATTTAAACGAAATGGTGCAATATAATTTTCCTAAATTACATACTACATATTCATACCTCGTGAGATGCATTTTATTGTGTAATGTAAAAGATTATAACGTTATCGGCTAGATATAAATTTGGAAACATGATACGATTATTAGCAAGTAGATAAGGCGAAATTTTAGCTGAAACACACTGTAAGCATGTCCCAAAGTTGTTTTTCAAAGCCGTTTATTAGGAGGCATTTAAAAGCTTAATTAAATAAATACTCCAAGTAATTACGAAATTTATAATAGTTTTTATTTAGTGTTCTAAAAAGATTTATTTTTATTAATAACAATGATTTAAGCGTACATAAATTATATTGTAATTTAGTGCTGTATAAACAAAGGGCCTAGGCGGCATTGGGAATCTACTTTCATATTATAAGTTTCATATCAACAAAAATTAAAATAATTTATGGCTTTTATTCAACAAGTCCAAAATTACGTATATAGCTAAAATATTATTTATGTAATAAAACCCGTTTCTAATTACTTATACGAAATAATACGCTACAAACGAAACAAACTTCGGCGTATCCTGTGGTTTCCTTCTACCCTGCCGGAACAAACCAGAATTATATACTCTATCCGGCAAAGTACTGTCAACATCAGCACCATTTACTAAAAATGGAACTTTAAACTCCATCCACTGTAATTTTTGATTTGATGCAGCATTAGTGAGGGAGTGTTCTGTTAAAAAAAAAACCAGCAGAGAAGAAATGCAAACATGACATTTTCATGCTAATTTTCTGTAGTTCTTTTTTGTCCTTTAGTTTAATGAACTTTCTAATATTTGCGGTTATGTTTGTATATAGTCCTGAAGAAATAACGTAAACACATTTCTACTATGTACTACTTTTTATAAATTTTCTTTTTAATGTACACTTTTTATACGGATACTGGTACCGTTCCCGATTGCGCCAGCGCTGATATTGTCGATATATCGATACCCAGTTTGCGTGTGACATTAACTTGAGCAACGGCTGCATTGCGCAACGCGTATAGATGACCCATTTCCGAACGACTCTTGGCTAGTTTGATCGCCTTTTCAAAGAGTTCAACAGCCCGATTAAGATTTGCACGTTGCACTTCAATAGTGCCAAGTGTTTCGTAGGCCAGCAAACACTTATTGTCTACCTCTAATGCTTGATTTAAGAGGTCTATTGCTTTGTCTATATCACCCTTCCACTGCAATAGCATTATGCCACGATGTACATATATTGATGCATTTTCAGGTGCCAGTTTTAAGGCTTTCTCATAAAATTGATCTGCTTGCTGGAATTGTTGTTGATCGCACAAAACTTGTGCCATCAGGCTGTAACACTCGACGCAGTCGGGGAATTTTTCAATGGCATTCTTGAATTCGTTCATTACTATCATCAATCGAATTTGATCTTGCGACATCAATGACATGCGATATTCGGCATAGCATTTCTGTATATAAGCCATTGCATGATTTGGAGCCATTCTTACAACTTTTTCAAATTCACTTAAAGCTTCAGTCAGCTGATCAATCAGTATATAGATTTGTGCGCGTTGATGATAAATATCGGGATTCTCTGGTTGCAATTTCGATGCGGCATCAAAATCGGCAAGACCTAAGTCTTTTTCTTCTTGCTGAATATGCAAGGAAGCCCGTTTGATAAGAGCAGCAGCCCTTAGTGATACGTCCGCATCGCCTTAAATATAAATTTAATTAAGAAAAATATTTCAATCATTAAGTTTTGATTTTCTACTCACCATTGTTAATCACAGCATCCACATCTTGTTGTGATGCTGCAAAACTACCTGAAAGTAAATGAAATGTGCCACGCAGCAACAAAGCTTCTGTTTTAAATTGCGACTCTGATTCTGATGCTTCAATTTCCTCCGTACACGCGGAAATCACATCTTCATACTTTTCATCTTCCAATGCTTTTTTCGCGCGTGCAAATCCTTTTAATACAGCGCCCTCTTCCGCTACAGGCACAGACACCACTTCTATTGGATCTGCAACAAATGAATGTAGATAGGTTTGAATGAAGTTTTTAGATGGCAAAACTGGCTCATGTTCCTTGAGGCCTCGTTCAGTATCATCACGGCCAGTCTGTTTTAGTATGCGATCGGCATACATTATTGTGTTGTTGTTTTGGAACATTTCCAATATACAAGTAGCTGTGACGTCATCCAAACATTCGGTCATATCATTGAGGGCTTCATGCGCTTTGGCGCGTCTGTAATAAGCTTTTGCATAGCGTGGATTATATTCAAGCGAACGCGAACAGTCCTCTTTCACGCGATTCCATTTTTTCAACATTTCATATGAAGCGGCGCGATTTTGAAAGAAAATTGCGAGATCCGTACGATTTGTTGGTGGGCACTTATCGATAGCTTTATCATAAAATGTTATTGCTTCATCGTATTTTCCATTTCCATAGCAAACATTACCCTCATTCTTGTACATAATAGCTTCCTTTAAGGGCGAAATTTTTTCGCTTCCAAGCTCAATATTCTTTTTTTTACGCTCCAACTCCTTGTCTTCGCCAGTGCCATCGATGGAAAGTGTTTGGTTCTTATCCTTGGCAGGTAGACCCTTCTTGCGCTCAGATGCATTATTCGATGCATCATTGTCGTTAATGGATTTCTTGTCACTAACAGATTTTCTATAAATGTAAACACCCAAACCAATTGCGACAGGTGTACTAATTAGCAGCGCCAGTTGCCATCTTGTTATGCTTACGGAACCGTATCGATAGGCCATTGTAGTGCTACGAGGAAATACGCAATGTAGAACAGGTGCTGGTGAGGCCTCTTCTGTAATAACAACAAAAAAAATAGTTTTTATTATCGCAATGAAGTCATTGGAAATAAGATAGCCCAGAGCGCACTTAGCGCTTTCGCACACCCATGTTACATCAGTGCGACGCGCAGATAAGAAACCTGCAATCATGCAAATGCTAATTTTTTTTCTTTCAACATTGCGCCCAGAGTCATAAAACAAAAGATAATCGATTTTTGTGTAATGAGGAAATTGGTGCGCCGGGCGGTAAAATTCATGTTTTCACACACATGTAGGCACTTACCTTCAATTTGTTACTCAATAATTCCGACACTAATCTATTTGAAAGGCTGCTAATTTTGGATGACTGCACAGCGAAAATTAAGTCTTACAGGTCATGTGTTCCGCGAAATTTTCCAATGAGAATTTTATACAGAAATTAATAGTGTTTTCTCAAGAAAAACCGAAAATTCAGATTTTTGTTGGCTGAAAACAGAAAAGGAAGAACCGAAGGAATATATATTGACATGTGAGTGCAGAGTTGCTAAACAAAATAGAGCCAATGCAATCTTTTACAACAATGCTGAAACCGAGTACTTTCAAGAAATGGGGAGTTTATGGCGATTTGAAATTAATATATCCACAAAAGCTTTCATTTTTAGTTTTAGAATGTGAAAATTTTGAAATCTTAAGAAAAAAAACTATGTTTTTATATCTTATCTATGCTTATGGTTAAACTAGACTGCTGTATCTCTATCAATTACTATCTTAAAGTCAAAGGACAAGAAACAAAGAAAATAGTTTTTATAAAACCGAACGCTTTTTGCAACTAGTAGCAGCATAATTAAAACACAACACATTAAAAAATAGGAGGTTAAACTAGAAACCGTTGAATGGAATCTGGGCTTTCTCTGATTAAACATATGTATATCGCTCATTGGCCCAATACCTGAAACCCCTTGAAATTAAAACAAAGTAATCGATTACTTTTAACAACTACTTCACCACTCTGGCATTACCAAATCTTTCTCAGTTCTTTGTTGACAGTTTAGCTGTCAAAAATAAAAACTGTCGAAAAAACGGCAATCAGGTTTTTTCTGCGTTGAATTTTTGTTCGATATTTGACTGTGATTTTAATCCGTGAAAATCAAAAATATTATTTGTTAAATCAATTAAAAAGTGTTTAAAATCATATAGCCAAAAGAACAATGGCCCCGAAAGCAAACTTCGTTCCGGTAAAACCAAAAGGACAAGCCTTTAAAGATAAATCAAAACCGGCCGATGTGCGTCTATCGAACATACAGGCAGCTAAAGGTTAGAAATAGCTGAAAATTCCAGTTGTTATACAAAAATATTAAAAATTTCACACTTTAAAAAGCAATCATGTGAAACTTGTAGGACAAACTCAATTGAAATAAGAAAAATTTGTAAGAAATCATCACAGGTGTTAGGCTTGAGTGGATTTTCGACGGCAGTCCAGTAAGCAGCACAGCTGTCTAGAACATTCTGTTTATTGTATACCACAGGGGGTGTGACAAATAATTTATGTTTCCATATAATGCCCAAAGTAACAAACTTTATAAACTTAAAAAAAAAAGCTTGCAAAAGTTGTCTACAACCCGTGACGTCATACTTTGATTTTATTACTCATAACCAGTGATTTCTAAATATGTGCGTATGTTTTCCTTTTTTTCTGTTTTAGCTGTTTCCGATGCTATTCGCACCAGCTTGGGTCCACGCGGCATGGACAAAATGATTCAAGCCGGCAATGGTGAAGTATCGATCACTAATGACGGTGCTACCATTCTAAAGCAGATGAACGTACTCCACCCTGCTGCTAAAATGCTAGTAGAGCTATCACGTGCTCAAGATGTTGAAGCCGGTGATGGCACAACTTCGGTCGTTGTTATTGCTGGTGCTTTGTTGGAAGCTTGTGAGAAGTTATTGCACAAGGGCATTCACCCGACAGCCATTTCCGATTCTTTCCAGCGATGCGCCAACAAAGCTATTGAAATCCTTACAGATATGTCAACTCCAATCGATCTGACTGATTATGACACGCTCATCAAGAGTGCTTCAACTTCTCTAAATTCGAAAGTGGTTTCACAGCAAAGCAGTCTTTTGGCTCCCATTGCAGTAGACGCTGTTTTAAAGGTGACTGAGCCGGGTAAAGAAGGAGCAGTTGATCTAAAAAATATAAAAGTTATTCGAAGTCTTGGTGGCACTGTCGAGGACACAGAATTAATTGATGGTTTGGTATTCACATCACGTTCAGCTGGCACTAATGCGCCTAAACGCATCGAAAAGGCAAAAATTGGTCTAATACAGTTCTGCATTTCTGCACCGAAGACTGATGTAAGTGTTTTCTGAAAGTATTTTTAAAGTTTTTACTCTATAACATAGATTTTTTCTACACAAATCGCAGATGAATCACAACGTTGTCGTTTCCGATTATGCTGCTATGGATCGAGTGTTGAAAGAGGAACGCGCTTATATTTTGAATATTGTGAAGCAGATTAAGAAAGCCGGCTGCAATGTACTCTTGGTACAGAAATCAATTTTAAGGTAATTTTCTGAACTTTCTAAACTAATTTGTGCGGCAACAGCGCATATTTCGTTTTCATCACTATCTTAATTTTTTTTTTAAGTTAATATGTTTTTTCTTACCTTTGGTAATCCTAGAGATGCTGTCTCTGATTTGGCTCAACATTTTCTAGACAAGATTAAGTGCCTTGTTGTTAAGGATGTTGAACGTGAAGACATCGAGTTTGTTTGCAAAACCTTAAACTGTCGTCCAATTGCATCATTGGATCATTTTGTTGCCGAAAATCTTGTAAATGCTGACCTAGTCGAAGAGGTGGCAAGTGGCACTTCTAAGTTCGTGAAGATTACAGGCATTCAAAATCCTGGACGCACCGTATCCATTGTTTGCCGTGGCTCCAATAAGCTGGTGCTCGAAGAAGCTGCTCGTTCTTTGCATGATGCCCTCTGTGTAGTGCGCTGTTTGGTGAAGAAGCGCGCGCAAATTGTTGGTGGTGGAGCGCCTGAAATAGAGATGGCTTTGCAGTTAGCCGCATTTGCACAGACAGTTGAAGGTGTTGACGCTTACTGTTTCCGTGCATTCGCTGATGCTTTGGAGGTCATACCATTTACTTTAGCTGAAAATGCTGGTCTCAATCCGATCGCCACTGTCACTGAGCTGAGAAACCGTCATGCACAAGGCGAGAAAACAGCTGGTATTAATGTGCGCAAGGGTGCTATCACAGACATTCTAGCCGAAAATGTATTACAACCGCTATTGGTTAACATTTCAGCAATTTCGTTGTCCACTGAAACAGTGCGTTCAATCCTAAAGATTGATGATATTGTAAGTAAAAAAGTTTGAAATCGTATTGACCTTTTAAAATCACTAATGACTTTTTTAATTTTAGATTAACACAATGGGTTAAATTATCTCGCATGCAGAGAAACACATTTGTGGATTAGCGCTCCCAGAAATTGTGTCGTCTATTTCTGAACATTTTTTGTTTACATTAATCATTAATTTACTTGGTACTAAATACATTTGCATGTATGGCGGTTAATCGGCCGCCTACTGCTACTCGATTTCACTTCTACACAAAGAAAATATACTTGCTGCTTTGATTAAATTATATACTAAAAATGATGCATGTTGTTGTTGTTGTTGTTGTTGTAGCAGCACAAATTATGCTGAGGCGACAGTCCTTGGCCGGACATAAATCCGGGTCGTTCCGGTATCGTAGACCCGACTGTCATGGGAACGAAAAAATGATGCATCATTTCGCTTGCTTAAGAAGTAAACATCTGAGTCCGAAACTTGCTATTAAACATACATACATACATATGTATGTGTGTACTATAGTATCAGAAGTCTTATTTTATAATCTAAACCACTTCCCATGATAAAAACATTACATATAAACACTATTGCTGGTCTTTGGTATATTTGTCTACAAAGTTTTTGTTTTGGTAGCTTGAATCTGTTTTCATAAAAGTAATTGATGAATATGTTTTAATATAAACATCTTAAAATTTAGTCCTAATGTTTTCAATATCTTTGCTTGTAATTCATTTGAGCTGCTTCAGTGTGATTATTCGTTTTTTTAATTGTTTCGTAAATCTTCAATAATTTAATACATGTGATTCTTTGTTTTTTTTTTTTCATTTGGTATTTGAGTTGGTTGGCCAGTCCTCCAAAGCCAGTGTATACCTCACTATATAAAGTTTATACTTTCAATCATTCCCAAATTACAGCATCGACAATCAAATTATTATACACATTGATGGCCAGTATATACATATGATTGTTTTTAGATCTCATTTGTTTATTTTCATGTTTCATCGCTGCATTCTGTTTACATATTTTGACAGCTGTGCATAATAGTGATGTACAAATGATTTTTGGATCAGCTGTTCATGAATCGAAAATTTCGGCAACCATGGTTATCATTTAGTATAACCCGGCACATAAAAATGAGTGATATTCGCAAATTGTTGCAATTTAAATGCTCGTATATGAGTGGGGGGTTTTTAAAGCTGAGAAGCTTTTAATACAATTAATTTGTTCGGTGCAATTAAATAAATATATATGTATATATCGCACCCTAACCAAAAACTGTCACAACTCAAAATTTTTTAAAATCGCTTATATCTCATAAATCTATTCCCAGAATACTTCTCAACATGCTCCGAAAATTTCTTCATCGTAACTATCTTATTTACTGAAAAAGTACGTTTAAAATATTACAACCATTTTTAGATAAAATTTTTCTTCTCTTGGATATTAAAAAAAAAAATTTAAATCCTTCCCCAACTGCTCCACAAATTTTTTCGTAATTACTATCTTCTTTTACTGGAAAAGTATGATTATAAAATTATCATAATTTTTGTAGAGACTGTTTGTTTTGCCTCTCCTGAACATTTGAGATTTTTTGAGTTGTGACTGTTTTTTGTTTAGGGTGCGATATGAACACAATAATGATTAGTTATCTAATTTATCATTCTTGATATGGACATATGTTTAATACGCGCTTTTGTGAAGGTTATCAACAGTTAATATTTATTTTAAACTTAGGGCCAGTTTTTTAGTGTAAGTTGAACTCTGTTTGTCGTTTAAACTAAGTTAATACTCAGTTTGCAGTTCTCCACCAAGATTTAAAGTTGGTTTAAACTAAGTTTAAAAGGCCGATCTGGCACGGTTAGACGTAGCTTAACTTATCAGCTGATTGCTAAGTACTTTGTTTAAGTTGCAACAAAATTAAAGCTCAGTTAGTCAAGACTTAACATAACTTAACTTAACTCTACTTAAGGATTGGAGACGATTACTCAACATTTCAACTTAATTTTTGATGATGATCAAGGCAAAATAAACTTTAAGAAAATACACAAAGTTTGAAAAGAAAAGACCCCAAAAACTAAAGAAAACTTATTTTTTAAATTTCTTTTTGGATTTCCAATTTAATTGGACTTAATTTCGTCATTCTTTGTCGAATTTTATTTTGAGCCAAATTGGAAAATGGGTATTTAAGCAAGAATGCTAAATTATGTTTCGAAAAACGAAGTTGCACCTCTTAATTTCATGTATGAAACTCACGTTTATGCATAAGAAGAAAGTTGTCATATGCAAGTTCTATGCAATCTTAAGTGGAAAATATAATAGACAACCCAAAAATGGGTATAATATTAATTTAATATTTTGGCCCTTACACTATATAGCTCAGTGTTTGGCTTCTCCTAACATTTGTGGTGTATGTCTTTACATTCTACCACAAATGGATTATGTCCGTTTTGTGCCGACTCCGAACGGCAGATGTATAGATGTAAGATTTTCCATGGCAGAAATACCCTCGGAGGTTTGCCATTGCCTGGCGAGGGGTGTCCGCTATTCGAAAAAACGTCTTCTATGATTTAGATTCGAACCTCGAACTCATATCGAGCTATAGCACGCACCACTACCCACTCGACCACAGCGGTCAAAATGTGTATACCTATTGAAAAAAATCAAAAACGTTTGAAAGTCATTTGTCGCGTGGCTTTTGATATTAGATTTAAAACTATATGTGTATTGTACGAATTTATGACAGAGTGTGTGTGCAGCATACAAATAACGGACGGATTAAAAGCTTATCTCCTCTGCATTTCTTTAGCAGGAGAGTATTCACTAAGCATCCGTTATCAATGTGAAAAGCAATAACACATTTTTATTGGTTCACTCCATGGAATATTTACAAAGTAGCAGCATGAGAAAATCCATTGTATTTAATTTTTGCTTGAAACGTCTGATGTGCCAACTTACAAAATATCAAACTGGCCGCTTATAAAAACGGCAGTTTGTTTTGAAAATATTTATGTAAATAAAGAAAAAGGCAAGGCACATTAAATCAATATGCCTGGGTAAAAGGTAAACAAAGTTTAGTATTTTAGGGGTCCCATTAAATAAAAAAATAAAATCAGCTGCTCTGCTGATACTCCCTGTTTAATGTGCCTTGGTTCACACATGTTTTAGTTGAATCATTAAATGTTGCCACATTATACATATTTTTGAAATATAACTTTCCCGTTATCTTAAAGTTAAAGTAGGAACTGAGAGGTTGTTAAAATTTTTTGATACGTAAAACGTTTTTTCGACGAAATTAGCTCCAATTAAAGTATAACGGTACTAAAATTTACCTAATTTCACAAACTTTTGATTTACCAAATCATTGTTTTTTCAGATTCATATTCAACACCGAAGGCGTTGGCAACCCTCTCACAAATTAACTGCTGACTTTTCTTATTTGACGTTTTTACTTTCAATCGAAAAGATTACGGTGTGTATTTAACTTTCCGAAAAAAGTCGAGGTGTGCGAGCGCGATTACTATTAAATAAAATTCGATCGAAAAACTGCCTTAATAAATAAAGTGGACAGTGATTTCGCAACGACGTGTAACCCTTAAGAAAAGTAGAAAACAAGATTAGCGCGCCTCTTTTGAGTTGGTTTAAGTCTGTGGGGATTCAACGATCTGTGTTTAGTGTGTCAAGATGTTGAGGACAATTGCTGCACGCAATGAGCTCGTGCTACTGCGAGGAACAGCGCTAGCTCGAGGCGGAACTGCACGCGAAGCCGCGCGCGTTTTGAGTGCACAAATGGCCAGGAAGTTGCAGACACTCAGGTGCGTCTAAAAAATGTGTTTTGTAGCTTAATTATCGAGCTGGAGGTGCTCTAATGACGTTTTAAGGTTAGAAATCTGATTGTGTAACGTCGGCTGATTTGATCTGGTTGGAAAATGGAAAAAATAGGAAGAAATGTCAAATACTATTTGACATGGAGAAATGACAACAAATCAATTTTGTAATCAAGATCTCAAAAGTTTAAAAAGGGAAATTTACAAATATAGATACATCCAATTAGAAGGGGTGGTGCGGTACGGGGCGCAAGTTAGTTTATCGACACTAATTGATGGCGTCACGACTTGATAACAGACTGTCATTCTGTTTCGGTGCTCATACGATAGTACAGACATGCCTACATATTTTTAATATTCCACATCAATGTATGTGTAAAATACTCATGGTTGATTTGTTTATCTGCATTCATATACATACATATGTAGGTGAAATTTCTTAATTAATTTTGGAATGGTGGTTGTAGTAGTCTTTTGTGACTACAAACAATCGTTGGTCGGCTTAGGGCAAAAACTTTGTTAGTGGACTCTATGCGATGCAAGGTTTCGCCAATTATAAAAAATAAAGAATTATGATTTTTATTAATTAATATTTTCCACTTTTTAGGGTCGCTCCACAAAACCATATTAAGGCGATGCCAAAGCCGTTGGGCATGTGGAGCACCAATTTTGCTCGCAGCTACGCGGACCTACCTTCGCACATTAAAGTGCCGCTGCCAGCACTCTCACCGACCATGGAGCAAGGTACCATCATAAGCTGGGAGAAAAAAGAGGGCGACAAGTTGAACGAAGGTAAGCTATACCAATCTCGTATCGTTTGTTTTAAGAGCAAAACTAAATTTATCTTTCCATAGGCGACTTGTTGGCCGAAATCGAAACGGATAAAGCCACGATGGGTTTCGAAACTCCAGAAGAAGGTTATTTGGCAAAAATTGTTGTGGCTGCTGGTGTTAAAGACGTGGCTATCGGCAAGTTGGTGTGCATTATTGTCCCAAATAAGGAAGATGTGGCCGCATTCAAAGACTTCGTGGATGATGCACCTGCAGCCGCCAAACCTGCCGCCGCAGCAGCACCACCCCCACCAGCAGCGGCTGCCCCAGCTCCACCACCACCCCCAGCACCAGCACCAGTCGCTCCCGCCGCACCAGTCGGTGGTAAGCCCTTGACTGCCGTTGAGCAACGCGGCGAACGTGTTTACGCTAGCCCCATGGCCAAAAAGCTGGCCGAAGCACAAAGTCTCCGATTGCAAGGTTTCGTTCATTCCTTTTGTTTAAATCTAACACACTAGTTTTTGCGTTACTAATGTACTTTTTTTTTTTTTGTATATCCCGCATGCAGGTAGTGGCAGTGGCATCTATGGCTCAATTAAATCTACTGATCTTGCAGGCTTAGCAGCAGCCGCACCACAGGTCGGAGCACCAGCACCAGGTGCAGCTCCTACTGCACCACAAGGAGGCTATATCGATATACCCGTTTCGAATGTACGCGGTGTCATTGCGAAGAGGCTGAAGGAGTCGAAACAGCAAATACCACATTACTATGTTACCATGGAGTGTAATATGGAGAATGTAAGTGGCATTGGAATTGGCTCGGAATAGTGAAAAATTAAAAAAAAAAAACTGTTTGTTTGTATTTCTTGTAGCTGCTGAAACTTCGTGCAAAGATTAACAAAAAGTACGAGAAGCAAGGAGTGCGTGTATCAGTGAACGATTTCATTATAAAAGCTACTGCCACGGCGTGTCGGAAAGTGCCTGAATCCAATTCATACTGGATGGAGAGCGTGATAAGACAGTGAGAAAGTGAAAAAGGAGTGATTTGAATTGGTCGAAAAAGGTTTTTTTTTTAGGTTCGATAACGTCGACGTCTCGATGGCTGTTTCCACTCCCACAGGTCTAATTACGCCTATTGTCTTTGGCGCTGACCGCAAAGGCGTAATCGACATTTCAAAGGAGACGAAAGCATTAGCTGCCAAGGCCAGAGAAAACAAGTTGAAGCCGCATGAATTCCAAGGTGGTACCGTCTGTGTATCCAACCTCGGCATGATGGGTAAGTTATTGTCACATCCGCACCCAGCTTTTCACATTGTCAGAGAAATTAAAAAAAAACTGCCAGCAACCTTTTCTTATTATTAGTAATCTTTTAATTTATTTTGAGATTTTTTAGTATTCACTTTACTATTTTGAAATCAAAGTTGCAAAATAAAATAAACTAATTTCAAATTTTTTTTTATTTTAGTTAAAAAAATTTTCTAACTTTCCTATCATTTAAATATTTTTACTTTCAGGTGTTTCACAATTCTGTGCCGTCATTAATCCGCCACAATCATGCATTTTGGCAATTGGCGCTACAACAAAGAAGCTAATCCTTGACCCCGATAGCCTCAAAGGGTAATAGTGCACATTCTTGTTGTTTTTTTTTTAAATTTTGTAAGTAACATTTTTTATATTTGTTCAATTATAGTTTCCGAGAAGTCAGCGTTATGAACGTTACCTTAAGTGCGGATCATCGAACTGTAGATGGCGCTGTTGCTGCCCAATGGCTGCAATACTTCCGTGATTTCATAGAGGACCCATCGAACATGATCGTCTAAGAATAACACCTCGAAACACCTTCATATAATACACTCACATTCAGTTAAGTGTAATTTAAAGAGTAAAACGGTACCACACACCAAACCACTCGCAACCATGGTCTACACAGCTACATACATACATACATATACAAATGTATAAAATGAAGTTATCAGAAAATATACGCGAGTGTACTTACGACATGGGCGATTATGTAGAATTTTCGTATTTCTTTACTTTCAAGTTATTTCTTAATTGGCTATGAATCAGCGAATATGTGATTAATAATTTAAATTTCGTTTCGTTTTTTTTTTTTTCGTTTTGGTAATTTAATTACAAATACAAAATGTACGGAAATAACAAAGAAAAATTATGAAAAAAATTAGTTAAATAAAAAAAAAATGGGCACTTTCAAACAAATCCATGCTTGATATTAAATAAAGAGAGCAAAGTACATACATACATATGTAACTGCCGTTATAAAGAAGTACCAGAAAGAGGTTTGATTACACTTGTTGTTGCACTATTCTCAAATTTAACATGCCTACAAACATACATACATACATATAAGCGCCATAACATATTTTAAACATTAAAAAAAAGGCCTAATAAATCATTTGTCAATGATAACGCGATATTAGTGTACAAAATTGTACATACAAATGTATATTTAAATACTCCAGAGTATGTACAGACATATATGGAAGAAATAAAACAATCGCCACGTCCGCAAACACTGTTCTAATGACGCCGTATTACCGCACCGAAAAACGAATTTTTGTTTCAAATGATTTTTATAATTTATGAAATTTGATTTGGACTTAGTTGGGACCAGTTAATATATACATATATACATACATACATACATACATACATACATACGTACATGCATACATAATAATTAAAATGTATCATTCACATAACATGGTCCCAAGCGTTTGTGGAAGCTAGCATTGTTGTTGTAATTTAAACTAATCCATAAAAATGTAGAGAAATGAATAAAAATGAAGGGAATTAGACAAATGGAAAACGAGTTGTTTGCACTTCTTTATTAACACTAAAATGTATTACAATAAAAAAATATGTTAATATGCTTACGTACTAAGTGAAAGACGCGAAATTGTGTGAAAAAAAGTGTCATAAACTTCTCGTGTCTTTGTGTAAATTGTAAAAGTTGTTTGGTGATTTGTTTGAAATTTTTTTGTTTTGTTCTTCAAGTATTAAATGCTTAAATTGCTTGTTTTTTTTTTTGTTTTTGGGTATAGTAAGAAGGAATGTACAGCCTTTGGTTGCAGCATTTTTTTGTTTTTGTGCCCAGTTGCGCTTTACCACTGCGCCGGACCCAGCTCAGACCACTCTTTAACGAAATCGGTGTGCTTTTCCACCGCAGGGTACCAATTGGCACCGTTGTAATCGATCTTCGGCAGTTTGCCGTTGTAGTTTTCGGGCAGGAATTCGGGCGAGAGGAACTTTTGCAGGGATTTCATATCGCTGCCGTGGAAGTGCATCTGCAAAAAATTGCAAGTAGATTAAAGAATTTGTTAGTAATTGTTTTGTATAAGGTTTATATATTTATGTGCAGCATATAAGCGCTAATTGGATTAAGCTTTCAATTATTCGCTGTGTAAATAGATTTTATTCGATCAAAAAAATACTTCCGCTGTTTGCTTTAACATAAAAATACATTAAATTGGCAATTTTTTACGTTTAGGCAGTGCTTAATTTGCTTTTATTTTTGCAATTTCTATTGATTTTATTTCTTTTTAGAATACACTTTGCGAGCGTTAACGTTATCGCCCTGAAGTATGCAATGCAATTTTTTCGTTTCCTGCTTTCGAATGCTTGTATCCTTCAATCGCTTGGTAACTTAAGTTCGAAGCATTCATTGGAATCACAGAAAATGTTAAGTACGTTAAAAAAGCCGGGTTTGCTTGCAATGTGTAACACAAATTTTCAATTTAATACATTTTTTTTGGTAAAAATTGGAAATTTTTTTGAAAGCCTGGTAACTGGCGAAGAGCTTTTATTGACTTGTTTAGGTTGGTCTTCAAACATTTTTTTTCGCAACGAAATAGATATGTATTCTAATATTTTACGTTTAATTAAATGAAAATGGAATTTTCATGCTTTTTTGGAAATTTTTTTTTAATTTTTTATTGCTCTTTCAAGATGTAGGCTTAAGTGAGGTTAGGATTTTTGTTTCAAAACTTATGTAGGTCGTAAATATAGAAGAGTTTTTTGCGATACAATCAAGAAGGAAAGGAAAGATGTGGCGACGTTCGTAGCTTACTCATAGAGAAATGGTACGAGGATGTGTTTTTAAGATAGTTGAAAGAGAGGCCAGACAACTGAACTATGTTTCATTATTCCCAAGATAGCTACCAGAAATGGAAATAAAAACTAAATAGTGCCATAACACATGGATTACCAACGGACAGTGTTCACTCAAAACTCTTACTAGTTCCGAGAGTTGAGGCTTGGTATGTTTAAAGAACAACAAACGTTATTGCTCAGCACTCAATAAATAGAATTTTTACTCAATTGCTCAAGAGCTTGCCACATGTAGCTATGAAAACAACAACACTAAATTCGGAGAGATCGCTTCCAAAGGGTACTTTTTTAACGCTACTTTCCACTTACCCTCTTATTCAGTTTCTCGCGTACGAATGGCTTGAAAAGCGCCCAAACCATTTTAAAAATGAACGGTTGCTTAACGAAATGCACTTCCCTCATACGCAAAGGCATCGCATCCTGTATGAAGGTGAGTAAACGTCTAGAGAAGCTAGGCGATAACGCTTTCACTTGTTTCATTGATAGACCATCAAAGTCCATTATGCAAACAACACCGCGCACTTGTGTCTCCGGTTCCAGTTGGGCGGCAATGTGAATCATATACAACATGCGAAAGACATCATCGGAGGGCACCGCATTGGGATCCCACAACTCACCGCAATTCACAATCATTACACGACGTCCAAGCTGATCGCAATTCTTCAACACATTCACAACGCCGTATTGTATGAACTTTTCCTTGAGCTGATCGATGAGTAGGCCGTGTACGAGGGCGGCATTATCTTTTCGAAAGGTAGCTGTGGTACGCATCTGAAAGGTGAGAAAAATACAAATTATTTAAATACTGTTGTCTGATTTAGCGCAATTCAATAAACAGGCTCAGTCTCTAATAGAGACAAAAGTCACAATTTTAGACCAGTTCGCATTCATTAGTTTCAAAATAAAGCCTCTAGTCTCAAAATAAAGTTTCTAAATAGCAGGTCACAAAAAATGCACATAAAAACAAAAGTAAAAAAGTGAAAGCGAGGAAAAGCAATAATCTCCAGCACAAAGGCTCAAATTTTGAGACTTGAGATTATACCAAATTACTAAATTCTATATGCACGCACAAGAAACTTCGGCGTTGAGGACTAACTTGGAATTTTAATCTATTTCTACTGTGGATTTATCAAAAATCCCATAATTTGTCGGGGTTTCTCCAATTATATTTATGCATACAAAAAGGAAAGCGCGACAGATTGTCTGGTCACCCACGTGTTCTTATACCTTTCGCAGTTTACAAGGACTTTGTGCGAGCAGGAAGCAAGAATAGCATGACACAGAACTTCCTTTTACCAAGGAGATGAAGACTTAATGTCATAAAGGCTATAGGGCTTTCTCGATAGCTGCATTTGGAACACGATTGGCGAGTCCAAGTAAGAACTGTGATTGCTAGTGGAGTATGAACAGGTAGCGGAGTTGTTAGCCAGCCAAAACCTGTGCGGTAAAATACGGCAGCAGTCGAACGATGGGAAGAGATACTTTGTGAATTTGGGACCCAACTCAAAAACAAAATCAAGTTGTTTTCTGGCAATGGGTACAGATGCCGCAAACGCGATGAAAGTTCTTCGAACTTGATATGGGTACCACCCACTACCACAGCTTTTGGGGACTCTAGGGAAAATATATATAAATATAAGACTATTTTTACACAAATTAAACTGCAGTGTAGCAAGTCGTTTACTGCTCTACTAAGTTGTTGGCATTTGAAACTGCATAAACTCCGAAGTTGTAATAATTCAGGAGCCAGTTTCTATCTGTAGACTTAAAGCAATAGCATTGGGGTAACGACCGCTTTCAGTCGATTGTTTTAATTTGAAGTTGTTGTCGGTAAAAAATGGTCTTCTTTTTTGGCTGTGATGCGAAGAGACTACTATGGTTGCACTTGCTTTGTAGTTCTCGACCACGTTCCAAATGTTTGGTGAAATGGCATGAGTCTCATAGCGTGCTGTGGCAATAATTAACAGAACTCTTTATGAGGCAGCAACAAATGCAACCTAAAAGGGAAAATGATCTGCTGGAACTCACTCCTTCTTCTGGATTAGTAATGCAAAAGGTAAAAGTATTAACGAATCTACTTTTTTCACCAGTAGAAAAGAAGAAGTTATTGAAATAATCTTAACAAATTAATAATATTTATGTTTTGATGGGCTTGGATGAGAAAACTCAGGCCAAAAATGAAGTGATTGTAACATTTGCGGCTTATATTGTTTTGGTTTAATAATGAAACTGGTCTGAAGTTTTTTTTAGCTTGTTTAAAAAACATTTAAAGAATATTTGCACAAAGTGTAGGAAATTTTTATCTTAGTAGCTGGCAACTTCGGTCGCATTTGTAGAAAATAAGCGAAGCGATTGAAGTCATATAAAAAGTGCGAATTATTTTAATTTAAATGGGCTGCTTTAAAATTTTATTTTCACAAGTCACAGTAATTTAAAATGCTCCAAATCTATGTATCCACATGTGCTGTCAATTCACAACCAAAGTCACTGCGTTGCCAAGACTTATTCGCATTCACCTTGTTAACCTGGTGGATTGCCTTGTCAAAGGTAAGAGAACTTGGCCTGCATTATGCAAGTGACAACATCAAAAATGCGCACGCAACATACTCGTACATACAAACACAAAGATTAATTACTGACCAACGACGGAATGTAGAATTTTATATTGTTTGGTATGTACGTATGTACGTATGTATGTTTGTACATATGTATGTGTCATAATAGCAAAACGAGCAAGAGTATTCAGCTAGCGACGAAACGTACAAATAAATCGAGGTCTTGGTCAAGAACAACACGAAAATGTCATGTACGAATGAGCTTCCGCGCAGACGTACAAGCTAAAGATCTAAAAAATGGTAAACAAATTTTAAAACGCTACCACGCAACATGCAAGCTTGCGCACATACCTAGAAGCATACATACATACATACATAAATTCGCATATCATTTTTTTTTTCAACATTAATGTGTGTAATTAAACGGTCTTGAAACAAAATCGCCAAATTTCCTAAAAGCTTTGCACTTAAACGCTGCTCAAAATGCTCAATTGTAGGCAAAGAAGCTAACAACGGAGGGCCCTTGTGGAGAGTTGTCGAATCCAAAGAATTGTTATCAAAATTTGTATGGTGTTTGTGTTAGTGGAGTCCGGTGCGGTGCGAAGGCAGCGGTCAACGTTCAATGTTCAACAGTTAATTACTTTGCTTACACACACCTTGCTCAGCTGTTTGGAGTGTTAAACGTTTAAGTACGAAGACTTACTTTTTTATAATGTGTCATAAACTCTTTTTTTAACGATTTTCATTACCGAAACTGTGAATTTTTGAAAAAAACCGCTTATTTGACATTAGTCGCTTTTACTTAAGCCACCTTAGTTTTGATGTTTTACGAAGAAGTAAAATGAATTAAATTGATTTTTGTGAAGATTATTTTTTAAAAAACATTTTTAAGTTATAATTAAATTTATGAAAATTGCATTAATAGCAAAAATATACTTAGTCGAGAAAAGTTGTTTTGTCAAATTTCCACAGACATATGTCATACATAACGCACGCATACTTCAAAGGTGTGTTAACTCAAATTACAACAAATTTTATGCTGAATATATGAATGTAAATTAAAAAAACTTGTAGCCCATGAAATGTACATCTAGCAAAAATGAATTAATCAGCCTATTAACCAAAACATTGTCAACGAATTAGTGCTGCTCCAACAAACCAACAAACGTTTGTAAATTCTTCTAAACTGAGAAATTTTGTGTTCTCAAATTTATAACAAACATTCGCATACTAATCTCTAGTCTTGGCGTAATTAGTAGTTAAAAATGGTAGCAAATATAGTTCCTACTTTTATTTCAGTGCTGTCGCTATATACGAGTAATTAAAATAATTTTAGCAAACCCATTTGAGATCAAGTTTAGAACTAGCTTTTTCTCAATTTCAGAATACTCAGAATTGTCGTAGAAAAATATTGATTTTTTGTTCAGTAAGCTCAAACACTCAAGTTAAACTTGAGTTAAGCACCTCTACGCTTGATTTATTTGGTAGTTCTTGCAAGAGAGAGCGAAAAGGAGAGCGTAACAACAGTACAAACTGTTCGATGAGATTGGAAGAACAGTGGCCACTAAATTTCTGAAGTAGTTTCTTCATGAGCAAAATTCAAACGAAAACCCCAAAAAACTAATAATTTACATGATTGAAAGAAAATCAAAAAAAATATTTAAATAATTTAATTTTGTATTGTTATCTTCTTTTTCTTGTCCGACTGGGGTGGAATGTTGATATTTGTTGAAACGATTTTCCGTCATCCCTTGTCAAGTTTGGTTTACTTCTTGCCAATCTAAAGCTATGAATGAATATATTCTTTTATGTATTGCTTCAAGAAAATATTCAGCAATGACAAAATTCTTTTTCAAGCAACAGAAATACTGAAAATTATTTCTTGTGATTTTTCTTGAGCTCTATATTCAGGCCATTACAACGTAATGCCGGGATTAATGCACAAAATACTTATAAGGAAGAAATTACTATAAGTCTGAATTAATTTTGAAGAAAAAACATTTCATTTTATATAATTTTAACGCACTTTGTATGAAATATTCACAATAATACATATAAATTTCGGATTATCACTTTGAAATCGTCGCGTTCAAACACAAATATACTCAAATACATGTGTAAACATACATATGAAAAAGCATTTAAATATTCAACCATCTCTTCGTACACTAGAAACTGTTTAGACCTAACTACTCCGATTATTGGTTCAGCTGTATCATTTTAGTTTGAGGTCAAAACCCGATCTCTTGATCTTACTACTTTCATCTGCAGACACATTCATATATATTTGTTTATATACAAGTGTACTATTTATATATATGTGTGTATGTATATATAAACTTTATCAATGTATGAATATTATTGCTTTTATGTGCACTTTTAAGTCACTAGGACACTTAATAGACAGTGATTTATTGAGAAGCGCCAGCTTATCGCGGAATGATGAACGTAAAAAAAGATTTAAATAAATACGAGAACATATGTATGTACTTATGTATGTATGTATAAATTAATAGTTAGGAATGGTTAAACGCCATTAAAGGCGGTACTTTATTTGAGAAACATTTTTTTTTGAATCGAGTATTATAATTATATTGTTTTTATTTTTATGATTATAATTTTTTATTATATTGTTATTATTTTTGTTATAAAAATGTGAAATTTTTTGTTTATACAATTTCTTATAGAATTAAATATATAGTATGTATGACATCAGAGAAAAAACGTAATAATGATCAGATATGTATATAAGATTGTCCTGTCTTCTAGAATAGTCAAAACGGCTTAGGGATAAGATAGTTGCAACGTTCCATCTAAGTATTAACTATGGTAAGCGTAGGAGCCAGCTTAAGTCGTAGACATGCGATTTCTTTCTTGCTTACTGACTATTTTAGTTAAAATAAAAATCCCGACAAAACATTGAATTTCCTTCAAACAATTTCGGAGCATCGATTAAAAGTGCTAAATGGGTATTTCTTAAACGTTACGGCATGTTGTACAGCCGTCGAAACTTTCAGTTCTTATAGCCGTATTCTAAAGAAAATAACATAAACTTGTCATAACTAATGCGCCTAAAACCATATCGCAAAAGTTCAATTCAAAGCACAGAAGCATTTTACCCCCGAATACAGTAAACAGTGTCAGTCTATAAAAGAGACAAAAGTCACAGTTTTAGACCAGTTGGCATTCACTAGATCTCAAAATAAAGTCTCAAAATTGTGACCTGGTGATGAGTAGGTCACAAAAAATTAAAATAAAAACAAAAGAAAAAAAACGTGAAAGCGAGGAAATGCAATAAACTCTAGCTCATTTTGAGACTTGAGAAATCGGGCATTAGTCAAGTTGTAGGTTTAACAACACTGAAATTGGTTCCTATATGGATCGATAGAAAATTTGTTCAAATTTAAAAGATCGATTCTGTAAGCGTATTACGCTCTCAAAGAGAATTCCTCTTCCTGTAGAATTAAATCCCGTCGGTGTGTTGTTACGATCGTTTAACCAAATGGTCTTGCTGAAACACAATCGTGCTAGCCGTTCGATCACACGACCGAAATTACTTTCAAGCTGGAACTTAAAGGTTTATTTTTAATTATTATTTTGTCAGCTTTCATACAAAATTCGAAAAAACTTCTAATAATTTTCATTAAATTGTTTTCGTGTATGTTTCACTTAATAAATTTCACACCAAAATTTTGAATAGAAACTTTTCTGAAAAACTGCGAACAATTTTATATATCACCCTCTCAACATAAGTTGCATAACTATAGCCGATTGTCTACTGATAATGCTAAAACTGATTGTTTGATGTGTTCATAGTTTTGTTTTCACATATTTCTTCGCTTAGCAGGATTTATAAAATTATGCATATGAACTCTTTTTATAGTTCAAATAAATGTGTTTAGCGTCAAAATAAAATAATTGCGAATACGGAAGGAATAAATTATTAGTATACAATGAAATATGCAGTCATTGAAGAAATAAAAAAAAAACAATAAACCACAAATTAAACTCAAATTAAACTACTTTCAATGAATGTGTTAAGACAGGAACATAAAAAATAGCGCATGTAGCTACAGTGTTCAACAAAAGTATATGTTTTTTTGATGTTTATTTCTGTATTTCTACTCAGGTGAATTTAGTTGTAAGAAACAAAAAAAGTATAATTTAAAAAAAAAGCGAAGAAATACATTTAACACTCTTTTAAGACAATTTATAAATAATATAGAATTTGTGCCTTCTCATCAAAAACTAAATTCTTCTCATAAAGGCAATAAGAACTACATAAAAACAGTGCAATCTTTTATTCAAAACTGACCGACTGAATTCAAAAGTGATACAAAATATTGTAAAAAAAAATTCAATATTTCGAGGTAAATTTTACAAAGATTAATAAAAACGTAATCATAAAGTTTACAACAAAAAAAGGTTCCTTAATAAAAACGATTTCGCCAGACGCCGAATTTGAAAAAAAAGTAATAAAACACATTATTAAACTTAATTAAAAAACGTGAAGATCTTGTTTCTATATTTGAAATAAAGGAAATTTATTTAATTTCCATAAGAAAAATAAAATAATATTAAACAAATAAAGCTAAACAAAATCTTTAAAAAAAAAAAAAAATAGTAGAGAGTAGAAATAAATAGTAGAAAATTTAAAAATTATTAAAAAATAAAAATATATTAAAATAATACTAAACGAAATGTAATAAATTCAAATAAAAAAGAAATATTAAATATGAGTAAAAATATTAATCCAGATATTAAAAAATATGTCTAAAAACATATTTAGAAAAACAAAACTAAAATCAAATTTAAAAAATTTAATAAGTTGAAATAACAAAAAGATGAAAAGCTTAACATAAAAAAAAAGTTGATGTTCTGCAAAAGAAGCAATACATAATACGAAACAAGTAAAAAAATATAAAATACAGTTAGAAAATAGGTAAAAACTATGCATAATAATAGAATAAAATTAATTAAAAATATATAAATTAGAATAAAGTAAAGTAAAAAAAAACTAAACAAAATTAAGTAAAACAATGTACATATGAATGAAATTGAAAAATTAAAAATAGAGGAAAACAAAAATCAATTAATAAATAAAAACACAATAATAAAAAAAATATATAAATAATAATATGATATAAATTAATAAAAATTAAATAATAAAAATAAAAAAAAAAAACAAATAAAAGAGAAAAAACAATGCAGGAATAAAATAACACGTAGAATACAAATTAAATAAAAAAATTAAACTACATTAAAGAAATAAACCCAAATGAATGAGATGAAAAAGTTAAAAAAAATAAATATTTAATTAAAGAAACTAAATTAAAAAAAAGAAAATGGAAATGAGCACTAGCCTTTATTTTTGACAAATATTTTACATTAACTACTAAGCAAGAATCGCCTAACGCTGGGTGTATTATTTTTTGTTTTAATGAAAATAAAAAGCCAAACTTTAAACAAATATTTAGTTTTAGATGAACACGTTCACAACTAACTGTGTCTATGTACATATGTACATACAAACATACAAAATAGTATACAAATACACTTTGCCTTGCATAAAAAACAAAAAAAAAAAACAAAACGAACGAAGAATATCATTATTTTCGCTTTTGTGCCTCTTACAGTTTTTTCGATTTAACGTCGTCACCTTCGCATGCGAGAATTATTTAATATGTACGTACTTGCGCCATGTTTGGTATGCATTTACTACATTAAAGTAAACTACAATTAGCATACTACATAGTATTTTAAATTTGGACATTTTTTATACACAGAATTTGCTTTAATTTATACATATTTATTTTTACTGTGTATACTTCTGAGTATTGTTCTTTTGTGTTTTTCGCCTTCACTTTAAAACACTGTCCTTAACCTCGTCTTGCTACTTGACCTACCTTTTCGAGTGCACTTTGTGGATAGAAGTGGCAAGCGCGCAGAAATATCACCAAAAACTCATCGTCGTCCTTGTAGTTAATATCTTTGGCGGCGTGTAAAAGTTCACGCAACTCCTTAATTGCGGCCTCCTTGATTTCGGGCGTTTCGCGTAGCTCATTTTTGGCGAGCTCCACTGTTTCGGGTCTCAAGTAATCTATGCGTATATTGAACGCTTCCTCGCTGTTTGCGCTCGACATTTTGTGTTGTGTTGGGTTGTACTGTGTGCGGGCGATGACTTGCACTGCGAAGGAGTGGAAATTTTAAAATGGACACAAATCGACGGTGAGTTGAAAATCTTTATTATTACTATTTTTTTTTTAATTGGCTTAATCATACACGCATAGCAGGCACGTAAATTTCCTTTTAATGTGCGAAAAATTGGTTTTTAATAAGAATTTTAACGAAATCGCAGCAAAATTGCCGCACAATCAAAAACGGTACAACGCGTGTTGACAAAAGTAAATAATTTGTTTACGACGATCACTTGAGGATCACTTTACCGTGCACACGTGCATGCGTGCATATAATCACCTGCAATTGTAGATATGTGTGTACAAGTATGTACGAGTTTGTGCAGTTTTCCTCGTTCTGCGATAAAAAAAAAAATGCCTTGCGCGTTCTATGCAAGTAAGTATGCAAAGTATTTACTCTCAAAAAAAAAATCGCTTCAAATCTTAACGGCTATTTAAAAAATGTTTGTAGAAGCTCGAAATTCAAAATTCACTTCCACATTCGACGCCACTTTTAACTCAACTAAATTTCGCTTTGCGGTTTTGGAGCCTTGCAAGTGCGCCTCCCGTTGATGAATGTTCACAAAGACGATCGGCGATCGACATTTGATGGCGACGCGTCAAAGCGCGCAAGACGCGCAGTCAAGCGTCCAGTGCGCTGTGCGTTCATAAGCGTGTATGTATGTATGTATGTATATACATATATGTATGTTCATATGTATGAACGCCTAAACGTTGAACGCCTAAAATGTTGTTGCTGATAGCAGCAGCAAGCCTAGCGTGAAGATACTTACAAATAAGCGTACGACGTGTATTCTCAAAGCGTTCTTGCACACAATCAAATATGTGTGTGTGTGTGTGTGTGCGTTCATGCCCGTCGATCGCTGCCAATATAAGCAAACGCTTATCAGAATTTCGAATATGAAAAATACTTGCTTGTGTGCTTGCTTTCCTATTTAGTTATTAAATCATTTACGTTGAATATTGAAATAAACACATTTTTCTATATTTCACATTTTGCTTTATTTTCTTAGTCGAATTAAAAACTGCTTTATTGACGCTAAGCAATATTGTTGTCGTTCGCTTTTAACGTTTTGGCCTTATCAATGCACTCACACACAGAAACAACTCAAAGTGTATGTAGGTATGTGTGTGTGTGTGTTAAGTACCAAAAACGACGCAAACGTCAGCAGCAGCAGCAACGACATCGACACATTGTTATAGTTTTATTTTCTTTTCGTCATGATTGTTATTGTTTTCATTGTGTATTGATTGTGGCTTTAATGCCAACTTTCATAAAAGGGGTCTCTCCTCTTCAGAATTACTTACCTTCGATTGGACATTCTCACTTTTCACTTTTAATTTATAATTGATTTGCAGCTGCTTATTCCAAAGGTAACCGCTAAATAAGAACTTTGAGTACTGCAATCGTCGTCATTGCTAAAAAAAAAATCATTTACAAAATTTTAGTCAAAGTCCGCTTCAATATCGTTTTGACTTCGATTAATTCTTCGTTCAAACCCTTGAATTTTCCTTCGGCTTCACTTGTACATACATACGTTACTATGAAGTATGCGTCACTTGCGCTTTGTATATATTTGGAAGTAAATATGTGCATACACCCTACGTTTAACAACTATAGCACAACCACAAATATTCTAAGGAATTTGGATACGTTTTTTTAAATCAATTTCCATTGTTTAAAAAAAAGTACAATTCATTCTCCAACAAATTCCAACAGACAACAGAGAAACTTCCTTTTTTTCGACAACTTCATTTTTTCCGAATTCGTATATAGAAAATTAAAAATTTCTGTTGATTTCTCGCACTCGAAAAATTATTTTTTAAATGGAATTTCTTTTTTTACCTGTTAAATTTCATTATTTTATTTTTAAATGAGCTAAAGACCAATTTTTGTTGGAAAAATTAGAGAAAAAACAACACCAAAGCGGTAGAAGTTATAGTACTATTTCGGAAATCACCACATTTCCTTAACAGAGGTCTCTCTTCACGGCTTCCGCGGGAGTCGAACCCGCGCCACCACGTAAGACTTAAGCCAGCGTATTTTTTTTATTTAAATGCAAAGCTCTATTTAACGGCTTATAAATGTTGACACTGTAGTTGAATGCGCTGAAATACTTATTTTTGTTTATTAAAAAATCTGAGTTTCAAGACCGCTTGAGACAGCAAAAGCAAATATCTATTATAATTTATATGCATTTTTGTTATTTTCGTTGTTGTTGTTTTTCCAAATAAAAATCTTCTGTAAGCTTTATAAAAAAGGCTTTTAAAATATTCTCTTTGATTTATGCTCGTAAACTATAAAAAAGGTACTTGTAAAGTTCAGAATAAAACCCATTTATAAGAAAATTGAGTGAAAAAATTTTCAAAAACACATCGAAAAAATGTTGAAAAAATGCATCAGCAAGCGTTTAAGAAGTGTATTCCAAAATCGATGAAAAATGTATCCAAAAACGTATTCGAAAATGTGAGAGAATTATTTCGAAAACTTATTCGTCTCCAGATATGTATGTATATGAAAATGTAATTTTCGTTTATTCATTTTAGTTGGGGCACGTTTGCGAAAAACGTCCGAAAACGGATTCCGATAACGGACTCCACTTTACATCGGACAGCCAATCAGAATGAAGCAATTTGACATTAAGTACAGCTGTTCTTCCAGCATTTGCCTCATTGAATTCGCCTAGCTTAAAATTAACGTTGATTTTTGAGAATTTTTGCCTTTTGCCGAGGGTGTTGTGTTAATATTCCACATACAAAAAATCGTTCAACGTTCTTTTGCCATTTCGAACCTGCACCTTACTAGAAAAAAAAGTATAGGCTATAAAACGACAAACTCCAAAAAATTGTTAAAAAATCAGAGAAATATTTTTGCATTTTTTTAAGTGCCTTTCAAAATTAGCAACTTTGGCCTACATGCATTTTATAAGAGATTAAATTGTGTTTTAATCAGAAAAATCAAATAAAAGAAAAGTAAACTGTAAATATTAGCCGTGCTATAGTTATTAAACGCACTCTCTGTAGGTTTCTATGTCCAGAGTCCAATTGCAGTGTTTGGTAACTCACTAGCATTTGTTTGTATGTACATATGTATATACATATATTTCTCTTCATGTTTATATTGATATTCGATTTCATACATTTGTATGTAATAATAAGTCTTTGTCATTATTTTTGTATGTGAGTGCGTGTGTGTATTTGTAATTTTGATACTCAAATGTTTTGCTGATAAGAAGAGTTTAAAGTGCGTTTCATATATCTAAAATGAAAGCAAATAAAAAATATACAAACAACATATGTATGTAAGTACATATTCATGAAATAACTATTTAACATTTCAGGATTAAAATTATACATACATACATACATACATTCATATGCATGTGTATGTCAGTAGAAATGAGGGTTGCGAGTGCTTGGCGTGCGCGTGGCATCGATCTGTTTTTTTTTTGCTGATTTGAAAATACTTGTAAAAATGGAGTTTTCTATAAGAAACTTTTTTTTCAAAAAAATCACATCGAAAATATAAAGAGAACAATTTTATGCTGCGGAGACCCTGTAAGATGATACAAAGTTTCCACAAAAAAATTATTAGCGTGAAAAGAAGAAATAAAAAGAGTGAAAAATTACCTTTGCAATGATACAAAAGTGTAAATCCGCAAAACTTTCACGCTATTATTTAAGTTTTTCTCGAACCTATGTATATATTTTACATAGGGGCCGTCCATATATTACTTGACGCGTCTAGGGGAGGGGAGGGAGTTTGAGGTCAGCGTAACGGTTTTCTATATTTAGAAAAAAAAGTACATATGTATTTTGTTGTTGCTTTCGGTACAGCGAATGTCAAAACTAATAAACCAACAAATGGTTCTGACATTTGCTGTACCACGGCGATAGAAAAAACAAATCAATCAGCTGCTTACCAAAGCAATTTTACTAAATTCGCCTTGGTTATATCAGTAAGAAACGCTATGGACAAAAATAAAACATTTCAAGACTTGACTTCTGCATTCAAGAAAGCTTTTCCCGAAAATTCAGCTGCTGATTCACAAAATAAAAGCAAAAATGAGATTTAAGACGGAAAATGTCAGAATTGAATACTACAATTCAAAAAAAGATAGGTACGCTTTTTTCTTACTGAAGCAATTCTAGTTTTCCGTGTTTACAACTTGTGTTTATTCATAGTTTTCATTGACAACATTGAACTTTGTTTGTTTTTCGTATTTCGTTTTTCTTCAAGGCTTTGGAGCTTGTGTTTAGTAATTAAATTTTTTTTTGATTCGCAATAAAAGACGTACATTTCTTTTGAAAATTTACTTGTAGGTTAACTCTTTGGGTCACCATTGTCCCTTGGTCGAACGAGGGTTAATATTATAATGAAATCTCGAAGAAGGTAGATTAATAGGGGCTGCATACGAAAATGAATTTTACCTTCCTTGATTGATATTGGTGCAGTTGGATACATTTGAATTTGGTTGTGGTTAAATAAGCAATTTTTTTTTGTTGCCACTACGCTGTGTAACTCTTTTGTAAACTACGTTCTTTGGCTTAAGCGAGTATAAATTTTCCACTCGATAAATGTTTAATTTATATCTAGAAATTTTAGAAAACAGCTATCTGATGCGATAACGAAAAATTTAATAATTAAAACTCTATGAAAATTTTAAAAAGCACTTTTTTCTCGAGGCCCAACACAATTTTTAGTGGGGTCCACGCTCCAAAATAGTCGATTTGCATTCACAGAGTAAATAATTGTGCTGCAGAAAAGACATTAAATTTAAGAGAAAAAAGTTATTTAAAAATTTTTTTCCACAAGTACTGATTATGCAAAAAAAGAAAGCAATTTTTATTAATTGATAATATTACTATTTAAATAAAAAACACCTTTATTTTGTGCCTTAAAAAAAGCTGGAACGTAATACTCGTATAAAAAAATTCCTACCACTTCAAATTTTTTATCAGCACTTAAAAAAGTGTTTATGTATGCCTTAATTTGATTAAAATAATTTGTAATTTAAAAGTATCTGATTGTAATAATTTTCTTCTTTATGTTACTTGTCGGTTTTTTCATTTCGGGTGAATATACATACATACTGAACATATAGCATATTTATAATTTTACAAACACTTATTTATTATGATTCATTATATGCAACCGAATTATTTGAAAAATGGCATTTTGTAAAAAACCTGTTCCTAATTTTTAAATCAAGAAAAAACCGTGTAAACCAAGTCACAATTATTTTGAGGCCTTATTTTGAAACTAATGAATGCCAATTGGTCTAAAATTGTGACTTTTGTCTCTAATAGAGATTAATACTACTTACTGAATTCGGGTATTAAAGTCCAAATTCAGTAAGCTGTATCAGTCTCTAATAGACCAAAGTCACAATTTAAGACGAGTTGGCATTAATTGGTCTCAAATCCTCTACTCGCAAAACAAGGTCTCCCAATTGTCAGCAAGTGATAAGCAGATCACAAAAATTAAGACAAACACTAAAAATAAAAACGTAAAGATGTAAAATCAGTCGATGTGCTGCCATATTTCTATTATTCATCAAAGGCTATAAATTTACAACACTTAAAAAAAAACGGTTTTGGAGATTAAAAAAATCGATTGATTCGATATTCTAAAAATCAAGTATTCAAAAAAACCGTACAATAATTTACAAAAAAAACCGCAGAAACCCGGTTTGAAAAAACCGAGTCAATCACCCTAGTATGTACATTTATACTCGTAATAACAATTATTTCAATTTTAAGAAAGTCTTCCAAATAATCGTAAGAATTATAAAAAAAGCTTTTGGTAAAAAATATTTGTGGGAAGCATTTTTTAAGTCATCGCTGAGTAATACATATTTTAAGATTTACATACATATAAAAAAATTCTTTTCATAATAACTATCAGCGAGAAAAAATTTTTAAATTTTCATAGTTTTTTATTTTGCGACTTACATATATTATAAATGTCTCCTCATAAAAAAGATGATTAAAAAAATTTTTGTTAAGTCTTATTCAGGACAATTTCAGAACTAGCTTTACATCTTCGCAGTATTTACGCCCAAATGCTGTATGTGTCAAACCAAAAAGTTGAATTAATTATGTTAAGCAAATGGAACAAATTGTAACAAAAAAAAAAAGTACTTCGCTTGTATTTTATTTAAGTATGAGTAAAACCGGAAAACTGGATAATCATTTTAAAGCTTTAGTCTACATAGTTCGGTACAATCGAGTAAATATGTATATATTTTTAACTCAGAAAATTATTTTTATAAATACTAAAAGAAGTTATGACAAAAGTGCTGTCCCTTTAACGTAAGCCCGAAAGTAAAATGCAAGCTATTTGATATCGAGAAACATTCGTTTGTATGTATGTATGTGTGTATGTACTTTCTCAATTCACCTGCGCCATCGATACTTATTGACAAGTGCTTAAATGTTAATTAATAAAATTGTATACCTAAAAATAACAAAACATTGCTAGGCATGTTAGTAATAAATAAACTGAAAGAACAACAACAAAACATGCACTAGCGGGGCATTAAGTCTGGAAATATAAAAAAAATGTGCAAATGAAAATAAATGTAAACATTCTTGAGTATTTAGTACAAGACCTTTTCTTAACACATACACATATATGCATGTGTATATGTGTGTATGTATGTTCATAGGAGTATGTCTGTGCGGTTGAATTTATTTTTTGTAAACATTTCACATTAAAAGTTGAACTTTGTGCCATGAGTATTAATTAGAATTACAATACAATCAAACTTAAAAACTAAATACGACAGAAAAACTTACAAAAACAAATGCACTACCGCGTATGACTGTTGAGGGTGCGGGAAGGGTGGTAATAAAATTGTATATTACAAACACACAAATGTACAGCAACAGTACATATGTACAAGTGTATTTACTTCGCACTGAAAATAAGTAGTTTAGTCTTTCAATATAAAAGTGATTAATAAACAGTGCATTGATATAAAGCAATACAATAATAATACTCGTATATAAAAAAAATATATAATAATAATAAAAGCGCAGCAGAACAACAAAGGCAGAGTTGGTGAAATGGCGATGTCAATTGTGAAGTTCGTATTCGTAATAAGTACTCATAAACAAATCTACTTATTCTACTTGGAACAATGACAAAAAAACAATGGTGTTAAATACAAAACAGCGACAACATTTATGGCAGTTGAACACGTTCGCCAAATGCAGAATAACAATCGAGTATTATGAGTAAGTACTATTTAACAAAGGCGCGGAAGAAATTCAGTTGATAAGCAGCGGTCAAAGTAACCAGAACGGTGGACTTATTGATTCACGGAAGGGAGCATGATCAATATTACAAAATTATTTTTCAATTTATGTTTTAGTGTTTAAGTCAATTTTGGCTTAAAACTTCGACCACATTTCAAAATTATAATCACTCCAAAAGAGGTAGAAAATTTTCTTTAATATTAATTTTCAATTAAAACACATACAATTCTCTAATCAAAACCATAAAAACACTAGTTTCAATCATTGTACACAATTAACAAATTTACAACAAAAAAATGTCGTAAGAAGTATGGAACTGCATTGCCGACAAGCTGACAAGGAAAAAATACGAAAATGTCTGCAAATAAATTCTGCTTAAGATGTTGGCAGACCTCTAACCACTTTCAAATAAAGATTAAAAAGACAACTCAGCGAGCAAGTACTATATACATACATAGCTAGGCGAGAAGCACACCAGCCATTTGGCTGAACTCGGCGAACATTCTAAACATTTTGACCGATTTAAAACGCGTTGAACCATTCAGTCAACTTTTGAGGTAAAGTAGATATAAAAATTGATTTCTGTGTGTGCCGCCGTGCCCCTCAGCGGTGACAGTCACTCCAACCTACCCTAGGCTTCACAGGTTAGATTAGGCTAATCTGGCTGGGTAAGCGCCACACATAGACCGATTGGTCCCTTAAGGGGGTCCTCTACTCTCGCGGTTACAAAAAATCGATTTTTTTTATATTTTATTTTAATCTATATGTATCCAAGAATACGCCACAGAGATGATTTCGTAGAACTCACATTCCTTTGCCTGCTTTTGGGTTCGGTAATGTACCCGTTTCCATCAAGTTATACACCGAATTTTATCTTTAGCTGCCGAGTAAGACTTTTCATAAAAGTATGGGTCCGATTTCAAATTTTTTTTTATTGAATTATTCAGTGAACATACTGCTATGTTTTCTCGAGTACGATTTGCAAAATTTTATTTTGTTCCATTTTTATAGTCTCTATAATGTCGTGGTCGCTGTGGTCGAGTGGGTAGCGGTGCTATTACTCGATATGCCGCTGGGTTCGAATCTCAATCAGGGCAACTAAAATCTAAATCATAGAAAAGTTTTTTCTAATAGAGTTCACCCCTCGGCAGGCAATGGCAAACCTCCGAGGGTATTTCTGCCATGAAAAAGCTTCTCATAAAATACATCTGTCGTTCGGTGTCGGCACAAAATTGTAGGTCCCTCCATTTGTGATATAAAATAAAGACGCACACAACAAATGGTAGGAGAAGCTCGGCCAAACTCTGAGCTATATAGTGTAAACGCCAAATTATTATTATTATTATTAATATGTCAAAAAATGACATGAAAATTTAAAATTTTCACAAATCGTTGCATAAATTTTGAAATTTGCAAAATAAAGTAATTCTGTCTCGAGAAAACATAGCCAACGTAACTATGGTTATAAAGAATCTTTTATTTCTGATTACAGATTACCCAACTAACCAAAATTTTACTTAAGCGTGGGTCATGCAGTTTCAACATCAATTTAGTCAATGACGTTTCGAGGTCGACAATGTTTTTGTTTTTGTTATTCAACACACAAATTTTAAAGTCAAGATATGTACCTTTAAAATAAAAAAATAAAAATTCCTAAATCCATTCAATAGATCCATCGCAATTTATTTCCAAAAGAAAACGGCTCCCTTAAGTGGATCTTAAGTAGACGTCATTTAGGATGCCAACGCGCCTTTGGCGAACTTAAGAAAGAGATTGAAAGCCGATTGCTGCGGCATCTTCGAGCTGAGCTCCTAAATAGTTTAAGTGCGTTCTTGCTACCGCTGGTCATAGGCTTAAGAGGTGTTCCAAAGTCTCTATTGATCTTACCTTCCTGCATTTCCTGCATACGTCGATAATCGCAATTCCCATTTTGTCAGAATACCTAAAATGGTCTGCAGTCTCTTCGTGACGGCGATAGTAAATAAGTATCGAGCTTGCGTGTATTCGTTTGGCTTGCACATGACTCCTGCAATTTTGCAGGTGGTTACTGCATTCCACCTACTTATTGCTCGTCTTTTCGCCTCTTCGTCTATTTCATTGTATAGAGTTTGCAAAGGTTTTTGTTTCGAGTCCTAAGTTAATCGCAATTTTGACAATCATATCCGCCAGGTACCCAAGAGATATGCAGCCGCCAGTTTGCTGCTGACCTGTCTAAGGCTTTCCTGCTTCTAAGGACATTCCTTGACGTAATTTGGTGTGAGCTGATTGCAAATAGAATGCTCAATTCCATGTAGATCAGAGAGTTCTATGATACTCTTCAACTCTTGGCAGCGAGAAATAAGGTAACAATATGCTATTTAAAAGGACACGGCAGTCTCGAAGGTAACGAGGTCGCTGGTAAATTGGCTCGAAAAAACTCATGGTCTGCTCTTTTTGGACCGAAAACATTTGGGCACAAAAATTGGCTTGTTTTCTTCATTTTAAATACATGGAAAACTATATCAGCAATTCTATTTGGTCACTTAAGTTAGTGTTAGTGTTTTCAAAACATTTTTCGCCTGAGAATTTCACAATGCCTTGGGTATAAAATGGACGTCTTCGCTTTGTTTTTGTACTCGTGTTTTTATTACTGCAGTAAATGTTTTGTGCTGTTGCTGTGCGATCAACATTAAACTAACGATAATCTGCTAAGTAGGTATTTATGAAAATTTGCACCGATCAGCAATAAAATAATTAGTGATTAAAAAACCAATGATGTTAAATAAAATTGCAGATCCCATGACTTCTTTTAAAATGGAATGTTTATAAAAAATTCCATATCTTACTATAGTTTATTTTTAAAGCTTTTCTAGATAAGCACATAATGAAATGCATAGCTCTCAATATTAAGTCAGGTGTGCGAAATTACTTAAAAAAAAAATTGCTTAAGAACAAATTTAAAACATTTTTAAGACAATTTCTTAAATTAAAAGTTCCCTTTATGCTTTTGCCATCGAATTAATATTTTTTCACTATATTTATGAAAATGTTTTGAATATAATATTAAAAATGTTGAATTATAATAATATTTGTATTACATTTTATTTAATTAAATATTGAAAATGAATTTGTTT
The DNA here is from genome assembly GCA_963971545.1 of Philophylla caesio. Taxonomy (NCBI): domain Eukaryota; kingdom Metazoa; phylum Arthropoda; class Insecta; order Diptera; family Tephritidae; genus Philophylla; species Philophylla caesio. The sequence continues at coordinate 94,949,406 of OZ020609.1, forward strand.
TTTTTTAATATCAGTAAGTCCCAAGTAGTTTGTATGTATATAAGTATATATGTCTTATTGGAGTAAAAGCGTTCACTTTTTCTCAAGAATTTCATAACTGCTGCTGGTCAAAGTACATTAATAATTTCGGTATCCAACAGCGTTTAATTGTAAAGTCAACTACAAATAAATCATTGAATTAAACTTACATACATACATACAGATAAGTATGTATAAATGTTAATATATATTTAATTATCGATAATGTTACTGATATTGATATCTTAGATAATATTTTTGTCCACCCTCTACAAAATATATTGTAATTTATCTCTAAAAAGAGTAGTCCTGAATTAGTTACCAAAAGATTAATTGATATTGTGTAGTTTGGTAGCATTTCAAGTCACTAAATTTTTAACTGTAATAAGTGGTTCTTTTGTGACGAAAAAATCACAAAAAAATGTCACCAAATAGGTGTGGTGATATCAAAAAATATTTGAGAGCTGATAGCATGTTCTGGTTAAAGCTGAGAAAAGAGGTGAAAGAATATTCATTAAAACTTTGAAGAATATAAAAAAAAAGTTTTAAATATATTCATCTAAATAAATGTAAAAAACGGTAGAAAGTTATTTTTTCGATAAAATTTAAAATTTTAAAATTTCACTGTTATTTCTTAGGTCAAAAAAGAAATAGTAATATGTGCGGCAAATATCTGATGTATTGTATAAAACATATAGTTTGTTCCCGCAGCAAATACTTAAATTAAAAGATTAAACATGAAAAAACCAAGAAAGGTGAGAGCGCAATTTGACATTTCATATAGAGAGGAACTTGCAAATTTGTGTTGAGTAAATTTTTGCCAGCAAAAGTTGATAACAAAATTGAGAAAAATTAAGAGAATAGTATTTGAGAAATTTAAAGTTGGTAAATATAAATAAGACTAATTGAAAAAGCAAGAAGTCAGTAAATATTCGTATTGTTTACTTTTTTTTGTGACAAACTTAAGACAAAGGATTAAGCAAAATATTTGATTTCACGCTTTTGTACATACATACATATGTAGATATGTACATACATATGTGGGTAAAAAGGAAAATAATTCCTTGTTTATAAAACTTGCAAGTTTTTGGAAATATGCGCACTTTAACTGAGAATGGTTCTAAATTTATATGAACAAGATTATTTTTAAGCTAAAAAATAAAATTAACATTTTATATTTGTTTGGAAAAATTAGGGTAAATTGTTATTCGCTGACGGCAGAAATACCGATGGAAAAAATATTGAACATTTTTAGACTTTTTCTTTTCCGAAAATTTCCGAACTCAGCTCAGACTAGTCGCATTTTTGGCAGGGTATCCAATGTATTAAAAGAAAACGAATAAGAAAAATCCTAATCGTTCTACTTGCTCCCAACTGCTTATCAGGGAACGACACTGAATGCACTCAAATTGTTTCAATCACACACACACACACACACACACACACACACACACATTTACAGGCAATTGGCGCGATAAAGACGGCTTGGATGCATGTGAATGTCACAGAAGTGGAGCAACAATGATTGCAATGACGAGCCGATAAAGCAACTAAAAATTCTCCTTTTAAATCTGTAAATACATGTATGCAATTATGTATTTGGTATAATTATGATTACATGTATGTATGTATATATAGACATACATACATAATGACAAGCGATTGCTAGTGAAAAGGAACAATAAGGGTTGTACGAGTGTGATAAGAAAATTATGATCATACAAAATGAGATTAATATGTACATATTTGGGTAGAAACAAAATTTTTCTTAAGCTTGAATTATTTGAATTAAAATTGATTACATTGTTAAACTAAAATAATAAAATAAAAAAATTTGTTATTATTATTTTATATTTTGTAAAATAATGTTTCGTGTTATCATTGATCACCATCAGGCGAGCAAACATTCACTTTGGGAAATCTGAGCAGGCACAAAAACGTGAACAGTGTGCTCTATCCACCTTTAGTCAATTACAAATATCTAGCAACTGTTGCATTCTATCCTCTTTATGTTCGACTTCGTATCATTGCTCTTTTTGTGTACTCACTAAGAATAATCTTTGAATACAATATTGTTAGATCTTTATAGTCAATAATCGACCATAGACTTAGAAGAAACTCTTAAAGCTTATGGTTTTATGGTTTCTCGATCCTGGTTGGCACTATGCTCAGATGATCCTTGCAATACGCCTTAATGTATTCTCTAATCACTTTTATCGAAGCTCTAGGGATGGGTAACTCAACAAATTTACAGGAGTTAACTCAATGACTCCAACTCAATTAAAGGAGTCAGCTCATTCAACTAACTCATTTGACTCTTTGTATGCTACACTCATTCGAGAAATTTGAATGCGACTCATATTTTGAAACTTGAAAACAGTGTTGCAATTTGTGTCGGAAATTAAGAGAATTTGTTTAATATTATTATATTTTTGGAGGAGAAAATACTTATATAAAAAAAATGTAAAAAAAAAAACGAATGGTCAATAAATGAATTTAAATTTAATAGATAAGACATCTTCGATTTTCTGTTCGTTGAAAAAAATTTTATCTAAAAATTATTTTTCCTTATTTAATTAGATCATAGAAACTTTAAAAAACATACATATTTCATTTATTATGATATTGCCATCGACACTATCAATGATTTACACTATCGTATTTAAAACTATCGAGGGGTGCACGACATAAAATGTCTACCTCATTTTTACATTTATCTACTCCTGTTTTTTTGCAAATTGAGTTATGTACAATGAGTTACGATGTTGCATTGAAGCAGCTAGTGTGAGAGAGTTATATTGAGAAAAATTAGTCACCGTTATTCAATTGAATCATGAGTGCGGTGGAACATAACTGAGTTATGGAGTTAAATTTTTTTTAGGAAGGGAGTCTGAGTTACCGATTCACTGACGGGAATCAACTCAATAACTGAACTCTGAGTTGAGTTACCCACCTCTACGAAGCTCCTTAAGACACATCACAGTAGATTAGTTGAACAGGTAATGCTGAGATGAACTCACCTCATCATCTTTTAACAACTTCGACACAGTGTGACTGAAAATTAATCAAGAAAAAGTTTTGTGGCGCCAGACAGCTCTCCGCTCGTGGTTACGTACTGGTAAAAGGACTTTGTTGATAAGCATTTGTTGAACTGCAAAGTATCCCAATTGTCCAGAGTAGCCATTAAGTCAATAGAGGCACAAATTATTCCGACAGCGATGACTTCTGTGACACTTTGCCGCGCAAATTCATCGGCACAGCTGAATACGGATGTACTCTAGGCTATTTGTAAATATGAATATATGTAGAAGGAATTAAGTTTTATTTTTTTTGTAAATGGGTTGCCACTTGTTTAACAATTTTTTTGAAATACACTTTTGGTTTGCTTTCCAAAGAGTTCTTAAGGAACAGAACGGCTTGGCTTGCAGATGTGCAATAAGGTTTTTTTTTTCAAAAATCAATTAAAAATTTAAGAATGGACCTGTAGCTTTGCAATAGGGTTTATTCTTTTAGAAAGGGTTGTCATCATTTCAATAAGATCTTTCAAAAGCACTGTTTTTTGATGTGCGTACAAAAAGTTTATATTTTTTTTAAAGTGTTGCCACCTGTTAAAAATGTTATTAAAATATAATTTTTGCTTTGTATTCAAAAATATAGTGTGGAATTAAAATGGATGGACCATAAGGTTTTATGAAATCGTTATCAAAGCCAAAAAAAAAATAATTTAAATAAGCTGTTGTTCGTTTTTTAGAAGTGCGGTGTTATGTATGGCCAGAAAAAAGGCAATCAATTTTTTAGTTTTAGCAAGAAATTTAAATGTTCACGTATTCTACATTTATGTTTCTGGGTGTTACAAGACGAATATTATTTGATTTAATTTCTCATACAAAAGAATTTAAGAGTTGGTTATCTTTCCTGAAAATTAAGTTTTCTTAGTATTTTCCTGAAAGGAGATTCCTAGACTTTTACATACTTAGTTGCACATTTTATATGGATCACAGTAAAAAATATCAATTAAAAAAACAGGTAAATTGAGAAAAAAAATTTTGTAAGGACTTGCATTTACTTGCATAGATTGATTGCTAATGATATAACATTATATCGCAGCCTGAAAGATGCCACCCACAGAAATCGCAAAGCCATAATTTAATGTCAAAAAAGAAGTATAGAAATTTCATTCAATTCTAAAAATAGCGAATATGTAATTTTGTTAACCGTTGATCGCACTTCTTCGGGCAACTTTTCGAACAGTAACTTCAACGTCGAAAGCTTGCGTTTTTGGAATTAATTTTTAAATTCAATAAATAATAACTCAAATAAAAAGTGAACAAATAAACACTTTCCAATGAAGTATACATTTTAAAAATTGTAGGTTCACTTGGCCTGGTTTGTTCCACATTCGCATATATACTTACATACATACTTTCTATCGTATGCACGTGAAAAATGCCATAAATTTAATATTAAGTTACCAATGAAAGACATAACGGGTAGTCGGGTGCCGTACCGGGTTTCAATGAAAATATAAAATGCACTAAATGAAACAAAGCTTTGTGAAAGTATGACGAGGCCATTTCCGTAGTTCGAAATGCTGCTAACGCGCAAAGTAAGCTTTTTATCGCCCTCAAGTGCAACGCGACTTTAAGCTCAACTTAAAAGCTAACGGACCGAGCCTCTTCGCAAGCACACTACATGTATAGGATGTTTGTTTGTCTGTACATATGTTTACACATTAAGGGGAACAAGTGACACAACAACTCAAAATGATTCACAGCAAAAAGTTTTGATTTGCAACTCAAACCAAGGCGAACTCATAAAGGTGGCAGCAAATGTTTAAGAAAAAAAAGTACATGTATTTTGTTGTTGCTTACGGTACAGCGAGTGTCAAAACCAACCAATAAACAAATGATTTTGACACTTGCTGCACCACGGCGATAGAAAAAACAAATTCATTAGCTGCTTACTAAGTTCGCCTTGACTCAAACTGAAGCGTAGAGAGCGTATGCTTGAAAGCGCTTAACACGGGAGTAAAGTGAGAGTCAAGTTTAGCTTAGGTTGGGCGCTTGCTCATGCGCGCTCACCAACTATGTACATACCAGCGCTTCAGTAGTTGAAGCTATGTACTTTTGCATGAAGATGTTGGTGGCAAAGACCAGAGCACAGCGCGCCACAAAAAGCCATAACGCTGAGCATTTCGCCACAAGTGAGCCAGAGCCACAACATTTCAGCCAATAATTGAATTTTTGCCAGCGGTCAAATACCAGTTACTTGCGCACAACAAACGCGCATACAACAAACCCATTGATTGACGGCAATGAGCACAAAGATACTCGTATCAAATACATAAAAAAGGCTGGAGATTAGTGGAGTATCCAAGACAAGTATTTAGTTGCTACGGCTAAGCAAGTGAGATTAAGATTGTCGATTGCTGATTTGCACAGTTGTGGTGATTAAAACGTTTTGACGGTTAAATAGAAGCCAGACAGAGTTTGTTAGCCGGTGCATCGGCATTTATAGGGTACGACGTAAGAAACTCAACAAATATTTAAAACAATTTTATATATTCGCAAGTACGACAGTTGCAAAGAAAGATTTGCAATCGCAAACTTCTCAACTTGTAACATTAATTAAGTGCGAAGAGGAGCGTGGAAAAGTGAAAACAAACCAAACTAAAGAAAATAGCGAATTTTGTAAGCTGAGTGAAAAGTAGAGACCAGCAAGAAATACATATATGTATACTTACATACATACATACAAACAATTATCGGTAAGTAAAGTAAATGGGCAAATGATGAACTGCAGAAATTTACTATTAATTTTGTTAGACATACAACATTTATAATGCAATGGCACATGTTTAAAGTTTGAAAATTTAAATAAGTAAAAAATCCTAAACTCAATACTAGTTCGCAGTGAAACTATTTAAGTACTCGTATGATGAATGTAGGAAAAGACAAAGCCGCATGCGCAACAGCTGTGGCTAAGAAAGTCGTTGTAAACCAAAAATATCAAAATAACAAACTGTAAGTAATAAACGTTAACAACAACAACAGCTGCAGCTGCAGCTTTAACCACAACGATGGCAAAATGTGTGTACAATTTTTGGAGTGAATGAATGTCGAAAGTAAAGCAGAAAAACCAAAAATTAAGTTGTCCACATTTTTTTTTGTTTCCAAATTTACGATACTCTGGTTATATTTTTATTAATTATTTATCAAATAAATGTGCGTCAAGCAATTACATATACATACATACATATCTACATATTTACTATACGAGTATTTGCAATATTTGCACTATAGTAAACTGATATAAATTTGCATATATGTAAAAATATGTACGTACATATGTATTTCTGTAAAAACCGACTTACTCAGTTCATCTGTAGGCTAGCAGTTAGCAGATGATTCAGCTCATACATAATTAAATGTAGACGTACATACATACATACATACGTAGACGAGTATAAAGCTTCCTAAAGGGTATTTCGGTTTAAGGTCAGGCTTTTTAATAATTTAAGATTTCATAGAAGTCGTAAAATGGAAAGATAATACGCTGGTGTCAGCATCCTCGAAGAAAACTGGTTTTTCTGTGCAGTTTTAGCACACAGAAATACTTTCCGAACTATGGGTACTTTTTCTTTACTGATACTAGAAAAAAATCTTTATTCAATTTTTTAACTTTAATAAGAGTGAAGGAGTGAAAGAGGACGAGAGAGTGAGAGAGAGAGAGTAAGAGCGAACATCGTTGAATTTTCAATGTGGTTATTAAAAATAAACTTTCATCCAAATGAATCATTCCAACACCCCTTGAATGAATAATTTCTTTGGCAAATATTAGTTCAGAAAAGAATAAACAATTATCTCAAAATAAAATTCGAAGGCAACCTCTTTCGATGCTAGCAACGAAGATTTCAAGAAGTAGTTCCAATAAAATAAACTTTCATCCAAATGAATCACTCCATCACCCCTTGAATGAATAATTTCTTTGGCAAATATTAGTTCAGAAAAGAATAAACAATGATCTCAAAATAAAATTCGAAGGCAACCTCTTTCGATGTTAGCAACGAAGATTTCAAGAAGTAGTTCCAATAAAATAAACTTTCATCCAAATGAATCACTCCATCACTCCTGGAATGAATAATTTCTTTAGCAAATATTAGTTCAGAAAAGAAGAAACAATTATCTCAAAATAAAATTCGAAGGCAACCTCATTCGATGCTAGCAACGAAGATTTCAAGAATTAATTCCAATAAATACAATAGAAGGCAAAGATAAAACGACTGTCGATAGTTTTGCAAATCTAAGCTGAATTGAGCAATGAAAAGAGCAAATGAAATTGTTCCTACAGAGGCAGGGAAGATATGAACTGGTGATGTAAGATTTTCAGTATGAAAACTCTAAACAACACGACTTAACCAACGCAATATTTGCCACCGGTTTAGACTAAAGCGAATAAAGTACAACATAAAGTACTTCTCCACACTGCTTAATGGTAGTAGCTGCTGGTTGATGGGTTGTCTGCTGAGATATTCAAGTATGGCGGAGAGGAGCTGGTTAAGTGCATGCACGAGCACGCATGCCTGCTGATTGGTATTTCTTGCCAACAAGTGCTTCTTCGGACTGGGTAGGCAAATAAGCAGTTAAGCCCTCTCTTGCCGGACAAAAACTAAACTCTAGGTTAACTTGACGAAAGGCCACAAGAAAGTTTATAAAGCCATCAAATTATTTCCATGAAAACCGATCATTCGTAAACCATGAGCGGCTCCGCTTGGATACACTGCAAGAACTGCTACGAAGAACTGGTTAATCCATTTAAGAATTCAATTTATAAATTTGTAAAAGAGATAGAAAAAGCTATATTTTTTTTTTAACTTTTCGTTTGCCATAAAATATGATTTATTAGTATTGTCAGTTGCAGTCTAAAAGTTTTTAAAATGTTGTAATCTGTAATATCTACTAAAGAAAAACCAAGAGAAGTTTTGTTGCTATCCTGCATAGCAGAATTTATCCTCTGAGAAAGTTAGTTTTTTAAATTTGTATAAAACATTTCACTTTCAAAACATTCTTACTTTCAAAAATGTTTTTCATCCAAATTTTGCACTTAAAATTTTTGTTTTAATAATGTAAATTTTCAATTTTTTTAAATTTCCGACGGTGAACATTTCGGACGAAAAAAGACACTGAAGATGACACAGCGCCAAGAACCAACTTGATAAGGGATGACGGAAAACGGTTCAAAATATATTAAATAAAAGTTAAAAAATTATCAAAATGTGTTAAAATGAAGCACTACTATTAATTAGAACACAACTGTACATATGCTATGTATATATTTATAATATACATATATGAAATTTTATGTCTGTATGAATGTATAAAAAATATTGTGCCTATCAGATATTAGCCACTTAAACTTGTTTGCCATTTAATATCAAGACTTAGCAAAATTTATGCGGTAACTACTTGTAAATATATATAATTGTATATACTTTTGTGTCTACTGCTGGTTGGCCTTGGCTACAATGTTGTGTTGCCAAAACCAATACAGAACTGCGTGCAAGAAGTTAAATTAAATGAAATAATTTAGGCATGCACGTTGTCAGTGGAAAACAAGTTTCAATATATTTTTCACGAAAAGTAGGTTACAACGTAAACGTTTCAAAATTTTTGATCAGCATGAAACAAGCTACATATTTTGACGATAATAAAATTAAATGAAAAATAAGCACAATTTCATTAAGAGTAGGCTAGGATAATTTTATTTTTTAGATACGTTTTTTGTAGATAGTACCCAAGAACTGAACAAGAAGCTGCGATTAGAAACAGGAAATGGTGATACGCGGTACACACGCTTTAGCTACTACTCCACAACATTGGACAACAAATGGATGAAAATCACAACACAGTGCGACAAAATTTTAACCTTTTTTTCGCACATATGAGATAGTCGATTTGTGCAAGACACAGAGCGTCGGAGAATTCAGAAATTCAAGTACAATTTTTCATAAGAAGCTTTGCCAATAAATGTGAAAAATTTGTTTTGAAATTGTTTAGCATGTACATATAGTTTAGAATACAGTAAAAGACATAAACTTCAAAAGAATTTCAATTAAAAGACGTGCGCGCAGATTTATTACCTTTGATTTCTTGTTTAACTGAAACATATAAGGGCTATTGAGAATGTTGTTCAAAGGGTCTTGCTGCATTGCAATAAGAAATCATCATGAAAAGTTACACAAAGGTAATCAAAATTGTTTACCGCTCGCTTTACGAAAATATCACTATGATACGAGTATCTAAAGTTGGCAATCGGCCAGAATATTCACAGCAAATTCCATAACTATAGAACAATCTCTACATTTGAGAACTGCATACAACGTTCCTTTCGCTCAAATATGTATTTTTTCGAAGATCTCCATTTAGATATATCCACCAAGGGCAGCAAGTGTTTCACTACTTGTTCTACTCTAACTTTCGAAAGAGTTAATATACATATATATAATATAATTTTGGCACGTACACTATATAGCTCAGTGTTTGGCCGAGGTTCTCCTACCATTTTTGGTGTGCGTCTTTATATTATACCACAAATGGAGGGACCTACAGTTTTGTGCCGACTCCGAACGGCAGATGTATTTAATGAGAAGCTTTTTCATGGCAGAAATACCTTCGGAGGTTTGCATTTGCCTGCCGAGGGGTGACCGCTATTAGAAAAAACTTTTTCTATGATTAAGATTTTAATTGCCCTGACTGAGATTCGAACCTCGAACTCATCGGCATATCAAGTTATAGCACGCACCGCTACCAACTCGACCACAGCGGCGGAGTTAATAAGGGCATTCATTTCAAGGCAATACATTTTAATTACTGTCAATAAGCAACCAGCAAATAATATTCTTCTTGACTGTTTCTTGGCAGCCAATTTGTCAGTGGAATGAATGTCAGACAAGACAAGGCAGCAACATTTAACAGCACGAAAGCGAAGCAAGTGCAAAAGCATTCTTAATGATTCAAAATCATATGACCTCAGCTGTAATAGATTTCGATTTTTATACGCTATGACTTTTCACTCAAATCGCAATCAATTTTGTATTGATTCCATTTAAAAGCGTAGGTAAAATTTTCGCTGGAATGTATTGCGCAACTTTTTCGTTTAATGCGATTAAAGCATCGTGCAAATTCTTTCCATTATAAATGTCTAACTATTCAATAACTTGAAGCGATCTACGAAATTAACGGCCTAACAATATTTGTCGCGTTAGCAGCAACGATTATGTGATTCCTCTTTGCTTATTTATTGAAGAATTATTTAAACTCATATAAAGTGGCAATTTATTGTTAAAATATGTTAAATTCATTTTCTTAGCGTTAGTTAAATAAAAAAACGATCTTCAGTTGAATTTTACAATTTATTGTTTAAAACAAAAGCACCAATTTTATTTTCTCCATCCTGTTAATAGCTTCAAAATATTTGTCGTATACATAGCTTGTGCTTGTCGAACAGCTTATAATAACAGCTGATTTTGAGGTAGCGAATATCTATTTATTTATTTATTTATTTATTTACATATTTAAGTCTATGAAATACATTTCTTACAGACTATGATGAACATAAATTTAGAACTTAAAACTAATGATCTTAAGAACATTAACAACGATAATTTGGAAATCGAAATATTAATATTTTTACAAAATGGAATTCAAAATGTTCAAAAATTCATTTTTCGAAACTGAAAAGTCAAGGAAATTTGAGATCTTGTTAATTTCATTGATAGCGCGGGCTATAGGAGCATTGCGGCCATAATCAGTTTTAAGATTTTCTTAATGGAAAGGCAAAACAAAGCGTAAAGAGCGGTTAGGAACATTGAAGTTAATCCGTTCCAAAAGAGATGGACAATCCACTTCACCACTGATAACTCCGAAAATAAAACTCAGGGAGAGCAGAACTCGCCTACTTTCCAAAGACTTTAAGTTTATTAAAAGTAAACGTGAACTATATGAAGGCAGCGGCTCAGAAAAATTTAAAGAATATCGTTAAAAAATTTCAGTGAATGGTCGTTAAATTGCTTAAACGATTTGATTACACGGTACAACAAAATTCAAAATTTTAAAAATACCCAGTATAACTTAAGGTTTTTGGGGTAAAGCAATCATAATATTTATAATATTAATTTTTAAATTTGACCGCTTACAAATGTCACTATAGTTCATACAAAAAATTGGTGAAAACGAACTTTATTCAATATAAGTATGTATGTATATTGGAATGCAAAAAATGCACAAATTTGGATTCGAACTTCCACCTTGTCAGTCCGCGGCAGTTGTGATTAGTTGGTCATAAATCAAATGGGCTATCGATGCCCTGTGCAAGGTGTAACTTTGTTTGTTACTTAATATCAAAATAAAAAAAATTAAAAAAACACGACTAGAAAATTTACTATTTAAAACTCCAATTTTTTGCACTACGGCAACAACCGTATGAGGTCAAATCTAAAACTAAAAACCGGAAAATTCCGACTTCAGATGCGGATTCAGCAGATCCAAAAGCTTTAGAGACCCATTGGGTTTTTTGCTGTTGTACAGTGTTATCATTAAAATAAAATACTGAATTCCCCTGCGGATTTTTTTTTTTATAAAATTTATAATACTTATGAATATTTATGGTTGTAGTAACTATGTAGGTGATTTGCCACCGTCTCTAAGCCTAATCTAATCTAATCGAATTGCTTGAATAATCTTATTCTGAATGAAATCTACAATAACCTTCAATTTTCTCTCTTGGCAGAAATTGAGATCATCTCATTGATTTTGCAACGAATGGAAACCTAATAAATTATTTTTAGAAATTGACTGTCATGTAAATGTCAAGAAATGAAATGGACAGAAATCTCCGCACATTTCATATTTGATCTCATTTAGTACGTACATATGTATGTAAGCATATATGTATATATCTCCGTACATATGTATGTAAATGTGTATGTTTTAATTAAAAAGTGATAATTGGCTGACCACCAATTACTTTCGAAACCTGCAATTGTTGCAACATTAAAAACTTATGCACTACAATAAATAAATATGACTACATAACATACTAACGTATATATACATATGTATGTTATAAACTATCCATTCAACAAGTTTCACATACATACATACTCGTACATATGTACATTTATCGCTGGCAGCCCTTCCGCCGTTTTGTATTTTATATTTCCATGTCCGTATGGATGGAGTTATCAAGTACACGCAAAGTGTTATGAAAAAGTTAATTAAACAGCTTTCGAACTTAAATGTAACTTATGTGTGTATGTATGTATGTATGTATGTATGATGATATTCGGCATTGCATAATCGCTAAATATGCACTTATGTTACATACATATGTACGTGCACTTCTTGCTTTTATGGTTTAGGCCATTGAAATGGAGCTTACCTTGAGTTGCGGGTCAACAGTGCGAGTTTAGCGGGAAATTATAGTGATTTTCAGTGATTGTCTTTGCCCACCAGCAATCATCATAAACATACATACATTTGTACATACATAGGTATACTGATACATTTGGTCAGATCGAATAGATCTCCAGTAACGTACAATACTCTCTCAAATGGAAAAATATATTCAAAAAAGCAAAACTTGTAGGAACATGTATGTAAGTTTTACGAACAGCTGCTTGAATTCTTGTTAGCATCCAAATGTGTAAATGAAAAACTTTGCATTAGTGTTTCCCTAAAACCGTCAACTAAGAAAGCTTTCAGCAAACGCTGATCGCAAACTTTTTCCCAGCAGAAACTAGTAGCAACTACTCCTCGAAATAAATGTCAATTCGCGCTCTCTATTTTACCTACCTTGCTGGTTATTTGCGTACTCGAACGCCAAAATCTGAGCATTTGTGATAATTATTAATAATTATCAGTGCTCGAACAAATTAATTAGTGCATACAGAGTTAAGAGAAGTTGCGAAATTTTATATGTTCATTTATTCGATGATTTTAGAGTAAGCTTTTGGTTGAGTTTGAAAGTGGAAAAAGTATATTATAATTCGATGTGCAAGAAATATTCGTATACATAGATTTTATGGGTGAGTAGCTTTATGGGTTTGCTACACTAGATTTTCTCTCTTTCTTTCCTTCTTATATGGTTTGCAAATATATGGAGGTGGTAACAAAACTATCTAAACACATTGTAAGCATTTTTGACCCTTTCATATACATATATGTACATACTCGGTGATTGATTTAGAAGTACTTTTTTCAAAAACAATATCCTTATTTTCATTAAAAAGCACCATAAGAAGCATTTGTTTTTTTATGGTTATTTTACTTCCGATGTTTGTAGTAATTGCTATTGAAAAGATCCATTCTGGAGTTCTGATTTTTTTTTGTCGTATTCAACATTACTGAATAGTATTTTTGGGCTGATGAGTGAAGAGCAGAAAAGGAAATGACGCCATATTGTTAGAATCAAATGCCAGCGAGAGTTCGAGCTTTTATTTTAAACATCAAAATGTCTCTTACTATGGCCCTTTCACAGTTACTCTCAAGACGAGATACAAGCCGTTTTGCTATTATAAAATGTCAAACATTACGGGTTAAAATTACCTTGACATCATGAAAGCAGAATTTGTCTTAAGAAAATTGCCTCTAAATGAGCCCATTTTTAAAAATGTTACTCTTAATAAACCAGCTGATATTGTTGATCTGGTGTGGCAAGTCGATCTTGTTGCAATCACATAAAGGGAACAGATTACGCAGACGATTTGTGAAATAATTCAGAAGACGCTTCGAGATGTATCTTTTAATTAATCCGTTGTGACCTTAATGCCTTTTCAAGTTAAGTGAAATGTGTCCTCTTCACGATGATGATTTTACTCCATCGGCGTTTATGCCAGCAAAGACGAATTCTAGGGGCTATGGTAATAAGAACAAGATACTGCACTCACCAGTAAGCTTAATTTATTCTCAGAACTCTCTGTATGCGTTAAAAGACCTTTGGTAGGAAATTAAGTATCACTCCTCGCATTTGTCAATGAATATTCACAGCAGTCGAGAGGCCGTTTTCAATTTTCTACCATTAAATTTGGCAGGGCAACACTAGGCAGTGATTACTTCTCTTTGCTTAAGAAAGACATGCAAACCAGGAACATTTTGGTTTAATAAATAAACTATGGCTTCGGTAAATCATTTCTGAAAAAACAAAACCTCATAAGGGAAAAGCATCAAGAAGATATTAACATTTCAGCGAAACTCGCTGCCATGGCAAGAGGAGAAGGTTTCTCTAGAAATCTTCCTCTTAAACTCTCTTTTAGACCAATGCAGAGTGTTTCAAGCCGAAATATTTAGATATTTATCGACATTTACGCAATTCTTAGTAATTTGTTGCCTTGTGCTAACAATTTATCACTTTAATTTCAGCATTCATTTAATTTTAAAATGAAAACGTTTATTTATATATGTATATTGTCAGAATTTCGCCAGTACGTATGAACTTTGTCCAGGTTAAGGTCTGTGTACACAAATAAATGAACTAAATGAGAATTTATATACGTGTACTTGTATTTCTTATGACTAAACTGTATGTAAATGTGGTTATGTTGCAAATTTGGTAAAAGTAAAATAGTGAATATTCCAGCTTTCCTTAAGTCAGCATGTGAGGTTTTTATTAAGCTCAAACACTTAATTAAATACTTAATGCGCTTCACTAAATTTATCTTTTTATAATTACATATTTACACATGTACATTTGTATAAATATTCGATGTTGTATATGAAACGAAAATGACAACGAGAGTGAGTAGTAAAGTTGCATGTCTTTCTTTAATGTTGTTTTTTTTTTATGACAGCTATTTAAATTTCAATCGAACTTTGATATGTGGCATAAAATAAAAATATACATAAAGTATAATTACTCGCATGCGAACTGGATGTTCTTCAAAAGCTATTGTTGCGCACTCGTTATTGAGGGGGTGTACGAAGGTTTTTATAAAATTTTTGTTTTGATTTGAAATCGTTACTTTTTTCACATTATAAATTTATTTATTTTCCTATTTTATTTAATAATGTAACATATATTATATTATATTATATTACGAGTATAAGTATAGACACAAGTAAGACAAAGTCCTTTAACGTAAACTATTTATTTTGAACAATACATCCAATTAATGTACCTAATGGGGTAAGAATAAGTAAATATAGAAAAGTGAAACAATGTGTAGAAATACTAAGACTGTGTGTGAGAAGATATAATAAATAAATCTGTGTTTTAAAAAACCTTTATTAATACAATATTTTATATGAGAATATTAATTTCATTATAAGAGCGACCGTATTTCATAAAAATAACGCTTATTTAATGTTTAATGATAATAATAATAATAATTTGGCGCTTACACTATACACATAAATAGCTCAGTGTTTGGCCGAGCTTCTCCTACCAAATACCTAGCAAATGCTAGCCGTTGAAAAAGTTTTAGAACGACTGAACTTCCGCTTCGGTCATGTGTTCGGGCACAAAAGTTCGGTCCGATTTTGTAATGGCTTCAATCGCGAATATTCGAAGTTTGGTAGTTTTTTTTTTAAATTTTTATATTTTTTGCTTTGAAATTGTTAATTTTTATTTCTAATCAAAATTTATTTCCAATTCGTCAAATAACCTTTTTATTGCAATTTTCCACATTTGGGTTATTCAAATGGTAAAGTATCCAAACGTTTCGTTTTAAATATCTTAAATATGAGAAAATGAAAAAATTTTTTTCTACATAAAAAAAAAAATCAGCACCAGAAAAGCTATGAATGGTGAATCCCCTAATTACAAAAAAATTTTTAATGCTGCATTGCTTTTAGCTCTTCTTTAATTGACTTGAACTTCATCATTTGCGCTGACATTACCATTTATTTTTTGAACAGAAAAATAGGTAAACAAAAAGAAACAAATACATATGTAAGAAGAATATATTCTTTTTTTAATGTTGTCTTCGTAGTTTTCTGTATCAGCGCTTTTCATTCGTCCATCAAGGTCGTCTGATGAATTTGCCTTGTTGCAGTGTAGTACTTTGTTATTCGTTGTTGTTGTTCTCGTTGTTTGGCATTCTTGAGTACTTTGCTCTTGAAATTGTCGGAAATTGTCTTTGCTTGCGAATTAACACCTTTCGAGTAGAGTGACATTGGCTCTACGAAACTTCATCACCTCATCTTTTGAAGTTGAGTTCAAGTTTGATTTAAATGCTGTCAGAGTGACTTTTGCGCTGATTAATTGTTAAGATGGTGACCTTAATGAAGTTTTTAACATTTTTAGCTTGAAGCGAGGCAAATCACATGTAAAATATTCTGACTAAGATTTTTCAAAGCCCATTAGGGGTTTTAAGATCGGCAATAGGTGTAGAAAAATAAAATAAGTTTTAAGTTTCACTTGAAATAAACTTAATTGCCACAAAAGTTCGTGTCTAAAATTTAATTATTTAAGTACTCTGCTTAATAACAAAATTATTTTTAGAAGCGACTGTTGTCAAACTTAAATAATAAAAAAAACATATTGGGAAAAATCATCATATGAACCAAGAAAATAATTATAATTTAAGTTATACTTTTATTTTATGCGAGTAGTCAGTATACTACTTTACTTGAAATATTTTCAAAATTTCTAATTGGAATCTACAATATTTATTTTATCGATTCCTATCCCTTTTTTTACATTTAGCCTGAAAGTCTAAAAATGTCCATAAAGCAATCATACATACATACATATATATTTAAAGTAAATAAATTTTTTTCATTAATTATAATAATGATAATTAAGAGTTCGTTAGTAGATGGTCTATCTAACGATGCGCTTAACCCTTATGTTGTGTTCGGATCAAACTTACCTATTGCTTTTATAACATTTTTTTTCCTAATATTATTAAAAACAAAAAAACTATAAAAATTAAAATAATGAAAAAATTAAATACACCGAGTTTAAAAAACTTGAATTTGTGTGCATTATTATTACAAATTTTTGCAATGGCCCATTTCGACCCGAAAACCACTAACAGCTGTATTTTTGGAGTACCCCTAAAAATAATTACAATTAAAAACTGTTCAAATAAATAATTGAGTGTAATTCTTTGAAGATAAGATAAAGCACCAAATCCTTTGATGCGAAAATACCGAAACAAGTTAGCTGATTGAACATTTTTGATTTTCAAAAAATATATCATTTATTTTTCTAAACATTTTTGTAATATAATTTTAGGATCACACCCTAAAAATCGACGAATATTTTTTGGAAATTTCTAATCTACATACTTTACTAAATTCACTTACAGTTTTATTTATCTCTGTTACCGCTTTTTTTTAAATTTATCATTTATCTACTTACTTCTGTTTCAATTGCCAGTCATTTTTATTTATATTGATTTATTGTATTTTGTGGCTCTTAGCCTAATATTTATTGCTCACATTTAGTTGCTTGACATTGGTGCTGTTTTGTTTGCATGCGACCTTGACTTTTACCTTTAAATATTAAAAGTCACCAAACTCGCTTAAAATGTATTTAATAACGTAATACAAATCAACAAAAACTGCTATACAACAAGTTACGTACAAAAACAAAAAAACCAAAAAAAAAAAAACAAACACTTACTAATGATCAGATTATACTAACTACCTAATGGCGTTGAGTACCTACAAATACATTTGTATATAGTTATGTAGATTTCTGCTGATATGATGGCCAGAGAGTATGGCACACACATTTGTATGGACGTATGTACATATGTATGTATGTATGTATTTACGAATATGGCTATCGGCGCGTATAATGCAGGCACCATCACGTTGTTTGCGATGGACAACAAAAATCAAAAAAAAAAAAAAAGCTATCAATTGAACTTAATTGTCGCTCAAACGAAAATATGAACTACAACAGCGGCGTTGCGCATGCGCTTTAAATTTTTCAAGTATATGCACATGTTTGGGTGTATGTATGTAAGTATGTATGCTTGTTTATTTGCAATTTGTGGGCAGTAAGCATACTCATGAAACGCCTTAGTACGCAACCAAATATACTTTTTTTTTAAATAATAAGCAGAGATTTTGTAACTACTTTGTTTACTTTAAAGGGCGGGGATTAATTTTGATTTCATATTTATATACACATACCTATATATTTCTAAATAAATTGTTTATTCATTGGATATTAAAAGTTAATTTTATGAAGATTACAAAGCGTGACTTTTAAAAACTGCAGTTACATACAGTGTTGCCGGTTTTAGCTTTTTCCTACCAAAACTGGGGCGATTTTTTCCTCCTGAAAACGAATATAATGGAATTTTTGGGATTGGATATTTATATAAATAAACGACATCTATTTTTTAATAATCTATGATCATACATGTTAAAAATGATAAAGTTTTGATAATTACCTACCTTTCGAGAATTATCTTAATGATTAATGATTTATTAATTTGATACAAATTATCACTTATTTCAAAATTATTCTAATTCGTAATTATTCCGATTAGAAATAGTCAAAACAGTTTAAAAATTATATGATCTTCAAAGGAAATACTAAGAGATGTGGTGAAGTGGGGTGAGGTGAGGTGAGTTGAGCTGGGGTGAGTTGAGCAGAGGTGAAGTAAGCTGGGATGAAGTAAACTGTAGTGGTTTAATGATAGGAGAGGGAAGAGCTGCTGTAGTGAGATGCGGTGAGGTGAAAAGAGTTAAAGCGTGGAAAGTTCATGAGTGGTGAGTTAAGAAGTGGTAAATTCGGGTGTGGTGATATAAGGTAAGTGAAAGTGTAAGTGTGGTGAGATAGAGAAGCACTTGTTTGCGACACCAACTATTTCCATTCGTCATATCCGCCTGCTTCGTAGTGGGGACTTTCCAATTAACTACGGACATTAAAGATACTACATAACATAGCATAACATAGACAACATAGCATAACATAAAAAGTACAAGTACTCTGTGTTAAGTAACGTGATACAATATAACATTAAATGGGTTTAGGTGTGTTGAGTTTAAGGGTGTTGAGTTTAGGTGTGGTGAATTTAGTTGCATCATTTTCTTTCTTTCAATACACTTTAGCTCAAGAATTTAAGAAATATTTTTTTTATACTTATTCTCACAAAGAACTCACAGGAATGTTTCAAATTAAAAAAAATACTCATCAAAATTGTAATCTTTTTAATTATGTAGCATTTTTTTTTAAACTTTGGTGTATGCCGTTATTCTGGCCTATATAGTAAACATGAAGGTTCAAGTTGCTTTTTAGGAAAATATTCTTATCTGCCCTTAAAATCGTTAAATGTTACTCATACGTTCCGTTGATTTTATGCTCCAATGCTTAAAAGTATCGACAATGATGCTCCCAAAAAATTAATAGCACAAAAAAATAGCATAGATATATGTAAATATATATTCCAAGTTTGTATTTGTCACCAAATTTAAAACATAAATTTCTAATAACTTTTCGACATTTTGTACTCAATATTGATTCAAAGTAGTTATTTCGGGATAAGAAACTTGTTATCAGTACTGTCACTTGGTGCTCTAAAATGCACTCACGTATATCGATTCAAAACCTAAACTAAATTTTAAGCTTTGCATACTAAAAATCTAACCCAAAATTTGTAAATATTTTTATGTAAATACTATATTGCAAACTAATGCGGAAATTTTCTTAAAGCTCCGCACTTCCATAGTAACCGTACAAATGTACATACATACATATGTAAATACATACATACATACACACATTCGTGAATGCTAAACTAGTTCGTAAACACTCGATTTTGTAAATCATCATTTGCATATTGAACATTCTCAACCTTTGCGAAGGAAATAACCCAATTACAATTCAATTAAAGTCAAAATCAAACGTACCAAATTAGAAGTATTTTTTCTTTAGTTTTTCCACAAAACATTTCAGTGTAGCCGCGGCGGTGAGTGATTCCATGATTCAGTGTGTAAATACTTACTCGTGCGAGTACTAGTTTGTGTGTGTTTGTGTGTGTGTGGGCAAATGTTGTTGACCGCTGACGTCGTCGACGCTGTTGTTGGTTTTTGTTTTGGTTTCTATGCAAAAATTTATGTAAATCAACATAAAAATTCGAAGTTCATGTGATAACAAAAGCAAAGACGAAAAGAATTAATTTATTTTTGAACTTGTATTGAACGTGTGAGTTGTATTATTGTTTTTTTTTATTTGTTTATGTTTTTTCTTTGTGTTTTTTTGTTTGCACACGCTTTGGTTGGCAGTTCCAAAGATCGCTCCGAAGTGAATCGAAAATTTTTTGTAAAAACAGTGCTTAATCTAAAAAGGAATGTATTGATTAAAGGTTTTTGTTATCATTTCATTGGCAAGTGTGTGTTGTGTGCGAAAGTGTGGCAACTACTTTTTGAGTGTGGGTGTGGTTGTGAAATTCAGCTATGTATGTAAGTATACATGTTAATTCATAATTTCTTATACTCCATTACAAGATTTAACTATTGGGATTAAATAAATGTCTTCTGTACAAATCTAAAACTTCATATAAAATTAATTACAATTTAAGAAACATTTTTTTTTCAAAATTTAAAACTTCAAAATATGTATTTATTTTGTTAAATATGTAGTATTGTAGCCCATTAGATTTAAATACAGCAAAGTAAAAACAATCGCTGGCTTATATTGTACACATGGAAGGCAATCACGGAAGAGCGTCGCTAAAAAAAATTATCAAAAATCAGCGATAACTTGTAGTCACCTGGAACCTACACTTTATTATGCTGAAAGGAACGAGTCATAAAACTGCACACACAAAACTAATTTTTTTAAGTTGGAAATTTTAGAGAATTTAATTGTAAAGCAATTCAAATTATTTATCCAAATTTGGCAATATATGTTTGTGCCATAACAAGAAAATCGTATGGATGTATGCATGAACGTGCGTACATATACACACAACCATACCATGTAGGAAATACCTGAGTTACTGAAATGAGTTTAAAAATTACTACAGGCCGAATGTTTTGCTTTTTGTGTTGTATTTGTCGGAAATATAAATTCTTTTCAATAAAGTGTTGCCATACGTTTCAGTTTAACTACTTTGTTCTCAGCGAATTTTTCTGTTCTGACAATCTTACTAGTCTAAGAAATAAGGGAGCAGAGCTTCTTGTGAAAAGAGAGTGAAACAAAATTTTGTTCTTTTCGTACTTTTCGCAACTAAAACGTCCTTATACACCAAGCACCGCTAACTCGACTGATGTAATTTTTGATAGAATAAACTATAAGGTCAGTAGCTTAGGGTAATTCAAAATGACGCATAAAATGGAGGCAACCGATTTTTATAAATTGAGCGCAAATTTTTTCTGAGTTTTTGTTTTTTTTCTATTTGGTTTCAAGTCATTAGTTTATTGCATGATAGAGAGTGAATTCAAGCGAACTATTTAGTCTAATTTCCAGTTCAGGAAAGTTGAACTAATTCGTCATCAGTGAATTTTTCCTACTGGGTACTTCTCAATAGGTGTACCTTTGCTTTTGGCCTTACAATGTTGATGCTGGAGCATTATCATTGATATTGAACTGCCGAATATCGTTGAATAGGCATATTTTGAAAACAAGTTTTTTTTTAAATTTATGATTTCCGTTAGTGTAGGCATTTAATGCTAATTCTATTGAAATATTCGTGCGCCTTGAAGTCGAAATATTATACCCATTATACTCGTACTTATTTGAATAATTACATTTTTTAAGGTTTGGCAAAATGGGCTTTGGTTGAATGTATTTGGTTGAAATGATTGACGAATAATAATCGCAAATGTGCGAGTTTACATTCTCTCAAAAATTATTAGTTTTCTTTACTTACTTAAGGTCGCCGAAAAAGGAAATATCATGAAGTTATTTTTCCAACGAATCGCGAATACCGCGGAAGCCGTGATTTTTATTACTATCCGTTTACTGAAAAAAAAAACTCAAGAAGATTTGGATCTAATAATGCTATTTGTACAGAAAGTGAAAGCTACTTATTCTTTTTTTGTGGCATACATAAGACTTTACGGAGTTACGAGCAATTCAAATTGGAAAATGGGATTTTTATAATTTTTCGAAAATTTTAGGTAATCAAATGCCTTAAAGATATTTACTAAACAGGATGAGTTTTCAAAACGTTTCATGGCACGAAAAATTTAAGTAATTTGTGTAATTTTTGTAATTATATAGGAAGAGTCTCGTAAATTTTTTTGCAACAAGTGCATTTGGTATATTTTTTTGGCAAACAATTCAACGAATTTTAAAATACACTTACAATAATTACAGTCAATACACAAAAGAGTGAACGAGTCTTATATTTGTGAATGACAAAATCTATTCGTATCTTAAAATCATTTGAGTAAATGCGAGTAGTAAATTATAACTTTTTATTGCATTTAAATTAAATTTAAATTAAATGCGTTTTATTGCGTAGTATTTCAAGAAAAAACCCACACGACCGAACCAATAACCAGCTACTAATCCCTCAATAATTAGGCAGCCAACAATGCAAATACAAATAAAGCTTACTACCTCA
Organism: Philophylla caesio; assembly: GCA_963971545.1. Taxonomy (NCBI): domain Eukaryota; kingdom Metazoa; phylum Arthropoda; class Insecta; order Diptera; family Tephritidae; genus Philophylla; species Philophylla caesio. The sequence goes on from OZ020609.1 coordinate 94,971,955, forward strand.
CTTTCTACCTCCTTTAAAATTAATTTGATCCCTCCTCAATCATGCTTCGGCTAATTTCTGCAATTAAATTGGCATCAATTTAAATTCTCAAAAGCATTGATAATATAAATTAAATATTATATTATTTTCATTTAACAATATTTGTTTATTTAACACTGTAATTCAATAGCTTACGTGTTTATGTTTGTAAACTACGTAAAAAGCTTGGAAATGTTTCATAATTAATCTTTATGCACTTTCATGAAATGTAATTCGACTTTGTTTTATTATTCCAAATGTTTTCAATTAATGTAAATAAATAAAACAAAATCTTGAATAAGACAATCTAATAAAAGTAAATATGTATCAATTCTTCAAATGTATGGCCTTAGAATTTTTTCGGAAGAAACAAAACACTTAGAAAATTATTTAATAACATTTAACTTTTTAATTATTAATTATTTATAAACTTTAATGTCTATTGATTTATTGAGAAAATTATTATTATAATTTTTTCCTAATACATTGCTCAAAAAACCAACCGGCCTTAAAGCTCATAAATAATTAAAAAAGAAAATTATTGCTTACAAAAGGTTAATAGAATTGGCTCTTTGAATCACAAACTGGGAATGAACTTTCTGGGTTCGTGCTATGAATTAAGATTTTACAAAATGTTTTAAAATTAATAAGTTAATTATAATATGAAAAGTAGTATTGAAAATGTAATTAAATTAAAATAAATGTATAAAAGTAAATTAAATTACTAATAAACAGAATTAGACCCAGGTACAAGATCATATTTTAAATAAATTTCATGCTACTTGATTATGATAAAGGTATAAACAACCAACATTAACGCTTACCATCTGATAACTAACAGTAATAAAAACAATCATATAAACGTAAAAATTAGGAAACTATAATCAATAATGTTATAACCATACAATTAGTGGCAAGTAGCTAGTTTGCTTTAGTGTTGAATATTTATTAGATAAGGTTGAATTGAAATACTACAGGTATAAATTGGCATTTCTAAAGTTTAAGCGGTACAACAACTGGAAATGTACAACTGACAGCACTTGGTGTGCGAAGGAACAGGAGAAGTTTATTGGAATTGGAATTTCAGTCTATAGCAAGAACGATTGTACAAAAAATTGTACCAAATCGCCAAAATGCTATGGTGCTGTTTTCTGATTCAATAGAGTACGTGAAAACGATGGCAAAGCATATTTCCATAAATGAATTCAGATAATGTTATCGGCCAGCTTAATCACCGACATTTTGAAAATTTCCTTAAGAGTCTTCTTCTTTCTCATAAAAAAGTAGCATTTTTGAGCAAATAACTAATTTGATAAAATGATTCGCATGAAAATTGAGAGTGTCCTAAAATCGATATATATAATATAATTTTGGCGCGTATAGCTTAGTGTTTGGCCGAGCTTCTCCTACCATTTGTGGTGTGCGTCTTTATATTATAACACAAATGGAGGGACCTACTGTTTAGTGCCGACTCCGAACGGGAGATGTATTTAATGAGAAGATTTTTCATGGCAGAAATATCCTCGGAGGTTTGCCATTGCCTGCCGAGGGGTGACCTCTATTAGAAAAAACTTTTTCTATTATTAGGATTTTGCTTGCCCTTACTGAGATTCGAACCTCGAACTCACCGGCATATCAAGTTATAGCACGCACCGCTACCAACTCGACCACAGCGGCCGATACTATCGTGAAATTTCTCTCTTCTAGGAAACATATGGAAAATTTTTACTCCTCTTAAAAACACCTTTTAATTTGTTCAAAATTTTGCAAATTCTCTATTTAGAATATTTGAAAATATTTTTGTTATTTGCAAAAATGATAAAGTGCAAATTTCGAGTGTCTACAAATTACCACTGATTTTTGAAAAAATTGTTCCTGACGCTTGTTTTACAGAAAGTTAATCGCAAAGAAATTGAAAGTAAAAAGCACCAAAACAATAAAAACAAAAAAAAATATAAGGGAGTGATAGTGTGCAAGGAGTAAAGTTCTCTGGATATAAATACGAGTATCTATGCCAACAAATTAGGCTTTAAAAGTCCGAATTTATTCGTATGTGTATACACTCCTCTAAAAGCATTACTGGGCGGTATCTGGTTTTTCAATCTCTTATGTTGTAAAGTTTAATTGAATGTAATAAATTAAGAGCATTTGAATGTTTTTTTTTTAACAACCTGTATAATACGAGTATTCTGCGGCATTTGAAGCCAATCAAAAAATATATTTTTTTTAAATCTAGACAATAAATACGAAAACCAAAGAAAATAAATCACTTTCGAAACGAGTGCGTTATTTTTGCTAGCGATTTTATCAGGATTATCTACACATATTACATACATATGCAAATATAAAATTTTTTATCACTGAAATTACTTGCGCTTTGTAAAACAATCACGCCGAACGAAAACAGAACAAAAAAAACTATTTAAACAGTGAAAATACGATACATACTTAAAACAGAGAGTCATGCTCGTACTTAAATATGCAGAATTGGGCAATTAAAATTCCACCCGCCAGTGATCGTAATTTCCGCTACATACGAGTATTATTTGATAAATACAAACATATGTACATATAAACATACAATAACTGTTAATTACTTAAATCTGCAAATTGTTCTGCTTGTAGTAAATGCACACATTCAGTTATAATGAAATGTATTTAAATTCAAGTACGATAACAACTGCATTAAACTACTCTTGCTATACTAATATTATGTTAGTTAAATATTAATAACTTGACAGTATAATTTGTTATTCGAAAATATACAATTAAAATTGTTGTCAGCCTTTAAAGGTAATACCGTTGAAAGTTTTAATAACAAATAATTAATATTTACTATTTATGACGCCCATCAGTATCAGATACCTGAGTATAAATGTAGTTATGTACACACAAATGTAGATCCATAAGTTAATGCTTACAGAAATATTAAACGTTTTGTGATTAATGCAGTTCAAGAGTGATTAATTAGATTTGAGTTGTACAAGGTACAATAATTTATAGTGGAATATTTCAATAATCATGAATGTATTTAAAAAATTGTTAAATATTCTTAAATACCAGTTAAATGTTTCATTGATATACTTAAGACGAAGTATCTTCTGTCATCAAATAGACAGTCGGCACATTGACGACTGGGATCTAACATTACTGTTGACAGTTATAACTTTCAAAAGTAGAGGACATCGTTGCGCATTAAAATCAATAATAAAGGCTGCCGCGAAATCCAAAGGAGGATCACTCTTGCCAACAAGTCCTCTCTTGACAGAAAAAAATCATGCTCTATTAGTCTCTCATTATGTCCGCTCTAATGTATGGCGCAGAAGCATGGAAGATGAAGATATCTGATGACCAGGCTCTAGGAGTGATCGAGAGAAAGATTCTCCGAAATATGTATGGGCCTTTACGCTGAGCTGTACGAGCTTTATAACGACATATGTAGATATAGTGCAGCGAATTAAGATCCAGCGGCTTCGCTGGCTAGGTTATGTCGTTCGAATGACTGAAAGCGCTCGAGCTCTGAAAGTATTCGACGCGGTACCCGCCGGTGGTAGCAGAGGAAATGGAAAGACCAGGCGGTAAGAGACTTGGGTACCCTTGGTATTTCCAACTGACGCCAGTTAGCGAAAGAGAGAAATAACTGGCGTGTTATAAAAGAAGAAGAAGATATAATTATTTGATCGCATTTCTGTATATTGACGCTTAAACATAAAGATTGTTTCAGCGTTGAATTTGAAAAATTTTAAGTACATAGATATCGCAATTCCGGCTGTCTCTAACTGACAGCTAAAAAACATTCCCAAAGTTGTACTCCGTTTCAAAATTAAATTTATCATTAAGCTCGGTGTCATTATAAGACAGTGCGAACTGGTAGTTTTACAATTTTGTATGCAAAAATGGTTGTGGAAGAGAGTATCTTAATCGTTTTTTTGTACAAATGAAAAGTACATACTCTGGTGATCTGATTTTTTTACAATGCCAGCAATACCATCTGTTGCCAAATTATAGCACATCTATGTATGTATGTATATATGGAGACATATCGACAATTTATGTTTCTTATAATTTTTGAAAGGTAGTTTTTAATAAAAATGCCGTTCATTCTTTAACAAAAACAATAAAAACCCATTTTTTAAACTTTATACACAATTTCGAACTAAAAAAAAATTCAGAATTTTTCCGAGTACGCTGTTTTAAATTTTTATATAATAAAACGCAGGTTCTGGCACCTTTAAGTTTTTTTTACTGGCAATTTCCTCTATTGCATTAAAAAGTTCGAAATTTTGATGAAAGTTCGTTAAATCTTTCGAATCGGCACCCATGGGTGTGTACCATGCAAGGGCGCCCATGAACACACTGGAAGGACCAAGTGCAAAAGGAACTGTCTGCACGTGGTGTGAGCAATTGGCGTAATCTGGTGAAGGAGCGAGGGAACTGCCGAAGTTTTTGGTTTCGGTCCAAATCGACACACGGTTGTACTGACATAAAAGAAGAAGTGTAGATTTTGTATAAAATTAAAAAACGGTTTTTTTAGAGAATGAGTGGTGCTTTAATTGAAAAATAATTTTAGACATATAAAAAAAAATTTCGCCAAACGTATACTTAGTTTCTTCAGCCATTTTTGTATTTTAAGAAAGCTCATTAAATGTTCATCCAAATTCCGAATAATTTTTTTTAAATGCAGTTATGTAGTCAATTCAATTTTTGTGTTATAATGTGCAAGTTTCATGCGTCTAAAATCTTTTCTTGCCGAACGGCAGATGTATTTTATGAGCAGCTTTTTCATGGCAGAAATACCCTCGGAGGTGTTCCATTGCTCTGGCTGAGATGCGAATCTCGGAAAATGTTACTGACTAATATTTTCAGACTCTTAGCCGCTGTTTCCGCATAGTTGGGACATCGTAAGTGTGCGTACGTACATATGTACTAGGCATGTCAATCCCGGCTTTTTTCACAATCCGTTTTGTTTGTCGTATTTCAAAAATTCGCTATTAAAATATTAGTGGAACGCATGGATGCACTGTGCAATTGCGTTTAATATTGTATGTGGCATTCAGGCAATTAATCAGCAATAAAGCGCTTATAATAAATATGAGAGATCGGTTTCTTAAAAATATGTATACGCACATTACCAGTTTATCTTTAATTTACGTTTTTTAAAACAAAAATAAACCGGAAAAATGGAAAACAAAAAGAGCCGATCGAATTAAACACACAAATAACACACTAAACATACCTTTCAGAGTTGTATTGAAAAAAGAAAATTTAACATGAGAAACAAAAACAATAAGTTTACAATTGTTGAATTACGATAACACAATAGGACAAATAATACGACTTGTTAACTCCATAAAAGCTTTGTTTTGCTCTTGCCATTATAAATCAGCTGGAAAATATTCTCCTCGAGTAAAAAGTTAGCCTTACTATGAAAGCGATGTTAATAGAACTAACGACGAGGTGCTTTAAGTGGATAAGGCAGAAAGTCTCAAAGATAAATTGCATCAAGTTTTAACGAGCAGCTCGCAATTGTGCAATAATCGAAAGGCATTAAATCTATTAAAAGGCTTAGTAAAACAAATTGATAGTTTATGTAATGAGGCGATAAAGGCTATGTCCTACAGAGAGCTTTTAATAGTGCTTCTTCACTACAGATTTAAAAAGCAACAAATTTAGGTCCATGTTGGATAATAACACACTTAAGACCTTAATTTCTTTAAGATTGCATTTTGATCAAAATAAGGAATAATTCTGCCGCGCTCAAAATGGAATGGGTGATGTATTTAAATTTAACTTGATGTATTTCTCTTTTACTGAATGGTAATATATTAATAATTAATATTGGTATTAAACAGTCATTAACAATAATTTCACTTAATGTAGGTGCATTAGCTTCTGTACCTAATATGTATTTACCATATATTTGTACGTGTGTATGTGTGTAAAATTTTGCGTTTATTTCTTATTATTTTTTGTTCTTGAAAAGGTACAAGAATTACAACAAATCGTTATTCTTTGTTATATTAATGTTATTTTGATTACTACTAAAATACAACGATTACAGACGTGTTAATTTTTTTGACAAATTAGAATTTACGAATCAAAACTTCGTGAAATTCGGGATCCCTGAATTGAGCCGGTATTTTGTTTTCAGATCACGATTATCCCGAGATCAATAAAATGTACTAAATTGACATCCCTAGTATGTACTAGTACGGCTATAAGCGTGTTCGATTATTCGACTTTTTTGTAAAACCGGTTTTCGAATTATTCACAAAATGGCAATTTGAAAAAAACCGTTTCCTAATTTTTAAATCAAGAAAAACCCGGATAAACCGGTTTTTTGTTCAAAGTAAGAAAAAACTACATCAATGTACATAGATACTGTAAATAAATGCAATTATTTCTATCAAAGAAATATTTTGAAAATAAAATGTAGTTTAATGTCCGAATTCAGTAAGCAGTATCAGTCTCCAAAAGACAAAAGTCACAATTTTACACCAGTAGGCATCAGTTATGTCAAGTCCTCTACATTTAAAACAAAGTTCCTCAATTGTCATCAGGTCACAAAATCTAAGCCAAACACAAAAAAAAAAAAACGTAAAAGCGGGAAAGCGAGAAAAGGCAAATATCATACATAGTCCAAATTTTAAAACCTGAGATTATACCAAATTACTGATTGAAATTTACCGTCAGTAAAGCCTTATAGAGTTTTCAAGGTTACGCCGTCGTCTTATGACATTTGTCTAAAGATATAAAATCTTCAAAAATATATTTGCTGCGTTTTTCTAAAAATTATTTGGATTTTGAATTTATATAAGAATTTTGTCCTTTTTTCAATTAAAATATAATTGATGTAAAATTTTCGTTCTTCGTCCTAAAGTTTATTTTATGATTTTCTGGTTAATTATGAACTAAACGAAAAGAAAATACCTTTTTTCCGTATAAAATTTGCTTCTAGATGGCAAGGAGAACGTTTTCGTCATGACGTTTGAGCTTCGAACAACGTTATCAAGGCCAATGCAATGAAAACATGATAAATACAAAAGCAAACTTTTTCATGCTATATATTTTTTTTTCGTCTAATTACGAACTAAAGAATCGAAATTTAAAACTTTTGAGTCTAGGTAAAATTTCATGTTGACCCGTGTTATTTATCAATGGCTATATATTAACAACTAAGTAGGTAAAAAAACTGGCTTTGGAGATTATAAAAACCGATTTATTCGATATTCGAAAAATCCAGATTTAAAAAAAAAAAAAACCGTCAATCACCCTAATGTCTATACATTAATACGTATTTATGTTTGTAAATATGAAATTTAATAACATCGGATCGTAATGTGAGTATTAATAAAAATAGGAGAGCATACTGTATATTTAAAAATAAATATAAGTATTATATGCAGTTAACTTAAGACTCTTCGTGTATTTTGAATAAACAAAATCGACGATAGTTTGCGTGAAAATACTTTATTTGCATTTGTTATTATTATGAAACTCGTCAAATGCTAATGAACACATTTTTATGGTACTGTGAAATGTATTAATTAAATTTATATTTCTTAATACTGCATTCGTAAAAATTATCTTAGGTATCCATCTCCCTCGCGGTTACCAGAAATATTATATTTATATATACTCGTACATATTGCTTATATATTTATTAGGCACCTGTTATTTGCGATGACTAGTTCTACTTGTTCCAATATTATATTATTCCGATATATTTGCTGCCTTTGACAATGAAAGCGTCAAGTTCAGGTACAGATCGGCGGCAAAGCGATTGATTACAAGCGAACAGCTTAACAGGAATTTATTGAATTGTTTATGCATTTGAAAATATAAATTGCATATAATTAAAAAAAAACAAGTGATTAGCAAACATGGTTTTGAATTTGCAATTGATTGAAAAGATATATACACAAATATACTTGAACAAATTTAAACACGTATAAATGCGTATACACAGATATGTATCTATATCTATAATACATTAATAACATCTTTATTTCATTTACTTAAGTATACTATATCCATACATACATACATATCTGGGGAAATCCCACATTGATTTGCGTTTTAAATTAAATTATCTATTTCTTTTATTATTACAGCATATACTCCAACCAAAATGGTAAAGGCTGAATGTATACAGTACGATGACAATAAAGTGCCCTACATCGATGTCGGTACGGGCATTATACGTATGGAGAAAGAGGAGGCGCCAGAGTGGGCGCTGGAGAAAGCGCGTCAGGAATTACGCGAAGTGCCAGAAATAATGGAGCCAGCTATTAAGAAGTTGCGTGAGCTCATACAAGGTGTGTGTACATACATAACTGCTTAGTGAGCTTTCGTTAAAGTTTTTGTGAAAGCTTTCCTACTAGTCATTTTAAACACCCCTTTTCTTTACATGCAATAGAGGAGAAATACTTGAAATTGCCACTGGACGATGAATATATGAAAATGTTTCTGCGTCCATGCCATTACTATCCGGAATCGGCGATGAAAAGGGTGAGTGAGTATGAATGTTGTGTGGTTAGATTTTGTACATACTTACTTAGTTTTATGAAAATACACGGCTTCTTGTGAGATCCAAGTACATAAGTATACTTGAACTTAGTGACTAGTGAAAGTCGGGATCTTGGAATTTATTCCGTGCTTTCCAACTTGTTCCCCATGCGACTATTATCTCCCTATTAAAGTATTTGGGTACGTTTCTAAAAGGAGAAGTATCCCATATTCGATGATTTTCTATATAAAATTTAGGGCGGATGAGTTTGATAGTTGTTTTAGAATTCAGATAGACTATTTTTTAAGACCCGAAAATCTCTCCTCGTCATTACAACTGTGCATTGCTGTCTATGTTTTTTAACTTTTTCTTGAAATTTGGAGCTCTGATTGTTATGTCAACAGATCGATTCATGAGAAAAGAGCTTTTGGAGAGAATAATCTTTAAATTTCCAACGGTGGAAGCTTAATAAATTTTATTTAAGATTGAGTACACAAGATAGATTAGTTTATAAGTATAAAGACAGGGGCAGAGCCCCTACCATTTGTAGTATTTGAAATTGTATTAAATACACTTATGTATGTAGTATATATGCTTAAATTTTTTTTAAATAATTAATTTCTTCTTTCATTAGCTGAAAAATTTCTACCACATGAAAGCGAAATATGGTGCTCCTTGTGAGAACATCGTACCTAGCAAGCTAAGGAATGTTTTTGAAGAGGATATTCTGTCACTATTCCCCAATCGCGATCAACATGGACGCCGTATACTTGCCATTGAGGCTGGAAGTGAGTGCTGGTATATACATGACTACATACATACATATGTATGTATATGAAGTGATCTTTCGGATACCAAAATTTTCTCTAATCTTTCCATATTTGATTTGTAGTTTGATAGCAACTATTGTGTTTTGTTATCTGTATATATTTATTGACAATCTATATCTATATTTCGATATTTTATTTTTATATATCGATTTTTGATCAGCTCAAAGCCGAAAAAAATTATACAACTAAATAATATATTTTTTTAAATTTATTTGTTGAGTAAATATTTCGACTTCAGTCTGAAGTCATCAGGAACTGTCAGCCGGCCTTTAGCTCATCAAAAATCGATAAACGAATTGACGATATTTTTTTTTTAATTGCTCTTTAATTTACATACATATGTATATGTTTTGATCATTACATTTTATCATTATATTCTGTCTTTGAAGAGATATTAAAAAATGAAATAGTTATTTTTTGTTGTTTTCCACCTATTTAATTTCATTATTTTATATTTAAATGAGCTAAAGTCCAATTTTTTTTTGTTGGAAAAATTAGAGAAAAAACAACAACACCAAAGCGGTAGAAGTTATAGTACTATTTCGGAAATCACCACATTTCCTCATCAGACTTTTTTTCTTCACGGCTTCCGCGGGAGTCGAACCCGCGCCACCACGCAACACGATGAGGAAATGTGGTGATTTCCGAAATAGTACTATAACTTCTACCGCTTTGGTGCTGTTGTTTTTCCTCTAATTTTATCAACAAAAAATTGGCCTTTAGCTCATTTAAAAATAAAATAGTTATTTATCGAAGAAATAAGAAGAAATATTTCCGAAAAAGACAAATTAATAATTGATCGAAGATGTGGTAAAATTGAATAAAATTCACAATCACGATAGTTTTGACTTCAACGTGAACAAAATAATTTGAAGAATTTGAAATAAAATGTTTGTTTAAGATATCATAGTCTAAAGTTATGGTTAATTAACCGAAAAAAGCTGAAAAATTCACGTATAAAAATAAAATAAGCTTGTATTGAAAATTTTGAATACAAATATACATATTGTAGATTTAATATGATCTAAAAAAATTAAAATTTTTCTGAGAGTATAGTATTTGGCGAAAAGAACTATAAACTGAAAAATTTAATGATAACGTTTAAATAATTTTTTTTATAAAAAAACAAATTTTGACTAAATAAATGTATACAATGTGAGTGAAAAAAATTGAAAACTAATCAAGGATAATAAAAAAAATTAAAAATTTAAATTGCTCAATCAATATAAAATTTTAAATTTCAAAATATCGACAATTATAAAAACTAAAAACATAGTTCCAATTATTTTCACATTACCGTTGTAAAAAATTAAAATTTTTTCCCCACACTAATTTATGTAAAAAGTTTACCTTAATCGAGTAATTTGAAATTAAAGAAATACTTTTTTATTGAATTTCGATTGAAAATTTTTGAATGAAGTTTTTGAAATTAAACCAAAACTGGCTCCCTCTAAAAAAGTGAAAGTTTGTGCTAAATATTTAAATAATTAAAACAGAAAAATGTATCGATGCATTCTAGATTAAATTACTTTGCATCGAAAAATTTAAACTCAAAACATAAATTAGTGATAATTGATCTATAATCATCGAAAAATATTCAAAATATCGATAATTTTGGATTGAAATATTTAAATAAAATTTTGAACACTAAATTGAAATTGTTTTTAAAATCTGCCGCTGTAAACAAAGTAAAAATTAAAGCAGAATACTTACTTAATACATACATTTGGCTTTTAGATGACCGAAAAATTTAAATTTTGATTGAAAATTTTTTCCTTCCAGAAAAATGGAAACCCTCACGTGCTCCACTCATCGATCTCTTCCGCAGCATCCAACTGACAGTTAGTGGCCTTTAGCTTTTACACATTTTTTTTTAATTTTCCAAACATTTATTTCTCCTTCGCGCTAACTTTCACCACCAGGTCTTAGGCTCCATGGCCGAACCGCTGTCGCAGATTTGTGGCGCTATAGTCATTATCGATATGGAGGGCCTGCCAATGAGTCACGTGATGCAGTTTACACCCTCGTTCGCCGCCATGCTCTTGGACTATGTACAAGAATGTATCTGCATGCGTCTGAAGGCGGTTCACATAGTGAACAATTCGTATATTTTCAATATGTTATTCGCCATCTTCAAGCCATTCATACGCGAGAAGCTGCGGAAGCGGGTAAGAAAACATTGTATTTCGATAAAAACTACAAATGTCTTTCACTAAAATCGCGATCGCCTTTGTTTTAGATTTTCTTCCATGGCAAGGACTGGAAGTCGCTGACGTCGCATGTCGATAAGAATTCGCTGCCTGTGAAGTACGGCGGCACTGGCACTTGGGAACTGCCTGCCGGCAAGCTGTTGGGCGATTTCTTCGAATGCTATTCAGCTGATTATGAATGTAAAAGACGCAATTAAATGATTTTTTCTTTCTTTACTATTTTCAATATCGTTTATCACATTTTGCAGTGGCGGACACGTATGGCTTTATGGAGGGTTACGACCCGAAGAAATAGTGCAGCGAAATAATATTCCCACCTACTTACAATAAACTGCATATGTACATACATGTACATGCATATGTATGTATGTTTAAAATATATTTAAAATTTATTAAAACAAATTTTGGTACTATTTATAGTCATTGTTAATGTAATTTTTTAGTAATTTTGTAATTATGTATATGATTTAATAATTTATATAGATAACTAATGTGATATTGAAAGATTCTTTAGTTAAACTATATTCTTCTAGCGGTATTATGTGTGTATATTTTATGAAAAAAAAATTGAGAAATGCTTGCCTGTATGCACCATCTTACCTTAAAAAAAAGAAGAAGCAAATGTGCAGTATCATTAAAAAAAAAGAAATTATTTTGTATAGTCTAGTTAGAAGCTAAGACTTGTGGTGTTTTTTGTAAAATATTGAAAATAAATAAAAAAATAAAATGGCGAAAATATACGATTTTATAATAAGCATTGGGGTTTTTTTGTAAACATACTGTGCGATTTATTAGAATTTGGTTTATAGTTATCGATATTGAAATTAATCGAGTAATTTTGAAGTTAATTTGAAGAGTCTGTCTCATAGTGATGATTCCCTCTGTAGAAAGAATCGCAGCCTAAATTTTATTATTTTTAATTTCATCTGATAATATTCTGGGCAAGTACGGCAAAAATAAAATTTATATATATATAATTTTGGCGCTAACACTATATAGCTCAGTGTTTGGCCGAGCTTCTCCTACCATTTGTGGTGTGCGTCTTTATATTATACCACAAATGGAGGGACCTACAGTTTTGTGCCGACTCCGAACGGCAGATGTATTTAATGAGAAGCTTTTTCATGGCAGAAATACCCTCGGAGGTTTGCCATTGCCTGCCGAGGAGTGACCGCTATTAGAAACAACTTTTTCTATGATTAAGATTTTGCTTGCCCTGATTGAGATTCGAACCTCGAACTCACGGGCATATCGAGTTATAGCACGCACCGCTACCAACTCGACCACAGCGGCCACAAAAATAAAAAAAAAAATAAAATTTACTTGCTTTTAATTTTTGCGTTTTCTTTTAAAAATTCGAATGTTTACGCCGTAAAACCAATACCAAATACATGTAAGGCGAAAATGAATGAATTGGCTTTGCTTCTGGGTATGCCTTTATCCAGGGAGTGTGAGCTTCTTAAGAAATAAAAAAATAAATTCATTCTTTCAGAAAATATAGAATAAAAACATGATCAATAAATTAATTAGTTATGTTTATGTTTAATCAAGACTTACGATAAGTGGCGCGCTGTTGGGCATTTTTTAACTTAAGTTGTTGTTTCTAATTTTAAATAAGTTTTTGGGTGTTTTGAAGGGCCTCAAAGGTCGGGAAATTAGTTTTTGATTAGATTGTTATCGAAAAAACAAATATATATATTTTTTAGTGTCTGACGCTGATAAATTTAATTTTGAGGTTTATTTCATTAAAATTTATATGTTAGATTATGTTATAAATATCAATTTCATTCATGCAAAAAATATATTACTTACAAATTTTTTATTACAAAAAAAAAGAAGAAAATAACTTATAAATAAATAATTAAAAATATTATAAAATCCGCATTTTCTGTTATCCTAAAAAAAATAATAAAGATGTGTCAAGAATTTTGGAGAAAGAAAATGTGAAGACGTGTGGTGAATTCAACTCCTGGAGATGAACGCAAAAGAACGTAAAAAATTTACGTTCTTTGGTCAGATCATTTAACGCCTAAAGGTATGCTACATTTCATGCAATTCTTGTTTCTTTTCATCAAAAAGAAGTGCTGCCAAGTTGTACGAAAAATACTGCAGTAAACTTCCATTTGTATGAGGTGACCAGATGTTTAAATTACTTAAAATTATTACATTTTAATTTAAAATTTATTTATTGTCTATATATTGAATTAAACCAATTGACGCGATGTTTCTTACTCATATTTGAACTTTATAATTTAATGAAATATTTAATGTTTCACGTGTACAAACCCTGAGGAATTTTATATAATAACATATCTCGAGTTAGACATTTTTTCTTAATAAGCTCCAATTGATTCGGTTCTTTTACAATTTTTTGAACAATTAATTAAACAAATGAGTCTCTTAAAATACATTCTAATATAACTCTATTTAAAGTCGTTAACATATCGACGAAAGATTAAAAGTACTGAACACGCCCGAATTGAAACCTGCAAAAGTCAAACAAGTTTTTTGAAAAGTCCACAGATATGTGTAAATACCTAACTAAATTTTTCTTTCTGCATACATACATATACATATATGTACATACTTTTAAAGTGATACTCGGAAATCGTTTCACATTTATCTATTAAGCCAAATCCGGCTTAAAGACAAATGTTTATTTTTTTTTTGTAAGATTTGCTAGTACTCCCATCGATTGTTCATCTTTCTATGTACAAATCAAAATTGAAATTGGGGCAGATACAAATATTTTCTATTTAGTACCTGAAATACATACATACATATGTACATAGATAAGCAATAACAATCCATTCAATCATTCGTTCATTCACTGTAGGTCTGCAATAATTTCTATTGTTTGTAATATTTTTTTAATGTTACATTACACTATTTGATTAACGTTTTACTTCGCAGATTGTATATTGTATATGTACGCGTAAGTGTATTTATATGACTTATATATGTATGTAGCTGTGGCTTCCCGGCATAACTAAAAAAAGTAACTCACAGCTGTTTTCGAGAAAATGCGCCCTAAAGTCGTGAAGCTGTTTATATACATATGTTTGTAGGGGAGAGTAGGGTTCAACGGGATACCTTGACTATTTGCCATATACGAATTTTTTAAACCAACAAAAAAATGTATAAATTAGTTTTTGAAGAACAGTTATATGTTTAGAAAAGAAATATATATAATCAGCAAATTTACGAAATATTATGTTGTTCAAAAATATATTAAAAGAAAGTGATAATTTTCGGGGCATCGAAAAATGGTCGGGTAAAACGGGGTACTCCTAAGAATAAAGCAAAAAATCATTTTATTTGCAAAGCTTACAATGTCTTGAACAGTATTTGCGACTTTTTTTTTTTCTTTTTTTGGGATCTTTTTAGTAATTTTACATTGGCCTTTTTTCTTTTGTTGCCTATTTTTGTTTTATTCAAATTTTTTTTAACCTTGTTATTTATTAAGTTTTGTGCGATTCTCTAAATTTTTAACCGAAAAAATCCCATATTAATTGCTATCAATGATCCGGTATTTCTCATTTTACTCGACTAGATACATTTTCACTAAAAAATTAATAATTAATTAACAACTTAACCTAAAAGAGCGATCATCCCCTGAATTTACGTGTAATATAATGACACTGAAGATGGCACAACGCCGAAACCGGTTTGTCTTAAAATCAAACTTGACAAGGGATGACGAAAATTCGTACCAAAACCAATCATTTAACACCCTGTCGGAAGCAACAACAACAAAAGATCAGAATATTTAAGACATACCTGGCATCTGATGACCCTTTGCATAAAAAAGTTTCGGTTGTGGAAAGAAAAATATAATTTTACAAGTTTTAAATAACAGATTTGTTAAAAATATTCGATTAAAAAACTGGCGGAAGGTGGTTACCAGACGTGATTTGGAAAAGGCTATGATACGAGTATACAATGGTCCAGTCAACATTTTTCAAGATTTGAATACATTGCAATCACGGCTAAGCTCTCTTTGGCCAAAGCTGGAGTAACGAGGAAAAAAATTATGAGGAAATGGACTTCTATGCAAAATCCTGGTTTTCGGGTGTAAAATTGTGTTCAAAAATTGTCCACCTCCTCCTTTTTGAATTTGGGGTAATCCACTCCAATTCTGAATTTTTTTGCAAATATTCTAGCAACCGAGCGTAGTAATGCGAAAGCGTTGTTAAATTTTTTGAAGTCAAATGGAAAACCACAAACAAGAAAGAAAATTGCTTTAAATAAAAAAATATTTTTCAAATTTAATACTGACAATCTCACTATGTTTCTGTATTATTATAAATTATTGAAATAAAGTTGATATTCCTTCAGATTATGATTTTTTTAATTTTCTCCGACAACCAAAACACGTCGTAACAAATTCATCGAAAAATCTACGAAATCGCACTACGACGTACTCAGCGATAGGGCTTATTAATTACATTATAATATGTTTCAATTAAAATGCAATGCTTTCTCTGACCAAACCCATAAGAACCAAAGATTCAAACTTGATAGACAATTTAAAAATTTTTTTTAAACTTTCATAAAAAGCAAACATTTGTTTTTAAGAAGTCAACATTTTTGAAGTATGCAGTTTTGTAGCGCATTCAATTTCAGAGCAAAAAAGTGCAAATTTCAAGTGGCTTTTATGAATACGTAAATACCGTTGGTTTTTGAAAATTTATTTACTGTAGCTATTGTGTAATATCTTCCATATAACGCAAGGCCCGTGATCTTTTTATAGGGAAAAAACTTAGAGGTCTTTTACAGGATTGAATTCAATTCAGCTCACCTTAGAAGAAGAGTGGGGAAGTCTTAAAAGTACTTCAAGACATCTCATCTTAGTAGATTAACATAAATTTCGATCTCTAAGCACTGAGGGGGTTGAGGCCCAATGTTTTTTTTTTTTTGCGTAAGCCAAAGCAAGATCGTCTCGTGTTATTGACAGAAAGTCTTTAAGAAATGGACGAACCATTATTCGAATACAGTATTTCTTGTGTTCTTGAGGTGAGACTAAGAATAATAATAATTTGCCGCTTACACTATATACATAGCTCAGTGTTTGGACGATATTCTCCTAGCATTTGTTTCCGAACAGCAGATTTATTTTATGAGAAGCTTTTTCATGCCAGAAATACCCTCGGAGGTTTGTCATTGTACTAGAAAACAACATTTCTCTATTATTAAGATTTTACTTACCTCGACCAACTCACTGAAGAAAGTTACATTGCGTTTAAAAACGGTTATACCGATTCTTGCCACCGGTGCCACAGTCAATTAGCGTTGAAAATCTGTGTGGCAGGTCTTTGTTCCTTTTTTTTAATTTTGTCAATTTAGTTTCAGTTTTTTTGTTTCTGTTTTTTTTTTTTTTTTGAGTATATAATGATTTCCTTTCAATACATTTCCTCCCCGATACCGACCTCCTTGCATGCGATCATTTATTTACGTTGCATTGGTTGTTGTTGCTCATTCAAGGAGCAAAGAAAGTGGCAACCGTGGGAACATCAACGTCTACAACAAAGCATTAGAGAGCGCAAAGAAAAGGGGACGAAAATGATGCACATGTGCAGCAACTGCACAACAACAACAACAACAAAACACCAATATCAAAACAACAACAAAAACGACAATCTAAGGGAATCGAAAAAAATTAAACAAAATCAAGAAAGAAAAAAAACGGAGCAGAAAAAATTTTCAATCGATACTAATAGCTGCGCCCGCGCACAGATTATGAACGATCGATTTAGGGGTTGGAGCTGAGACACCGAATATTTATGACCACTTTTTTATATGGAGCAGGATGAATGCGTGAATGTGTGTGTGTGTGTGTGTGCATGATTGTTGCACCAACTTCAAGTAACCAGCAATCAAGCAAAGGCGATGCTTTCACGCAGTCGCAATGTTGTTGTTGATGTGATTTAGGCGGCACTGATTATTATAATTTTTTTTTTTTGTTGGCAAAGGCATTTAATTTTTTGAATGGTTTCGAATTTCATTGGAAAAAATGTCGAGAACAAGCTATTCGACCACGATGACGACGTTGACGACTCGACTCATTACCAACCAAGTAGTAGCGCCGAGGATGCGCAGTGGTATTATACTTTGGTGAGCACTTACACACACACACACACACACACACACACGCACACATCGAAAAACAATAATATTATGCTGCGTATCTGATGCCAGGGTAATCAAGTGAGGCGAGTAAGAATCTCAAGAATGTATGCCTTTTATTGTTAATTGAGTAGGTGCAGCCGCCGGGACAGGAGACAAATGAAGAGCGCGAGCGCGCGCGTAAAAGGCGCACACAAGCGCATGCGCATTAACACACACACGCAAATAACTTTAAAGTAGGCTAGAATAACAAGCGCAGCGAGAGACTGATATACTTGAAAACGCATGTCCTTAAATTAATATGTATACATTAAGGTGGTCCAAAAAAATAATGTAAGTCGCAATTTTGATTTTTTGATCCCCTAGCATTGTTCTCAATTGAAAAGCGCCTGCTGTTTTTAGAACAAAAAAAAATATTTTTTAAACGAAACAGCCACTTTTCGTAGACATTGTAAAGGTTACTTGAGTATCAATATTTTTTAATCAGCAAACTTTGGCGCTCTTCTGATAGAAAACAAATGATTTCCAAGTATTTTATACAATTCCATGTTAATGTATTTTTTTTTTTCATTAAAACAGATTTTAATTTAGGCTATTTTAGTATATACATATAATTACCATATAATAAAAGACCTAAGTCTTACCCTGTATTATTAAAGAAGACAAATAAATAAATAAAAATAGAAAAAAAGATTTAAAAATATTCAAAAATAAATAACAAAATAAAATAAGATCAGAGTTACTGAATATTATTTGATAAAAAAATAGGTGTATTTTTTTGATATAGACCAGCTTAGGCGGTGGGAAGCAATACAATTCTGACTTTTCTTTGTTCGCATATACATTTTCCGAGCACCCTAATGCATCTACTCCGTCACTCACTTGAGCGCTGGGTGAATTATTTATACATCCCCCACCTATGTATAAGTGCCCGTTTCGTGCTACTCAACTACATACAACATCCGCTCCAGCATTTTTGGTACAATTGAAGAAATGAAGATTGCTTCTAGGAATTATTAGTGAAATACTTACAGCCGTACCTATTTTTTTAGGTTTTTTATTTTTTTTTTTTATTTTTTTTTTTTAGAAATTGTACAATTCGATGAGTCCTCATAACTGAGTGACGCAGGAAGTAACGTTCATCAATTGTTTGACACACTTGTTGTTGTGTAAAAGATCAATGATCAGCGCTTTGTTTATGGTGGGAACTAAATTTTTTGGTGAAAATTGTTGAAAGGTCGCAATAATTTATAGTATTTTGTATTTCCCTAAATTTGTCGTAATAAAAAAATGTTTGGGAATATTTAAGCAGACATCTGTTACCGACGTTACTGTATGGTTGTGAGCTGTATTCTAATTGTGATAGTGTGTGTCGTAGTAAACTTAATGTTTTGTACTCTAAACTCTAAAAAACGCTTCGACCATATCTCTGAGCTTTCGAAGCAAATTATGTCCGTGTCTTTTGACGATCTACACAAATTTAAATGTCTATTGCTACTCTACAAAATCATCGCTAGTAATGAACTCCAATATCTCAAGGACTGGCTTCGATTTACCAAATCTTCCCGTTCTCTCAACTTAGTACCAATGAAG
The DNA here is from genome assembly GCA_963971545.1 of Philophylla caesio. NCBI lineage: Eukaryota > Metazoa > Arthropoda > Insecta > Diptera > Tephritidae > Philophylla > Philophylla caesio. The sequence goes on from OZ020609.1 coordinate 94,991,241, forward strand.
TATAGTTGTTTAGTGACTGAACGCCAATACTTTGTGTTCTCTGTCCGTCTGTGGAACACTTTGCCGCTTAAAATCAGGAGTATTAGGGGAACATTGCGCTTTAGACGGGTATTACTTATTCATTTTGCCGAAAATTGCTGAACGTATTATCTACCTCGAAACAAACTATTCTATGGATAACAACTATCAAACTTTTTCTTAACTTTTCTAGTTAATCTATTAACTTCCCCTTTACTACCATTATATCTTCTACTTATGTTCTATTCTGTATATGATTATTATTTTTATTATTATAATTTTTATTATTATTATTAATAATTGTGTTTAAATTAACTGTTACTCTAAGATTTATAAGCATATGTAAAATGTAATGTAGTTATATAGTCAAATATTGTAAAAATAACTTATGGTTGTATGTTTGACTTAATAAATAAATAAATAATCACATATGTGTGTAAGGTTGGAATTAAGATCTCGGACTAAAGGTGGAAACACCTTTTTTTTTTAAATTCTTCAGAATGCACTTACTTGAAGCTTAATAAAAACTCATTGCTGAATTTCTTTTAATTCTAAGTTCTTTTTATCGCCACCTTAATTCACAAAGGTCTTAACAACATTATTTTGATACTAACACTCGCAACTATTTATATGAATATGTATTTAAATTATTTTTTGTGTTGTCACAAAACACAATACAACTAAGAAAGGAATTTGTAGATGTTTAAGGCCGGTCTTAAGACCCTCTCATAGGAATTAGGCTTCCACACGACAGATAGCTTTTAACTATAATAAGCATTTTCAGGTTCTTCATGGCGCACATTCTCTGTTGTCTCAATTTTTTGCTTATACAGTTCAGCCATGACTGATTAAATGATTGTTTTACAATCCTGAAAAGAATTAAAGGTTTCTAGATTTGGCATGAATTCCTTGACATTTTTTTTATAACTCCAAACAACCTGTTTGAACTCTCCTGGAACTTACTCAGTAGTCTTAAGTTCGAACCTCTTGCTCTTTGTGTTGTCTTTCAGCGGGCAAGAAATAAAAAAAATGGTACATCGAGGAATATTTCACTTTGATCGCGTGCAATGACGGTTATAAGGTACTGCGAGGAGCTTGAATTGCTGGTTGACAGGAAAATATGTTTAACATTTTTTATTAAATAGTAAGGCGGCCTAAAAAAAAAGATCGCTTCATCCTGTCTAATGAGTTGTGACGAAATAACCGTTCCATTGCATGTCACAGACAAATAGTCGCGTCCGAATGAGCTCTTTGCCTCCATGGCGGGAAAGTTTGAAACTCACACTTGAGTAGCTTTCATGCTTTTGTATGGAGAACGTCTCATTTGCAAAGCACTCGCGAACAGAACAAAAGAGAGTTGCCGAACTCGCTGCTGTTGCTCTCCAAAAACTTTGACACAACAATAGCGTGTACAAGAAACTTAAATCAGCTTATTTGTAGTCAATCAGGATGAGCAAATTCATTGACAACGACGCTCACATTCTGATAAACTCTCTACATCCTGTGCGACATGTCAGTTTCCGACTTTTTCGACACTTACGAAACACGGTAACTCTTAGCCGACATCTCCACAGATAATATCTGATGTTCTAACATCTGTTATTTTGACTGAAAAATAGGAGAAATATATTTTGCTTTTATAAAGCGCAAATATGCTGAAAATATTACAAGAAATATTATTTCCCTCTCAAATATGTTAAAATGAATAACTGCAATAGAAAACAACTCAGTTTTTGCTTCTGATTGAAAATATCTTCGATGTTGACCCCACGAAGTTTACGGCTAAACGAAAAATTAGCTGTCAAAGTAACAAAATGTTAGCTTATTTCAGGCATTAGATGCCAAGAAATAAACTCTGACATATATTGCTGACCTGGAGAAATAAGCGGTCTCCATTGACAATATATTTTGTGACATCGACTTTTTCTTGTGAAGACGTGCTCTTAGGAAGGGTAAACATGACGAAATACTTCAGGAGAGGTGAAAATGAGCTGCCAGCGATCCATAGACCCCGCTAACTGGGTCACATTAAAGGAATTCTTTGAAAATATTCTACATTGATAGGGAATCGTCAAACTGTTTTTTAAGGACCCACAACGGCAGCCGTGATCGACCAAACTATCATAAGGACCTCTCGCGCGAAAAATGTATCACGATAGCAAGAATGAGAGTAGGTGTAACAAAACTTTCATCTGAGCATTACTACAGTGACGCAAATCAACGGGAATGCAGGCAATGTAATACACTTCTCAGTATAAAACACATCCTTAAAGACTGTCCAATTTCCAGTTACAGCAATAGCTTGACTGCAACTCTAGACTGCAGCAACGAACGCACAATAAAACTACTAAGCCACGCACTCAAAAAACACAACCTGCTGCATGACATATAAATTCGCTTGCGAGGCAAAATGGCCCAGTAGCCGAGCCTCCAAATATATTTTATAAATTGATTTATAAAATATAAATTTAATAAATAAATAAATAAATAAATTCTACATTGATAATATTTGTCACTGTAACCGCGCTGGAGTAGCAAGAAGGAAGCCAATCTTGGGATTGAATTATACATTGGAAGATGACTTGGCTGCACTTTGTGCCTTCAATTTGCGTCTGAAAGAGAGAGAAATTCTGTTGGAAAATCAGGGAAGAAGAGACGGCAAACCTAAATTTTAATTTAGGAAATTCAAATAAATGAAAGCCAAAGATGAAGTGTGGGCCTTCATAGATATTTGTATGGATTGAGCTAGCAAAGAACATCTTAAATTATAAATTATGCTTACCTATACATACATATGTATGTACATATAATTAATTAAAGTCCATTTCTTTGCAACATTAACTAAAAAGATATGTACAAAGAATGGTTTATGTAGCTTAAAAACTGCATCAAGATCCAAGAAGCGGCAAAGCACTAATTGTTTACGGATTTGTCGGAATAGGTCAACAGCTCTTCTTTATTTTTGTTGTTGTTACTTTGTTTCAAATACAACCTGTTAATCACTGCTTAATGTGATTCCTCCATTTTCCACGCTTCTTCATTAAGAACAAATTATAAACAGCAGACGCTGCGCATAAGTTTCCGTCAATAATAATGGCTGCAACATTATCCGTCGCCGCCTGCATGCCACCGCACCCCAAATATTACCACAGCAATGCGCAACTGCAACTGCAACCGCAAAACACAACCGCAACAGTCCGGGCGGCCTCGGTTCATTTGTTCACAGATTACGTGAAAGGTGAAAGTTGTATTGGTAACGGCAGCTAGGCCAACACGCCGAAAGACGTACGCACATGCAGACACACAGAGTTGGCGGTAGACAAATGATGAGAATCAACGCCCGATGATCCAATGAGCCAATGAGACTTTAAATTATACGAACTCTAATGTACCGTGGCATGGACGGGCACCCATCCGCGTCCGCTCTGTCGTGAATGCCAACTTCGTCGCTGTGGCCGCCGTCGCACCTTCTGCCTTCGCCATGGCAATCGTAGATGTGGATCGTACGAACAAATGAACGGTCGGTCGGTCGAGGCTGATGGCATTGGTTTGGCGTGCGACCGCGTCTAACGGACAGACAAGCGGCTAGCGGGTTAATTTTTATGGCGCGATGCTGTGGCCGACTGACTGCAGCAACGGACATAACGATAATGTGGACCAGTAGTGCAAAAATGTGCATTCACCCGCTCCGTTACCGGTTCGGCGGATACATGTAAGGTGCATACGTACATAAATGGATGTTGTAGAGGCATACTCGCATACAAGACGTTGTTGTACGAGTACATACATAAATATGTGCATCTATAGACATCCGTTTCGATTTGCCCGCATGCTCGTATGTGGTCATTGTTATTGCAATTTTTATTGTAGTTGTTGCGTTGTTCTTTGGCATCGCATCGCATCGAATCGCATCGCATGGCGTTGACCGAATGAGCACAGCCGCTATACGCCAAACGCCAATTCCGATATACAACACAACAAGTTCGTCAGCCTTTTCCTCGCGCGCCACCCATCCACCCGCCAACCGCCTTCACCTGTCCATCGTCCGCGTATCTGTTGTTCCTCAATACTTTGTGTGAATTACCGCAGACGAGCACTCGCAAAGCTATGCGCGCTGTTGTGATTTCTCGGCTGGGCGCTGTGGCGTTGCGTGGTCGGTGATCGTTGATCGTTGATCGGTCAGCCGCTTGCCGCTTGCCGCTTGTCTTATTTAACTTTTCGTATATATTACACATTTCTATTCTTGACGATTTGCCTCGACATTGTTCCACTGCCGCTTGAGGCACGCGGATTCTTTTCTGCTCATTGCACATATTTAGCTGCGCGGTGTCCGCATCTCAACTTCAAGTGCACTTGATCAGTACAGTTTTTTTTTTATCTGCTTCAAACGTACTTATGTACATACTCGTAGAAGCGAGTCGCTCCTCGTTTTTTTACGCTAACGTCATTCAGCCATTGTGATTCCGGATGCGCTTAAACGCATGCGCATAGAGATAACAGCGCGCTAAAGCAGAAGCGACCACAAAAATATGGATCGCTGTAATTAAGCGTTGTTTTGTTGACTTTAAGTAGAACAGCTGCAATGCCATGCAAGGCAGGGAAGTGGATGTGTGCATGTGAGTGTGTGTGTGTCAGGATGTATGTAGGCATGAGAAGATCGCGATCGTCCAGCGATTGTGACGTGCTCAGACTTTTAATTTGGACTGCAAAGATGTTTAACAGATAAATAAGGAATTGCAGCTTGTCTGCGGCTTCTGGAACGGATCTGACTTCCGTGCGCGGCTTAAGCACTAACACACCCATTCATATGAGTACTAATGCACATTTGCGAGTAATTAACCTGTTGTTGTTGGGTCACTTGTAAATCTGGTTTGGAATGCTAAAAACTCTTGCGACATGAGTGCTTTTGTATAGGTAGATATTTTTTCTTTGATATCTTGTTACAGAGCTTTGGGATATGTTTAATATTTTGGTATGTAGTGCACAAAAAAATTTGTTTACTCAGACGATACAGAAACTAAAAGACTTATGACAAGGTGTTATATAAAACTTACGTTTTACAATTGTACGAGTATAGTTTATATATTCTTAACGAAGCTGCCTAATAGGGAATTCGGGAACTGTTTCGAAGTGCTGTAGATCCCTCAACCTATATACGTGGCAACGAAATGGCAGATGAGCTTGCGACCTTGAATTGTAGAAGAACATTTCTAAAAAGAATCCATACGGAACACATGTTCATAAGCGGTGACAGGAAAAATGGCAAGGGGTTCCCCGTAACGAATTTGTAGAGAAACTTTACCTGAAAGTGCTTGTACAGTGATTTAGTCTGCAATTTTTCTGTGGATTCGTGATAATTGTTTGTGTTAAAATTCTGCGATTTCCTTTGTCCCACCAATAAGTAATAGTGCAGTTCACTTTAACGAAATCCCTGGATTTGCTTTCATGTTTGCTGATAAAATTAAAAATTTTGGGATTTGTTATAAATTTCAAGTTGTAAGCTGTGTAACGCCGTCTTAGGATTTTAGCTTCTTTTTTTTACTAGTTTCTTGGGGTGTTATGAAACTAGGAAAATATGAGCTTAACAACTTATAACATACTCGTCTTTAATAATGTAACTCGGTACGTAGTACATGGACTAAAAAAGTTTGATCACATCTTTATATGGAAAACAAAAATTCAGGGTTGTATCATCGACAGCTTTGTTGTGGCGAGGAATTGTATGTTTTTGTACAGACTGATTGAGTCCTGAACTCCAGAACCACATCTAATCGATATTATACTCTGTTTTTTCGTACTTGACATCATCTAGAATATTTTTTTTATTAGTGCTGTGAGACTCTGGAATGCTTTGCCGAAATCTAAGAAATCTGTGCTGAAGTAGAGGAAACCTTGCAATATATAATTAATTTAATAGCGTGTAAATGTATAAATGCAGTTGTAATCGCTCTGTGTCTTATATCCTTTTCTTCTTTTTGGTTTAATATTTTAACAATTTAAAATATTTTGATTTTTTCAATATTTTCCTTTTCTCTTTCAATCTTTCCTACCCTTCTTCTAGCTTTTTTGGTTAAACTTACGATGTTTCCTAGCTTTAATATATGTATGTATGTCTGTATTTACATAGATAACAAATATTCTAACTGCCGAGAGGCTATTCGATTTGTATTAAATCGAACCATTATACGTAAAACGTTCCGACGACAGTCGGGACTACGCTACCGGAACGACCCGATCTTATGTACCTACATATGTGCGGTCAAGGACTGTCACTTCCGCATGTTTATATTTCTACCACAACAACAACTCTCTACATAAAAAACTAAACGCTGCATAGTTTCCAATTTCATTAAAATCGGATCTATATAAATACAAATTATGTAAATAATACCATTCCAGTTCCACCTATCGGATACATTTCGCAAATTTTTTGATTATCTTAATTGCAGCGTCATTTAGCGGAATAAATTTTTGCACCGCAGATTTTGTGAAAAGCGTTCAAGCGAAACGATAACATCTACATAAGTAAACTAGCAGCATGCGTTGGTAATTTCTTCGAAATCGGATCATATACGATCATATACTGGTTTTTTAAAAGTATCAACTTATGCGACAACTAGCGGATTGAAGTGTAGCCTATGAGTGGGCACGGGTCTAAGGAATGTTTTGCCTAAATTTCATTGAAATTCGTTTTTAAGGTTTTGCGACGGTTTTGGAGCAGGAAACGAATACATTTTTGAAAAATACATACATACATATGTACATACATGAATAAACTATGTTTTGATTGATCGTAATTGATCTTAACTGAAACTTTGAGGTCCTTACGATGGGCATCCACAACTTAGATGTACTAAATGTTATTGTGTTCAAGTATGATCTAGGGGTGAGTAACTCCGCAAATTTTCGCGAGTTGACTCAATGACTCTTGCGCAATTAAGTGAGTCAACTCAGTGAGATAGCACAATTGAGTTACGACTCATTTCATAATTGTGTCGCTCTGTGCAACTACAGCAGCACTGTTATCGTGGTGAGGTGCACGTTGAACGTTGAATAATTAAAGTGACAGCGGAAGTGATGACGCGCCAAAAGAAAACATTTTCGCGCTAGTTCCTATTTTCTGTCATTCTTTATTCTCACCATAGATAATATGATATGCAACTTCCCTCTTTTGCCTCATAGGTTTTGGGCTGGAATCAAATCCCAATCATGGGCTGGCAATCAAAAAGGCTCTTAGAATCATAACATTTTTATTTGGTTAAAAAAGCTAGTTAATGTTATTATTTGGCGAAATATGTGTTGAAATTTTTAACTTGAGAATTAAATTAAATACTCGTATTTTAGGGATTTACATGCAAATATTGAGTTTTATTTTGAAAAGGTGTCCGTAAAACTTTATTTCTAAGTGAACACGCATGTTCATCACATATATTTTTATATTTATTTATTTGTTTTATGCAAGTTTAAAAGCTGTTAAATTTTTGCAAAATTTAAATTTCTCGTATTTTATAATTGTGATCATGTTGATTTCATATGTATATTTATTTCTTATTCTTATTGCGTTTACGTTTATACTGTTTGCATACCTCAAAGGTGGCGAAAAAACTGCAAAATCTCCAAAAATGCAATAAAAAACTCCCAAATGCCATTTCTTACAGAGTGTCTGTGCACAAAACAAAGAGCTTCGTATCAGCTCATCTTTGATTCTCAGTGCTGATACACTCATCGACTCGCCGCTCAGTAAGATGTCTGAAATTTATAACTGAGCTACTGAGTCACAATTTTTTTGGAAGTGAGTCTGAGCGAGCGGCTCATCGCTAAGAGACAGCTCAGTAACTCAACTCAGTGCTGAGTTACTCACCTCTAGTTTGATCACCAAAAAAGGAAGGTCATGAAAATGTAGGATCGAGAAACATGTTGTGATCTAAGCTCGTAGTCTTCCCATCGGTATACAAGGAAGCTTCTAGAAATCATTAGGTCGACTGAAGATATCTTGTGTAAACATGGTTATCGACATGTTGTTGCGTCATCGTTTACATTTCCTCTAGTTTTCTATATACTGATCTAACGTGGTTGAAGTACTCTAAAGTGTATGAAAAAAAGTTGCTGAACGCTTTTGATGGTGGGTATTGAGTAGGAGAAAAATCTTATAGCACTTGAATCAACTTGATGCTCATATATGTGCGACGAATTTAATAAGAATGAAAAATTTTTAATTTTATTGTTCCGATTGGTATTAAATAGATAAATCTAGGAACTCAAATTGTATCGAACAACTTTCCTGCAGTCATTTTATTTTTGAGGACACTTCGAAGTTTTGAAAAACAGCGAAGTGGCAACTTCCATTCCACAGGCAAACACAGCTCAATCAAAAGGAATCTGCTGTCGGCCACTCACTTGTGTAATGAGTTTATAAAATTTAATATTTCAGCTGGCTCTCAAAGTCCGAGTAATGAAGTTTTACTACCCCAAAATATTTAAATCGTACATTAATATTAATAAGCTTACCATACACAAATATACTATGTGACTATGACTACAACGATTGTGAAATTGTAGAAATCTAATTTACTTCCACGACGATGATTTCCTGTCAAAGGAACGAACGTTCCTACTTCCGTAATTTCCGTCGTCTAAAGGAATTTCAATATTTTCCACATCGCTTTCATTAAGCCAGCGGCTGTTGCTGTTACAAATACTAACAGCCCTGGTGTGTTATACCCTCAATGCCCAGCCCTGCGCCACTTGCGCATCACTTGTGTGTTGCATCAGGAAGTGCTGCTGTGCGCATTCATTCTTCAAGCCTGCCGCAACGGCACTTTGCACGTCCAAATACCCACAACCACACACAACTCACACCCCACATCCATAACCTGCTGTGACCCACTCAACATCCGTTTGCTCGATTTTACAGTCGCACAACCCAACAGCACAACTCAGCGCAACTTAGCCTCTCCTTAGTTCATTGCTGTGATGAAAGCAGAAATTTGTGTGCTACATCAACTTGACTACTCGCTATGCTCTTCTCGTCTTTCCATTTAACCAAGCGGGGCGCCGTTACTGTGTGTTCGTGTAAAAATATGCGTGCCAATATGGTTTGTGTGTTTGTGTTTGCTGCTGCTGGGTGTGGTAGATCTCCTTGCCTTCTACCGTTGGCATCCGCATCCGTGCAGTATTGCCTACCATCAGCGCATCATCCTTGCACTTACACTTTGCGTTATTGTGTTGTAGCTGTTTGTGTCTTGCCGGCATAATCGCCTGAGGGTTTTGCTCTACTCTTCACTGCCTCTCGCCTCTGCCGTTCTGCTGCTCTGCCGCTCTTCCGCAGTGCTCATATTCCACTGAGCCTGATGCGCTTGTGAATACCTCTTCCTTGAAAGCGTTCAACTTCCTGTTTCCGGGATATAATGTTCATATTTTCGAGGACATTTTCAGGAAATAAAGTACGTCGCCCTCAGATTTTCCTGTCTGTAATGTGCTTGGCTGGTTCATTCGTTCGTACGTTAGCACCCACATCCCTTCCCAATAGCAACACGTCTCTTCCTTACAGCTCCACACAACTACAAAGCGTCACTCGGAAATGTGTTGTTGGCTCACACTGGCTTAGTGGCTTGCAAGCGACCCCGCAACTATGTGGATTGTTTGGCTGGTTGGCTTGTTGGCTGGCGAACTGAAAGTTAGCATTTCTACTCAATGGCTTGCTGGTTGCATTATCGTGGGTCGGCTGGTCGGTAGGTTGGCTGTCTGTTGCGTTAGCTAGTCAGATGTTCACTTGGTCACATGGTCGGTTGGACGCTTGGTTGCTTGGTTGTTTGGCTTTGTGATTTGTGTATCTGCAAGTCAGTGAGCAAAGAAAGAGACGCAGCAGATTTTGTCTGCCCGCACAATCGTTCGAATGTTTGTCGAGGTACATGCACATATAGTGATGGTCTGTGCGGTAGTGTGTTTGTGCAATGACGACCAGGCATCCATTTCCTCTGTTTCAACTTTGCTCAATGTTGTACGCCTATGTAGGCTTGTGCTTGCCGTTAAATAGTGCCGTACTTCCGGTGTGGCTGTGGGTCGCTTGGGCGTCTATGGTACTTGCGCATGAGCCACCATTGCTCACACCCGCACCTTAACAACATCGATTGTTCAGCATCATTTCCGCATCAGAGTCGTGTTCCGTACTGCCTTGCGCCGCCACGACGACCCATTACAGCTTTCACTGTTTTGAACTCTTCATATTGAGACCTTCGTCTTTGTTGTTGCATGCGCCTGAAGCAAGCGACTGGGAAGTGCTAACGCTGTAGTGGGTCAGGTGTATTGAAAGGAAAACAAAAAAAAAAATTCGAATAAATCGTACTATAGTGGTTGTCGCATTTACCAAGTGCGAATACTAAAACGCGCACATTAACGTATCGCCATGACACATCGGCCCTTTTGCCTTCTTATGGACATTTGTGTGTTCGCCATCAAATGGATTTGTTGCTGATTTGTTACGGTCTCTTGGCCAACATCGTGCAACGGAAATGTAGTGTGGTGGGCGTAGTGGCATCAGGAGGACTGTATAATCAATGCGTGGGGCGCAAAAGGTTCCGGATATCCGACATCGAACTCAGACTCTTAACATCTATGTGCGGAAATGAGAAAGTTTTTATTTCCTGCATTGTATGCAAAGCCCTCGCACGAGAATGTGTATGCAGGTGAATGTGTATCTAAACACATTTTTTCGAACAAGTGACTGCGAACTGGGCAGGCTAATGCGGGCGAGTTGTCGGTTATTGGTGTCAATCGTTTCTATCGTGACGAAGAAGAGATCGAAAGCGGTGATAAAAATTATTTATATTTTTTGTTCTTCTTTATATTACATTACTTCCTTTATTGACCAGCACAATTCAGACCACAAAACACATAAATTTATGAGATTTTATAAATTTACAACATTGTTTTGCTTTCAAGGTATGGTAAGAATGAATACAGCCCGAATATCAGTATTACATTGAGTCTTTCGGATGTATTTCCCTCGGGAACATTCCCAAATTTTATATATTTAAGTTGTTTTTAAGTAGAAGCTGCGGGGTGAAGATGATCAAAACAGCATTTACTCACCATTCGGTTTATAAATTATTGTGAGTACTTGAGCAAGTTAGTTTGTTGCCTGTTGTGTTTCTCAAAGAATTCCGAGTCGATCTCTTTGAATCACGAGCGACAAAATCAAACAGCATCCGTATACGCAAATTTCACTTTACCAAGATAACGTAGTTCCAGAGTATACTCATTGGGAGTTCGAAAATCCTTTCTATTCAGTTTTTTAATGCCTCTTTTTATGGAAAGATGAAACCTTAAGAATAGTTGAAACTTTCCCCTATTGGTTCAAAAGATAAGTCCTCAGTTAAAGATCTGAGACTTCTATAACATTTTTTGATTCAAATTTCAATTGCATGTGCCTGAACTTGAAAAGTTTTGTAAAATAAGGTATTGACTTTTTTAAATTCAGTTCAAATATAATAGATGAAACAAAGCTGGATCAACATTGTAGTTGTCAAAAGGCAAACTTTTTTGTGCCGATTTTTGAACGCTACGTTAACTCTTCAGCCCATCAAAAATGTCTAGTGTGAAGTACTCGTACGATTGCTTTCCGCTTTCCAGCTTATTAAATCTTCTTTCGCATTGGGCAGAAGATAGGTGAAAATCATAGGACCCTGCTTGCTTTTAGCGTGGGGTTTGATGAGTCACTGTCACATTGATATTTATTTTGTATGATTCAACATATTGCCTGATCTTTTGACTCACATTTGTTTGAACAATGTCGTGGTGTCAACTCAGTACTTTTTAGCTAAGCTGCCAGTCATTGCTAGACTAAAATTAAATGTTGAAGGCGTTTTATTGATCGAATATCAAAATATCCAAGTGAACCTTTTTAGTCGGATTTCTCTTGACTTAATCGTATCTAGGATGATTATTTATTAGATGTTTGGCCGAGTTATTGAGTAAGAGTGGCGCCTTACTTCAAGACAGTGAAAGGCAGTTATTGTCAACCAAGAGACGGATGTTGTTGGAATAACCTCTATTATTTGATGATTTACATAAACATATACACAATGTGGGGGCTAAAGATTTAAATGTTTATATACAAGTTCCAGAGAGTTGATGAAATAAAGAAAAGAAAATAAATTAATAGTGAGCACTTTCTTTGAAGCGAAACTCATTTAACAAGTTATTTATGAAAAATTTTGAACAACCACCGTCAGCTTATAAATAACTCGATTGGAATAATTCAGCAGTAAGAAAAAATGGAACTGTTGTTTTTACTTTTCAAAGGTGCGTGTGTGCGCTCATTATGAATGGATTCATCAGAAGAAGCCCATTATGCGAGTATATTATTCCTTTGATCGATGCATTGTTGTCGCGTCGCTGTTTTCGGAAAGGAAATTTAAGCCATCATTTAGATATCAATTGATTTTCGTTCCCAGCAAAAGCTCAAGTGCCGAGGAGGCAAAACCCAACCTTAAAAAAAAAGCCATGCGCACACAAAACTTGTTCGTGTGCAGTGCTCTGAAGTCCGGCGCATGGACTTCGCATACTCGAATTTCTGCGATCGCCTGCGCCGCACTTAGGGGGTAATCATATTGGTTTCATGTCAGCTTCCGCATTGTTAAAAGCAAATTTTTGTTTTGTTTCGAAAGCACGCTTTGTAGACTCACTGCGTGCTCTGTTGTTGTTGTTGCTGTTCTTATAAGTCCCTCAGCTTTAAGTTTTCTTGCTTATGTTGTCTTTTGCACGTTACGTTTTTTTTCTTCATATTATTTTGCTTCACTTTTTGTCCTTTGCAGTGTTGATGAGTGTCATCAACGCCACTGATCACCGATCAATGTTCAACGATCACCGATCAACCGGATCGTTGTTTGCTTGTTGATTGTCGCCAATAGCGTTACAACGCTTACACACAGACGATCACTGGAAGGTAGCCAATACTAGCAACAACAACGAGTGCCAATGATGACAAAAACAATAAACAATTGTAAAGGATACGCTTTGTGGTCAATTGCGATCGAGTTCTCAGGTTTTTCACCTATCTACGCTAAGTTTAAGTAATCTGATATTCAGGTCACATACAAGCGGTCACATCATTGTGTGTGTTTTTTTTTTCTTTACATAAAACGAGTACGGGTGCGTACACTCTGCGCTGGGACTGTGCCCCGAACTGATTGGTGTTGAGTGTTGTCTGGTGTGGCACGTATGGGGCCAACCTTCTTCTTATGCCACTCCTCACACTTCACCCTCTTCTACTGCGGCGCAATGCGCTCGCCACCGCGCACAATTTCTTTCTTCCACTTTCTTGTTACGCTTCAAGTCGATTGGAACCCTTAGGCGATTGTGTAAGTTTTTTTTTTGAGCTAATACAGTCAAGCAGGTAGCTCGCAAGTACATAAAGCGTAAGGTGCGCCTTCATACCGCTTCCACCGCTCTGTATGCGTCCACGAACTCGATTTCCCTTCCTATTCACTTGCTTTACTTGCTTTGTTTGTGCGCTCCACTGTCGCCAGCAGCATTTCTTGGACATTGCACCGGCGAACACAAATCGTCGTATTCCGATTCTAGGGATTGGCCAGCGGCATATGCGCCGTCCGTCGCCAACTCTCCGCCGTCCGTCGTCCGTCGTCCGCCATCGGCACAACCATGGGGCCATTAGGCCGTTCGTTGTTTACCGTCCCCGCGGACGCGCATTTGCACGTGATGGCATTTTAAACGTTAACTCCTCCACTTCCAACAACAACACCAACACCAATAGCAACAGCAACTCCAGCAACGTCAGCACTTCGTCGAAATGACCACAATTAAGCGCTATATGGGCACTTGGTACGCCGCTACCGGCGAATCGCGCGGGATCAACATTTATCCAAGTCAACTCGCTTGTTCCTGCTACGCTTGATCGCTGTCTCGGTGTGGTTGACGTTGACGTTCCGCCCAATTGGTATGCACACATGTAAATGCCTACAACAAAGTGTTTATTTCATTGGAGTTTCTATACCGAAATGTTGTTACACCGTGCAAGAATGTTTCAAACCGCTACGAAAATGCATTTGTACAACAAGAACAACAACCAATTTTGTCGGCGTGTATGTGTGCAGTATCTTAATTTTGTGCGTTGCAGGTGAACGCAGCGGTTTGAGTAAGTGTTTAAGAGCGTGAACGTATTTGTACCAGTTGCATATGTCATTGCTCTTGTGGCTTAAATGCACCGAGAAAAATTGTGCGATACAAACTACGAAATAAGTGAACTCAAGAACAGAAAAGAATCTTAAATTTTTCTTAAAAATCCACTTGTGGTAAATGTTTAAAATGAGCCCACTCTTCGAAGATAAGCAGCCAGGCTTAAAGTGTGACTACTTAATGTTATTGCTGTAGCTGGATTCCTCAATGAGTTTTTTGGCCTTAAGAATTATCTAAAAGTATGAAGCACGAAGTACGAGTATATTCGTTAGAAAAGACACAAATAGCGGTGCTTTCTCCAACCTTAGCTGGTCGGGGATTGATTGTTTGGAGGTGGAGCAAGTGGACCGAATTTCAGATAAACTCTTTCAATGACTGCTATGGTCTATTTGCTCTACTACGTCTACTAATAATTGGGTCTTACAGGGCTTATTATATTTTCATGATACAGTCTTTTGGCAATTCACCAGACTACTAAAAAATATACAAAATACTATAATTGATTGTAGATCTCTGGAAACGCATCGAATACAGCAGCCTTCCTTGGAGATGCTTCTTCCAGCAGGGAACCTTGGAGTCTACGAAAATTAGGACATGCAGAATTTAAATGCTCTTTGGGTATATGGCGGACCGACATACAAAGCGATAGCTCGCTTCACTAGTAGTTCTACTGACCGCACACATAATATAACTCTCATCCATTTTCCGATTCTATCAGAAAGATGATGCAATGAAATATTGCCATCATTTTCTTCTCAGCAGACCACCGTTTTGCGAGACTAAAGTTCAAAGACCTTGGTTTTCTTTTCATGAATACCTCTGAGGAACTTATCGACTGCTTGCAAACATTCTCGCGGATAAGTAAGGTGTTAGTTATTTTATTTTCTGAAAGGACTACGCATTGATCTATAATTGTGTTCCTTTCAAGCGACCTAACCTGAGATCTAGAAATATAATAAAATAACCAAGTCACATCGAAAAACAACAGAGCTCATGACGTTCTCAGTCCCAGAAGGACTAACGAATTTCACAGAACCTACGGAAACATTGACAACTTGTTGGATTGCTGACAGGACCCTTTTCAATAGTTCAAACGTTTGAGAGTATTTTTCGAAAAAATGTGTGAAATAAATCAAGCCTTAAATGATATAAATTACATACTTATATTTCCAGAATAATTGTTCACCGTGTACCTACATACATACATACATATGTACTTACTTTGTAAAGTCTTAATACATATTTACTTACATCTACAATTTTATGCTTAAGGCGCAACGAATGCAACGCGCGTTCGAGGTATGAAGACAAGCTCGAGTAGAACAAGCTACATATAAGTAGAATACATATAAGTATTTCATACAAGTACATACTTACATACATACATACATACATATGTATGTATGCAATATCTTAAAACACACACACGAACATACATATGTACACATATACAAACGTTCTCGTACACCCGGATCTT
This sequence comes from Philophylla caesio, assembly GCA_963971545.1. Lineage (NCBI taxonomy): Eukaryota > Metazoa > Arthropoda > Insecta > Diptera > Tephritidae > Philophylla > Philophylla caesio. Next base: position 95,006,932 of record OZ020609.1, read on the forward strand.
TTAGGGAGTGAAGAGTTGCCGCCGCATTTAAACGCTAACCTCGACTTACACGCTTCGCATATTAATTGTACGAAATTGTAAATAATCATATAACAAACGCATTATCATTATTATTATTGTTGGTTACATCGTGCATACATACATATATACCTACATATGTATGTATGTATATGTACCTACACAGAAGTGACAAAAAGCAAATAGAGAAAAATAAAAAATGTCGAAAAATTACAAGAAGCCACCGAAGCGGGAAAGAAACATAGAAATGAAATGCGGCTGAAATAAATAAATTTAATAAAAAAGAAATGATTAAAATTGTTGACATGTTTGGCTGATCGAAATCGGGAATTAACATACATACATACATACATACATACATATGCTTACCGTTAAAAGCATTTATGTTAAATACGAAATGTGAATTACGGTTTTTGATTTGTTAAATAAAATGCGGAAGCTTTTGGAATTGTAATTTTTCGAAGATATTAACGTAAGAATGTCATTAAGGAAACGAAAGGAGAACTCGAATTTTGCTGTACTTGCATGTTAATGTAAGAGGCAATATCATTGAAGTCATATACATACATACATACATACATATGTATGTACATACAATTGTATATATTTTAGACTAGTAAGGGCCGTTTTCTCGACTAATTCTTAAAATTTTCCTCTCCTTTTTTTAAGTGTAAGCACATATTCGTCTTCTCATGTACTCGTCGAAAGTCGACAGATATACATACATACATACATACATAACAGAAAATTAATTTGCCAGTTCGTCACCTAATTTGTGTAATCAAATTTGTTCATAAACTTTTTATTTTGTTTTTACTAAACAAATCTTTGAATAAAAAATATACATACATAAAAAAATGTATACGAACTAGTTGAGTAGCCAGCGGAGCTTCATAGAGCTTTTAATTTAAAAATTATAAATTATATCACTGCTTTTTAGATGTTAACATTTTGGGCTACTTTCATAGCAGATTTTTTGGTATCACTTTCAATTAAATCGAGTCCTTACAAGCCCCCGTAAGATTGACACAATTCATGTCACAATAGGCATCTACGACGATTGATAGCGACTTCTTGCCTGAAAGATGAGGATTGTTTTGGATAATTTTGTAACTATCCAGAGTTTGATCGATTAAGGCGGCGCATTTTTTGGTTAGCTGAGTATGGACCAATTGTGTTCTCCATTCATCAATTTTCAAAAAAATCTGAAAAGTGTGCAGAGAAGTTTAAACTAAAAAACCTAGTTGCAGACGCTCGAGCGCGTCCAACTCACGCATGAAGTCTGCTCTGACTCTGTACTCTATCTCTCACTTTTATTGTGTGCTCAATAGAATCTTTTTAGCAGTGAACGAGATGATTTGATCGGAACGAAGTCGTCTAAATCGGAATATCACGGCATATTTAGAGTATTTTGCATTTGGTATCTAGTAAGGGCCATGGGTTTCAACTGAACTCAAAAGAAATGTAGGAGGAAATGTAGAAAATGCACCAAAATTATTAGATCAAAGATTGGCAGATTCTATAAAAAAAAAATGTTATGAAAACTTAAGATTCCTTTGATTTTGTGTCAATATAGTTTTCAGGTGTTAAAAAAAATTGCAAAAACGCCGTGGTCGTCAATTCAATCGAGTAAGTCTTATTACCATCTCTCGAATGAGTTTTCTAAAAGTCCTAGTGAAGTGGAGTAGGGAAGACCATCCACACATCGTTTCTTCCATATCGCGGAAGGCGAGCTAAAGATCTCCGCAGTAATGGATTAAATGAGCTTGACGATCTCAGCTCTATAAAAATAAACAAACTAATGATTTATTATTTAGAGAATCGCAATGATAAAGTTCAATGCATTTGATCATCTTCTATTCCCGACACGTGAGTCACACATCGTTTGCAGGATAGCCCAACCTATTAGCAGGTAATCTTAAGAGGCTGGCTTTCTTGTGAGAGTGAATTGATACAATATTTTATTGCTCCATGCGGCTTGTGCTTTTCCAAAGAGATGAAAGTGTGTTGTTATTTCTGTATTTTTAGCGTCTCTCTCAGATCCTGTAAGGTCGGTAATTCCATAAGTCGTTATTATCAAGCTCAACTAACGCGAGTCGCAGTAAATGTGCAGCTTCAAAAAAGTGTGACTAACAGGGATAGAAAATTTGTTGGCTATGCGGATATTCCTTATGCGGGTTATGTAATGATTCTGAAGTAGTCGTAGGGTGACGCATCAGCCACGAGGAGGCCCACTTCGATGTGGTGCTTGGACTTAAGTTAAAGGTTTCACGGAACGATAATTCGAGAATGCAGCAATTTTCGTTCAGAGTATGTCAATCAAACACTGTCTGTACTCCGTCAGATCCAAATGTTGTTTGGTAAACGTCAGAATTTTGCCCGTCGTTCGATGGAAATGAACTCCTGATGTGACTGGGAGACATGTGCCTTGGGTAATTTCTTTTCTTATAAATAGGTGAACACTTAGATAAAAAACTACTTAAGATTTCTGAATTTTTAAAATTTCAAGACGGTTTCGAAACCAAATTATTTTCGCAAAGAGATATCACTTCTACCTCGGCCGATTTTAAGTAGTTTTTTGCCATTTTCAATTAAAATATCGGCATAGGCACGAATATATATTATATTTCGCCACCGTTAATTAACAAATGATAGGAAGAAAAACCTTCAAGTATTTCCATTCAAATATTAAGATTTTAGAAAGCTTCATGTAAGGAAAAATTTGCTTAAATTTCCTGGACTATTTAGATTTTTGAACTTAAGAATTCCGAACGTCCACTGTAGGTATATGGTATAACCGATTTTTTTTTATAATAAAAAACGCAAAGCCGTAATTAAAAAAGAATTATTGCAAACTAAACTTAAAAATTGTTATGCACGTTATTTTATTGAAATTTATTGTGGTACAAAACGCAACACTCAAAAAAAATCTATGAGTATTTTTTTAATTATGTACTTATATGTATATGTATGTATGTATGTACATACAGTTTGTAAGTAGTTTGAAATTTGCCCTTTATTTTGATTTTGTTTGAGAATAGTTTTTTTTAGCAAAAAATAAATAAAAAAAATTAGCTGAGTTGTTATAATTTTGAAATATGTACATATGTATGTATGTAAATGCACAGTTGCTATATTTATGCATCCACATTTATAAATTTATGTATATTTAATCTCTGCGCTCATAAAATATTTATAAAGGATATTATTACGGTATCACAATGAAACAAAAAATAAAAAAATAATAATTAACAAAAGAACAACTGCACGCATACAAAGTATGTACATACATACATATGTATGTAGGTACCAACATCGAATGTTGGAAATGATGATGATGACTCATCTGACCTCTTCCTAATTCCGAAAAGCACACTTCGTGAGTGTATTGTATCCCGCATACAAATCTGTAATGACGCGCTCTCGAGTGAGTGTGTGAAATCATTTCTTGACGGCTACCCAAAAAGAAAGAAGAAAAAAATCAAAAAAAAAAAAAACAAAAAGCCAAATATCGCGATCTTCATCGAACAGGTGATCGTTACGCACAGGCTGCGATGTGTTATTTGTGGCTGCGGTTTGCTGCGATTGTTGTTGTTGTTGTTTTTGCTGCTACTTTTACACATTTTGTTGCTGCTATTTGGAATTTATTGCCTCTCGCATTCACATACATACATACACATTCATATTGATATACACACAAGTGCTTGTGCTTTTGGCCGACGGACAGACGGACGGACGACTCCTTCTCAGATTGATTTGGCATTTGACCAAAAAATTTTTGTCTGGAAACATTTCCGCATCTTGAGCATAAATGAGTGTGCACACATACATATGTACATACATTCGAGTACATACAAACGTGTTACGTGTATGTATACTAATAAATATTTTACATACTTACATTGGTTTAAGTTACTTACTGCAAACATTTTATTTTTAACAAATTCGGGGAGTGCGCTGAAGGGAGATGACGACCGCCTGTACAACAGAAGTTGGACGTACGACAAGTGCGTTTTCATATCTCATATCGCTGCGTTGGCTGTGTGGCTGGTGAAAGGGCCACAAGCTGAAATGCAACAACAAAAACAAAAAGCCCTCGAACATCGACCGCAGCACAAGAATATCTTGATGTTCTTGTATTTTTACATACACAAGTTGGTACTATGTTTGTTTTTTGTTGGGGCAGAGTAATCTTCTAATTTACTAATATACATACATATATGTACATATGTATGTACATATGTATGTGAGTATGTATTATTTTTGTGAAATTTTCTATGCTACCGAAACATTACCAAACACCCTGCTGGGATATTGAGTAATGTCGACTAATTGTTCCTTATATTCTTGCATTATTCTTTGATGCAACGGAGCTAGCTCTGCCCTTTTTGAAGTTGTGGTTCCATACACGGGGGACCGATTGATCTTTTTGAATAACTTTGTGCTTTGAATCAAGTACCTATCGAGTTGTTGTCCGGTATGGTTGACTTTTCCAGTCATCAGCAATGATTCATACAAATAATAATTTTATCCTTTAGAACCGAACTTTGTACTGTTTATCCAGAAAATGATGAGTTATAAACCGCCCACTGAGTTCATGAATTAGTGAATTAAATTTTTCGTTATTTCGTTGACTTGCTTTAATATTTGACAGAAGTAATTCCGCAATCATTTTCAATTAAGATAGCAGCATACCTACCTTCTGAGCATCGTTCACTGATAAAGATGCGATCTCCTGACTTGCTCGCTCGTCTGAACACATGACTGTGTACGTGTTGTATTGTAGAACTACACCTTTTCCAATAGTACTTCAGAAAGCATCAAATGTACTTCATAATAGTAAATTTTACTTCAGAAACCATAAACTATATTTCAAAATAATCAATTGTACCTTAGAAAACGTAAGACGAACTTCAGAAGCTGTAAATTGTACATCAGAAACTGTAAGTTGTACTTCAGCAACTGGAAAATGTACTTCAGAAACTGTAAAATGTACTTTGATATCTGTATATTAAATATCTTATTGGCATTTACGTAGTATATGTATTTTCCAAACTACAATTTCTATTTAATAATAATATATTGAAGGCAGATCAGAACTATGTACATATGTACCAACTGGCTCATCCAATAAGGATAGAAAATCTGAAAGAAAAGTAGTAGAAAGTTGAATGAAACAGACACAATCACCACCAACAAATGCCAGTAAATTCCTACAGCATTTAAGAAACGGATTGATTTGTGAAACAACCTGGGGCACTTGGGTGTTGTAGGCGATAACACTCCGTACCACAATCTCTTAGAAAGCCCGATCACCAATCCGAAATACAATTAACGGTTTTACAGTTTATGAAGTACATTTTACAGTTTCGGAAATACAATTTACAATTTCTGAAATTTATTTAACAACTTCGGAAGTACATTTTACAGCTTCTAAAGTTCATTTTACGATTTTCGAAGTACATTTGACTATTCTGAAATATATTTTACGGGTTTTGAAGTTCATTTGTTGCTTTTGTGTGAATGGCAACGAAAGGGCTGATAGAGTCGTAAAATATGAGTTCCAACGACATCTCAACGACCCAACCCCTTTCCACGGAACGTCTACTGTGAATATAAAAACTCAATTAGCAGACCATTTAAAGAAAGTCGTTGTAGTATCAGGCGATTTCTTGAACTCAAACCGATAATCTAGAACTCTTATTGGTTGTATGAATGAAAGCTGCAAGTTAGAATACCATCTCGTGGAATAAAGATAATAATGCTGATTCTCATACGATGTTGCCCATAGTTTGCAATATCTTCTCCGAAACAATATTTATTGAATTAAGAAATCACTCGCTTGATTGTCGTCATAGCTATTTGGGGACTCACAATGATTCAAGTGGCGAGGCCGGGCATTCCAGCCAACCATCGGATAGCTTATCGAATTGAGTGTCGCGCTGCCCAACCAAAGGTTGCGCTTTTTTGTACTATGTACGAGTATGTCTGCATATACGAGTATTTGTCATTGGGTATGCGTACTAAGAGTGCTGGTGCGTGCGCATTTGGTCGCTGCTAAATCGGACGCTTGCTTGCTGACCGCCTTCCTTCCTCTAATCTTTAACTACGAAACACTTGCATGGTTAGTGTGTGTGTGTCTGTCCATCCGTCCACCATGCCAGCGTTACTATGTTTGCTTGATTGGCTCAATTGATGCTATTTGAACTCTGACCGAGACGATGCTGCTGCACTGCTTCTACAAGTACTTAAATTTCCCCATTTTTAAATGAGTTTACAACCTCAGCTGGAAGTGACGGGCACTCGAATACACTAAACGGGCGCGATCCAAGACGCCTAGCGATGAAAACACTCAACTAAGTCACAGTTATGCATGCATGTAAATGTATGATTTTTTATGTTTCATACACACAGAGTTGCAAGTGGCAAACGGTTGAAATTTGGGCCGCACCTTCCACACAAGTGTCACTCTCTCCTCCTCCACTCTTAACCCTCAATTGAGACTCTAAGCGAATGATTCAGAAATGCATGGCGTGTTCTAGTCGTTTGAATACGTGCAAGAGTCATTTGTCAGCTCGGTTTGTATAAAACTTTGTGGTATCCAGGAGCAGCGGTTAATGATCCGCTAAATACAATGTTGATAACTAACTGCATAACGTTGTGTGTGTGTGTGTTTGTGTTCCAAGTGACTTGTTCTATGCGCGTACCGTCTCAAATTGTGGTTCATATTTGTGCAAGTGAGTGTATTATAGGTCGCAAACTTTTTTTGTAAGTAGTTAGATCTCTGAAGCTTTAGAATGTTTTGTGAAACGATAAGTTTTTCAAGAACTTATATCAGGTTTGAAGTTTTTTGCGTGGTTTTGCATTGCCTTTGAAAGCGTTGAAACTTAAAAATTTTTTTTAGTTCATAGTATTTTTTTGCTATAATACTCGTACGTCGAAACCGGTTTGTCTTCAAACGAAGTTTAACGAGGGATGACGGAAAAGCATTCCAATATACACACATCGAAATTCGAAAAAGTTTTGAAGTGCAAATAGTGTGATTTTGTAAAAAACTTGAAAAACAATTTTATATGCACGAGCAGCTAGCATTGAGCGCCAAGTCTGCTAAGCCTGTAGATATTGAACGCGAATTAAATCCTGTACCGATCTGCAACTATCGTAATTAAGCGAAAAAGTTTGCCAGACTAAAATCGAAGCAGGTGAAAATTTTGAAAGCTTATCTATGCACGATTTCAGAGCACGAATCGATATTGACTTCGTTAGCGTACCAACACTTGGAGCAAGATAGCAAAAGTTGAGTTATCTGTTGGCAATTCTCAATATTCATATGCATTGTGGCTATACTTTTGCGACCACTCGAACAGAAGTAGAAATGGCCACCTAAGACAATGTTGTCTTCGTTTCTTTTTCTTAACGTTGCGTTTACCTCATGGCATGTGATTTGAAAGCATGAGCCACTGCATTAAACTCAAAAAATTTGTATAATTTATTTCTGCGGTAATTAAGCAGAAATAATTAATCTGTTGTGGGAGAGCCATATAAATACATATAATACTTGGCAGTAACCAGACCGCCAAGAGAAAATCCGAGCCCGTGGAGTATTTCGCGGCTCCCCCGTTATATTTAATACGGTTCGTCGCGACAGTTGTAGCACACAAAACGTTCGAAACCGAGCCGTCTTCGTTTACAGAAGTTCATACATTCAGTTGCACGCGCACTATGACTTCGTTATGTTTGATTTAATGCGGTTCTATGTAGTTTTCGACTCGATTTATCTAAATTTTCATAAGGAGACTCTTACAAACAGTTTTTACAGACAACAAAATTCACATATTGAGTTCTCGAAATCCGCTAGGTCGAAAAATCTGTAAATTTTTTTTCCGTACAAAATAAAAATAAAAAAAAACATTTCTATAAAAGTAAGACAAAACGAAAATCCGGGCCCGGGGGAATCACAGCCGCATTGTCGTGGTGGTGAATGATTGGATTGATTTTCTTTCAACCACAATCTTTTACACCGCATGACCTTGGCAAGGACATCGATAAGTTGCTTCCATGCTCACTTCTTCGTGCTAAAGATTTAAATGTGTATTATGCGCAATGCTACATTAATCACGAACCGCTGATTTCCATTAAATTTTGTAAATACAAAATATTGACGCAGTAATGTGCTTTAACATTTACGTAAACAAGCGCATATGTACTCGTATATAGCAAAATTTATGAAAATCCAGTGAAGAAAATCGAAACCGCCGCGAGTTTGATACACTTTTTACCCTTTTTAAACTATTTATGCTATTGTGTCACTCACTATTGTGAAAAAAGACTTAAATTAAAAAAAGCAACAAACTTTAGTTAAAAGTACACTATTTTAATTAAAGAGTTTTTCTGTGTATGCAGTTTTGAGAACATTCAATTTTAGTGCAACAAATTGGAAATTTCAAATGGCTATCGTTAATTTTTGCCCTTTATTCACTGACGTTCTCTCGGAATTTTTTCCATATAACACTTACAGCAGCACAGAATGTACTTAAACAGGAGGTTGTTTTTCCTCCTTACTAGCAAGGCAAGGACAGGCTGGCAGGCTGGACTGAGAGTATTTAAAATGTCTATTTTTTAATTGATATGTAACTATTTGTTATATGTAAATTAACAAATTTATTTATCCATAAAATATTTAATTTCAAGCAAAATGAATAACAAATATTTGCTTTACTGCAAATTTGCAACTTATTTATTTGTTGGCGGAAATTGGCGCGAATAATCGTAGATGAGAAACGGAAATAGGGTTGCAATCGTTTGATACCAGCTCGTAGTTAAGGCAACAGGTGTGTAGGAGCATATTAAATTAATACGAGTAGAAGCATACATATTTATGTACATATGTACATATATTTTCTTGTTCTTTTATATCATTTTTTTATTTTATATGATTCGAAAAGAGTTTTATTTGAATACGAGTTTTCAAAAAAGGCGATTTAGTGAAAAGTAAAAACGATGGAATCATATATGCCACTCCGTCTGTTTGTCCGTCCGTGCATATGGCAATTGTAGTAAAACTTTACAATTGTAAATCTGACTTAATACATATTCATAATATCTTTTGACCTGAATATATTTGTATTTCAATTGGACAATAACTACACTGACTTTCAATATACATTACTTCATTAAAAAATGCATTATTACTTATTAAAGATATTATCTGTTGTATGTATACCATATATATTGGAACGATTTTTCTACATGTCTTCCCAAATTTGGTTTTGACTTTTTTCCATCTTCAGTCTCGTTTTTCGATCTGATGAGATGAATTTGTCGAGCTCTTTTTATTAAATATTGCGATTTTCAGATATCAGAGCAAGTATTGTTATAGTTTTTTGCAAGAGAGATGTTTTGTGTGTAGGTAGCCCATGCACCTGTACGAGTAATTGGAAACCAAGTATGTTTTTAGTCTCGACTACCTCTGCATTACCTATAGGTAGGTACATATAAATCTGTAAATTCGTTCTTGTGGAAATTTTGTCTTCTGTTCTTCTTATTATGAGCTTTTAACAATTTTTGAAAACTTGTAACTTTTAAGTTTACGAGAACTTTTATTACAATTTCTATTGCTGAAGGATTTCAGTACTTCTATATCATTTCTATAAAGTTATTGTTAAAAATAATCATATATCGAAAATATATTTATTTATCAATTTTTTTGTAAGCAACACTTTGACAAAGTGATAATTGTGTTAGTTCAAGTGTAAGGTTGCAATTTTTGTGCAGGTTGCGATTACAAGCGCCACTTACATATGTTCATACAAATGTACGATTATATGTAGAAAACATATTTAACAAGCACTTCTAATACACATAAGTATAAACAAAGTAATTGTAAATATTTTTACATCTAAGCCTCCACTCGTATTAAAATAAATAAAACATAGGTATTTTCCATACACAAAGGACCCTTTAACAAAATATCCGCTACTTCGTCCTTGTGTTTGTCTCAGTGTGGAAGTATCAACTTTTTACTAAAAACTACATAAAAACATACTCACTTATCAAAAACGTTTAAATCAATACAATTCGGTGACCACTTGATTTTTTAGAACTTCATTTCTCATTGGGATAATTTGCAAATGCAGTACTACCACTAATACATACATATACATATGTATACTACGGAGAGCTTTTTCGGTTGTGCAAATGAGAATGTGAGAGCAGAAAGAACGTTAGTAAAGTGTGTTGGAGTCAACAAAAGCGACGGCATGCTTCATGAGAAGTTTACATTTCACACTTTTATATCAGTACCGATAAAAGTGGAGTAGAAAGGGTAAAGTAAATTAAGTTGTGCTTCCATCGAAAATTCTATACATATTTAGGTAGCAAGTATGCCTTGTTGTAGAATGCAATTTTCTGAATAGGCTTTATTCTTCTACAAAATGCCACCAAGTTCATTCGAATGCGCAACGTAACTGCCGAGGAATTTAAGAAAAGCCACCTTATTCTCTAAAAACTTGTATGTACCACTTACAATACGAGTATTTTGGCGGTTAAAGCTCGATGCGGAGTAAGTGCACTTTTATTATTACGTTGGTCAGTTGACCAAAGTATAACAGTTTATTATCATTTTTCCAGATTTAGAAAATACATTTAGTAAATTGTAATTACCTGCGGCAGTGGTAAGACAGTTGCAATTTTATTTTTCTTAAAATAAGGACAAACAAATTTTCAAATAAAATTCCCCACAATTCTTTTCTTTCAAACTGTCAGCTTAGAGGCTTTTTTTGAAGCCTCCAAGAAATTAAAAATTTTTCTTTAATAAAATAAACAGAAAAATTGGTTTGCTGGAATTTTTGCATATAAAGGCATATTTTACGTGTCGGAAGTTATTTTGTCATCAATGTACATATGTTCTTCAAAAAGAAAGATAAAAGTCATGTTAGGTTAAGTAATATTTACGGCTTTTTCTTTCCCCTGATTATTAAAAATGAAATCCCAGTGACTCTGCAGAAAGGGGTAGCATGTCTTGATAAACACATTTTATGTTTCAATTCGTTACCTTTTTTGCACCTTTACAACACCACTTATAATTAGCGATACATAAGAAAATTGTGAAAAAAATTGGCAGATTTTGTTCTTATATTAACTTCCAATTTTTCCAATTTCATACAAAGAGTAATAAAATTGTCCATTCTATTCGCCATCCAAGTGAAAAATCGGATATAAAAGTTTTAGTAAAGCAGTAATTAAGAGAAAAAAACGCATTTTTTTTTTGTTAATTAAAATAACATAATGCAAATTTCTTGGAGAAAACTTTTCTCAAAATTAAAAAAAAAATATTGTATACAATTTTGTAGAAAATTTAATCGCGTTTATTTTAAACAAATGGAAATATAAATTCGTTATCCCATTTCGAAGAGATTTGCTCCTATGCTAAATTTTAAAATGGAAAATGGTGGTTTGAGGGCAGATATTTTTTTGGTAAATTTGCGATTTGGCGATATTACGAGTATTATTTTAAAAATATTTTCATAACTTCTCTTATTTTCGGATATAAATAAGCTCAACCGTTAAGCGGGAATTATCAATTAAAGGTAGTTCTTCTAGATACGAGCATATTTGACTTAACTCATGACGGTTACCTGTTGGCTGCCAGTGTGCCTTGCTGTCGCTTAGTTCGGCTTTTGAAACACACCAGCTTGCAATGCGAAAAACCGCACCAGCAGCCAACCAACCAACAGCACACTACTTTGCACGCGTCGCTCTCTTGCTACTATTTTACACAGCGCCAGCAAGTGGGCAGTACGGCAACCCCACTCGCTGACTTTCTGGTTGTTCGCTCGCTCAGTGCGCTGTGCTGCTTTTGATTATACGCGACTTACGAAAACTTATTGTTGTTATTTGTTATTTGCCTGTCGTGCGGTTCGGTTGTGTGGAGTGCCGTCGGGTTACGATATAGAAATATTCTATTCTATTATTTTAAATTTTATTTAACACAAGTGTAATGTACGAAAAAAGTAATGAAAAAAAAAGTTTATAGAATATGAAAAACGAAATGCAAATATATGTTTATGTATCACTACAGAACTTACAAACAAATAAACAATTTGATAAGATAAGAAAATTATTTCGCGTTTTGTCGTAATACATATTTATGTATGTGATATTTTTTCAAGCGCGCATAAAAGTAGAACTAGTAAGTTAATAAAAACTAAAAGAAAATATGTAAATATAAAGTACCGGTTGCGGATACGGATGCGGATGTAAATGTAAATTTTTGCGATAATGTGCGAGTGTTTGTGGTGGAGTAAAAAAATAAAGACAGAGAAGCGACCAATCAACCAACATTCGAGACAAAGACGGGCAACAATAATAAAAACAAAACGTATTTCATAAAAGAAAACAAAATGCAATAATTGAAATGAGCGTGTCAGCAACAAGAATATCAAAAACAACAACAACAACTTAAAAGTGATTCACACACGTCGGTTTATGCGCTTTTGTCGATAAATATTTGAATTGCTTTTGTGACAGACAGATAGGAAATAGCGAAGCAAATACACCACAATCGACATACATACACACACACAAGCAAACATGCAAGCAAATGCACGCGCACATACTTATATGTACATACATATGTTTAAGTAAAGTAAGCAGCAAATGACAGCTGAGTGGATACTCTTTGGTAGTAGAGTGTAGAAGCAGAAATCGGAAATAACACAAAACAGTCAGTCGTGGCGCCGTAAAAAGGGAAAAAAATAGCAAATTCGCGAGCGCGCGTGTGAATTTGGAATTTTTCTCATTTAATGTGTATTTGAACACTTTTGTTGTTTGCCTTATTAAATTTCTTGGTAAAACAAATTTGTATTGCTTGATTTTGACATGCCAAAAAATAAATAAACGTGCACTAGTGGGTAGCAACTAAGCAGTTAGCGAGTACAAAAAGGAAATATAGAAATACACTGTGCATGAGCAAGAACGAAAAACGTAAAGAAAATAATAAATGAAAATTGTGTGTGTTTTGGCAATTCGCTAAACGGAAATACATACCTCCATACCATTTGGCCAGAGAGCTGATTTTTAGAGGCCTGTGGAGGACTAACTAACTGAACGCAAGGCGGCACAAGCAGTTGGACGGACGAACAGTCGCGTCGGTGGTCAGCAAGTGAAACAGTCTACAGAGTGCAAAGTCAATAAATAAATAAAATGTAAGAAAAGTAAACAAAACCCGTAAAGGAACTTTAGTAGAAAAGCAAAAAAAAAAACTATAAAAAATCCAAATCACGAACAAAACGCACCACAGGCAAGAACAAGTGCAAAACCTAAAGTGTTAAAATAAAAGAAAGAAAGACAGGATCAAAATAGAAACGAAAAAGGTGCAATAAAAGAAGTGTGGAGCGAATATTGAGTTCACACAGCAACGCGTGTCGTTGAGCTTTTGACTACGCTTGGGTTGTTATTTGAGGATTGTTGCTGGGCCCCAACAGCATTAAGCAAGTAAAAGTAGAATGTCAAGTAGTAGAAAATAAAGCCAAGAGAACGCACCAATAAGGAAGTGTTGTGACAGCAAAGAGAATAGAAGAAAAAGAAGAATTGTGTGTGTTGCATGCAACAGGAAGAGGCGGTCTGCTTGCATTCAAGCGACAGCAAATTGTGGAGCAGAAATTAAAAGCGTTTGTAGCAGAGAACAAACGTAAAAAAGCCAACATTTAGAGCGGCAGAGGGGCGCAGTAAAAAAATAAAATTACAAAAATAAAGAAAACATTCATGCGATAAACGATTTTATGTGCGACAATAACGGAACTCAATAAAGTAAAAATAAAATTTGAAAAAAAACCCAAAGCAACAAGCACACTATCAGTAAACAATCGCAAACACGAGATATAAATAAATATCGCGCTAAAGATAGCGAGCGGTAACAGAGCGAACAGCGGAACAGCAGCAGCGCGCCACTGCTGGCTAACAAATAGCAACAACAACAACAAATACAATCAGAACAAACGAACGTCAGCAACAAATCTTTACACACACACATACACATACAAGCAGTGAGCGAGCAAGAATTAATAAAAATATATATGTATATATGTATGTACATATGTATATAAAAAAACAACAATAGTTCAAAACAGGCAAACAGGCAAAGAGACAAACAGACAGTCAGTCAGCACTCCCTCCAGCAAATAAACAAACAAGCAGGCGGAAAACCGTAAGGCCGGAAAGCTAAGAAACGCAATCGTTAAGCGCTGCAGGCAAGCGAGAAGACAAACCGACAGTCAACCAACCGACTAGGCAGCCTACCAGCTAGCCAGCTAGATAGCTAGAGAGTCACTCAAGTAGTCGACCATTTAGCCAGTGAGGCCGGCATTGCGACGACGTCAGGCAGTCAGACAGTGTTCTGGATCTGGACATATCCGCTTCCGCATTGTGTTTGGCTTCGCTTTGCGTTGTGTTACATTGTGTTACGCTTCGTTTCATTCGATTTGTGCTTTGGTTTGGTCTTTTGGGATTTTGGTTTTGGCGAAGAAGGCGGTCGCCAACGAGTCAACAAAAAAAAAAACACAACCAAATAGCTACAATAAACATACATACATATAGGGTGTGTGTGTGTTAAGTAGAGAAAATTGTATTGCTACAAAATCATTTTGATTGCATTGGAGCGGGCTCCATCTAAATAGAAAAAGCAAAAAAACAAAAGGAAATAAATCGTTTTTGGCGATATAAGAGAAACATAATTCAGCTATTACAAGAGAATAAGGTAAGAAGAAAATGCACAATTTTTTTTATAAAATAGAATATAATATACTCGGAACTATTTTATATATAAAAATTATATAAAAATCAATAAAATTAAAAGAAGTTTAAGTATGACAATATTACAATTTTCTGATGCGCTCATATTAAAAAATGTGAACGAAAAGTAACACTGCAGATATCACAGCGTCAAACAAAATTTAAGAAGGGATAACCGAGATTCGTTCCATTGAATAGATAAGCAGTAAAACGTTCCGAATAAGTAACGTTACTGAGTGTAATTCGTGGCCGCTGTGGTCGAGTTGGTAGCGGTGCGTGCTATAACTTGATATGCCGGTGAGTTCGAGGTTCGAATCTCAGTCAGGGAAAGCAAAGTCTTAATAATAGAAAAAGTTTTTTCTAATAGCGGTCACCCCTCGGCAGGCAATGGCAATCCTCCGAGGGTATTTCTGCCATGAAAAAGCTTCTCATTAAATACATCTGCCGTTCGGAGTCGGCACAAAACTGTAGGTCCCTCCATTTGTGGTATAATATAAAGACGCACACCACAAATGGTAGGAGAAGCTCGGCCAAACACTGAGCTATATAGTGTACGTGCCAAAATTATATTATTATTATATAACCACATTTTTTTTAAATTTTTATCTAATTATTTAAAATTCTAAATGGCAAAAGAGTACTACTTAAAATCTAAATTAGCTAATCCAATTATCTGAAGCGAGAGAAAGGTAAAGCGCACTTTTGCTATTTTTACCCGTGTTAGCTGGATTTTTATAACAGATGAGGTTGGAACAGTAGATAAATTATTGAAATCAACTATATCTGATCAAAATTTCTTAATCTTTCGTCAGGATTCAAAGGCGTATTTTTCGTTACAAGTTTTGCATCCGCTTAATTTGCTTTCTTGACTTGTACTTTGAAGTAACTATATTTCAACGACATTTAGAAACATTTTTTATCGACTTTCTTTCGGATGCTTCTGAACCTAAATGCTTCTTTCCAAATCGTTTTTCATTTCTACATACTCGAAAGGAATATACCTATGTACAACATTAAATACTTTTCTGAAGGCGTTTGTGACTTTTAACGCTCTCAGCAATATTGGTCATCAGTTGAAAGCCTGACAAGTCGGAACGCCTGACATGGAGTTCTGGCCTTAGTACTTGATAAATATATCTTGTTTCAAAATAATAAATACACTTTTTTCAAATTGCTTGTTACACAACCTGAAGCATCGGAAGACTCTTTCCTTTTAAAGTAGACATTCAAGTGTGCTCATCTCCGAGCGTTCACACTTAAATAAATTCATTCTAATTTTAGTGATCACATCAATACTATGCGCCATCGTATGCCGTCACAATCAAACTCTACATATCTATCACAAGCTTGAAAGGCAGGCGATTGATATGCTGGGTATTCACCACAATTGGTTTTCATGAAATGAGCGGATTTACATATCACTTCTAACCCCAAGTAGCCAACTCTACCTAACTTATGAACCAACAGTTAATTGGCGTAGTGCACAAATTGAGTCTAATAATCAAATGCATTTTCAGAAATTACTCTTACGGGCTCACCTACATATTTAATTTTGTGCTTTTAAACGTGCATCCGCCGGATCCTTTTTCTTGCAAACGTCTGACCAACATAAATGCAAGAAATCCTTCCAACTAGATTAGTACCTAGCACTTTCCATCGATCGAGCAAATGCAACTCTGCCCTTGTCCACTCAGATCGCTTCCTTCTAAGCACGAAATGCGACTAGATCGTTGCTCATTTCGATGATTGAAATCAAGATATACTCGTAGTATGTATATGCCTTGTCAGCATTTATGGCAGCAGCTTATAAAATATAAAATACTAAATGCAAACACTTAAAAACACAAGAAACATGCATGTAAATATTTAAGTACTTTTTCCGTAGTTCTACAATTCAAATACTCTTTTAAAATGTTTGTCTAATCAGCACCTCAAATGACAACAACATTCACACCAAATATTGTTGATAAGGTTATCAGCTTGATCGCAATAAAAAAAAAAAAAAAAAAAACTTCAGAAACTGACTAATTTCCTACCTGATTTGTGTACATACATATAATGGATATATGAATGTATGTTTGTATGTACATCCATATGTGTAACATAGCGCTTATGACGACAATTGCTATACCTACATATGTACATACGTATGTACTTGTGATACCAGAAAATAGCATAAGTAGCAAAAAGTAGCAACACTGGCCCAACAAGCGCCGCCGAATACTGCATACAACATACATACATACATACATATCCACTTGTAGTATTGCGATCAATTATTGTGGACATAAAGTGCTGAATTGCAAATTGCCATTCTCTCGCAACAAAACAAATAAAAAATATAAATAATAAAATAATTGCAAAGCCAAGAAAAAAGAACAAACAAGTGCGCCACTGTAAACGACACTTAAGTTTGTATGTACATACATGTGTATGTATGTATGTAATGTGCGCAAGCATGTATGTACATACATATGTAATTTTGTAGAATGAGCATGCAGAAAAGTATTTCCTTATGTACTTATATATGTTTGTATGTACGTATGTTTGCGGTCAATTGCACTGTGGCGCAGTCTTATCGCCAATGGAGCAAAATCAAATAAAAAAAATTATTAATAAGAAAAATAAAATTTCCTACATATACACACATTTAAATAAATACATATACATATACATTTATACATAAAAGCTTGCCTGCAAAAAAAAAATTGAAAAAGCAATCAAAATAACGAATTGCCTGCTGCAGTTTTTGCCTCTTCCGCGAAATTCGCGTGTGATTGTACATATGTACATATGTATGTATGTTTGTATTTTGGGATTTTCGCAATTACAAATGTTTCTTCTGCTATTTACATATGTACATATGCATGTACATTTGCATACACAAACAAGCACCTGATCGTGCGCTTCTCGCCGCCAACGCCGCCCACTTGTAGGTTGCCGCCAGCTGCCAACTAAACACAAACATACAAATGTAGCCATACATACATAGAAATAAGAAATCTCCTCTCGCCAGCTGCAACCCTTCCACCCACTGAAAACATCGACGCTGACGCCGACGCCGACGTCGCCGCAATTAGCGCACCGATTAGAATATGGCAAGAGCAGAGAGGAGAGCGCCACCGCGCGGGGTTTTCACTTGGCTTAGTAATAAAAATGTATGTATGTATGTATGTATGTATGTTAAGCTGTAAGAGCTAGCAGTCGTCTGCTAGATTTGTGGTCGCTTGCTTTTTGCTTTCCTGGTTTTGATTCTGGCAGTCTGTGCCACAAACGACAAAACCACCTCCCTCACCACCTCCTCCTCCTTCACCACCACCACGACCAACATCATCGCCATCGTCAGCACGACTGCCCGCAACTCAAGCGGCAAAGAAAAGCACTAAAGAAACAGAAACAGAAACAGAAGCGAGGCAAAGCAAATACAATAAATTAAATTCACTTCCGCATTGCTCCACAAATACAGCAACAACAACAATGACACAAGAGCAAACGAACGAGCACAGCAGTGGCGGCGACGACGACGATGACGACAACGGCGACGACATCCAAGACGAAATACAACTAACATAAAATAAAAGAAAATAAAATTGTGAGCGAATGTTGTGAGCATGGAGAAAAACGCTGTGTGCGACGCAGCGGGCAACACTTACTCGTACGGCTAGAAACTATTAAGTATAAATTCGAGTTGAATTGCCACCCCGCGTAACTCACTTGCACACTTTTAGAAACATTTAAAAAAGTGTGTGTGTACGAACAAAAAAATTTCGAAATGTGCTTGCCGCATGCGCGCGACGTCG
This sequence comes from Philophylla caesio, assembly GCA_963971545.1. Lineage (NCBI taxonomy): Eukaryota > Metazoa > Arthropoda > Insecta > Diptera > Tephritidae > Philophylla > Philophylla caesio. The sequence goes on from OZ020609.1 coordinate 95,025,540, forward strand.
GCGAACAAGGCAACCAAACTTACTCCTCCGCTGGACGCACGGTCGGTTAGTTTGACGCTCGGTTAGCCGATTGTTCTGTCGGCTAGCCAAGCGATCATCTACATAGTACATACAAACATATTAGGAAACTCTGTCGGCCCATTCGTGCATGGAGCCTAACACACACACACACAGCGCTATTTGTCGGCCGAGGTTCGCCAGTGTAGTTTGCGGTTTGAAGATTTGTAGGAACTAGAATATTATACTTATTTACAACAAATGGATTTATCTGTGCATGTGCGCTCCATCACACAGATGCTAGCATTCCCTGATCGTTTTAAATTTAACACTTACACAGTGGTCGAGATTGCCGACTATTTGAGATAATTTCAAGCTTTAAATAATACACGTTGGCTCGATGTCCTCAAGTCTACAACTTCGTAGGTCAGACGTGCTAAGGATACATCTGATCATATTTTTAATAAAACACAAGTATAGTTTTATATCGACCAAGTGAAAAGGTAGAATCGCTATAACAAGATCCAATTGAAGTCGCGGTGTAAGAAGAAGTTTTGAATACTACTTCGTCTCATAAAAAAAGTGCACTCTTCTCGAATAGTCAGTAGCAAACAATCTCTCAAGATAGAAGTTTCAAACCGAGCAAGCATTTTTAACGTTTATAAAGTAAAAAGATAATTCGTACTAATAATTGGTCGAAATTGGCGGCAAGCTTACGGAAAAGAAATCGGAGCACTCTGAATGGAGTATTGTAGAAATTCTTGTAAGCTCCGCAAGCGGCTAATATCCAGTACTAAAATCTAGTTTCATGATCTCTTAGCTGAAGAAACATCTTATTATATAGAGGGTTTTTTCTCAAGAGCGATATTGAAACAATTTATTTATGTATACTGGTGAGTAACTCGAACTTGAGTCACATATCCCAAAGTGTATCTGCTGATTGTACGTCCACTGCACCGTGCCAGCAACAAACATACCCACTGTATCCCAGTCATGCATCCATGCGAACGCGACGTAACGCGACGTAACGCCAACCTAACGACCGCAACCAAGTCGCAATCTCAGCAAAGTACTAAAATAAGGAGTAAACGAAAAAAGTAGGAAGTAAAGCAATGAGCTCGAAGATTGGGAAGAGCAGCGATGGCGGTGAAGAAGTATGTTCAAAAGAAAGGCGTAGCAGCGGTCACAACGACGACGACGCCAATGACGAAGACTACGATGGTGACAAAGAACAAGGCGGAGGGCGGTGGTAAGCAGGGAATCAACAAAGCGTATGTGAAAACTAAAATGGAAAATAAACGAGTACTGGGGGAGTGCACAATGAAGCAGTGAGCGCATTCTCGCCGCTTTACAGCTGAGTGAGTGTGTGGTAAACGCCTGAAATGCAGTAGTTCGATTGTCCGAACGTAGGAGACGGCGCGATCGGTTGTCGGAGCAGAGAAAAGCGCCGAAGACAACGCGAATGCGGCGTTGCATTTTAAAGAATGCTTGAGCTTCTTATTGTATGTGTGAGTGCATGCGGTCAATGAAGAGCTGCATAAATTACTCTCAAAATAAATGAAAATTTTACACTCTTCAACGAGCGCAATTGATCTGGCGTGAGTGTGAGCGCAGAGAGATAGTTAGTTAGTCGCTGCCGAGTGCAAACATTTTGCGATGACGCATGTAGAAAGAAATTTGTCTTGCTCTTTTTCCTTTAAGAAGCTTCAGCTAGCTAGCTTGTTGGCTGACTTGCTCCCTGGACTAGATTCGCTTTGCTTTAGCTTCAACATTATTTCGTATTACGGTTCGGCCTGCTGATCCCTACCAGGTTGGTTATGCGACTTTTTCACTCCGCCGCTCAATACTTTTTTTTTTTCTTGTGGTGGGGACAGGTGTGGATGATGACGATGACGACGAATGCAACGGTTGCGGCTAGAGAGCAAGTCACATTCGGCCGCCATATACGGAAATGAAACTAGTTTAGTGATGTTTCACTTGACTTGCTATGGATGTGCTCCACTTACAACGATCGTACAACAGCCACATCAGTCGCGTAATGTGCCTGCAGATTTGCTTACTTACTTACTTGCTTACTTAATCATACTTACATGCATAGATACATATGTACATACATACTTTCGTGTGTATAAATGTGTGTTTGTACTTACGATAACTACTTATGAATGCATATGCAACATGGATTATAGCGATTACCGCTGGAGTGGCAGCACTTTGCGAGTGATCGTTGGCTACAAGTTGGTTGCGTCGCTTGCTGACTTTTTTTTAACTTACGTGATATGCATATTTAAAAATAAATATGAATACCCTCATAAAGTTACACATACGTTATCCGACAAGGGTTGTTGCTCAGAGCCTGAATCGCACGCGGACTATTTTAGCTCGCTTTTGTGATACAACCCAAGGTTTGTGGCAACGCAAGCGTGTCATATAAGAACTTATCTGCTCCTCTGAACTATTTAAGAACTAAGAGCGAAGATGTTCGGTCCTCAAAACTGCATTTTCGATTGCCAGAGTCCTGCGATCTCTTTAAAGGCGAGTTGGCAGCTATGAGTCTGTCGCTTTTTTGTCACGACCAAAGACTTTCAGGGTAATGCATGTCACCGAGTTGAAGCGGAACTCGAGAGCGTTGTATAACTCACCTGTCAATGTGCATCATTGTCAAACGTTTTTTCAGAGACCTAACATCTTGCATACCTTCAACTGTTTAGCTGAGGTGTTTTCACATTATCGTTCTTCAAACAGATCCTACATATCGAAGCGATGTCTACAATGGGTCAGAAAGATCTTGCGGTTGTACAACTGCTGGCTTTTCTGCAACGTTCGCTGACCTGGCTTGAAGTTTATTAAAATATAAACCGGTCTTGTATTATTTCGCACCAACAACAATAAGCCATTTGAGCTTATCTAAAATTTTAAAGTTTTATGTGCTTTTGAAATCATGTGAATGCCGTAGTTATAAATATAATTAGGATTAAAGAACATAAGTATTACTAATTTTTTTATATCAGCAGCCACGTTATTGTTTAAACATACATACATATATTTAATATTAAATTATATTATCAAGTTATAAAATTATTTATAAGTAAGCAGTTCTCATTTTCTTGAGAATTTTAATCAGTTTTTTATGAAATGCTTTTAGCATAATAATAATAATGTACCATTTATTATTTATTCAACTAACTGTGATCTTTGTCAGCATATTTTTGTGAATGTAAATATTTGTATCGCTCGTACGCCGAAATACTCTATTCGTCATAATTTTTTTGGGTACGTTAGAATATTTACAAAAGTGGTTTAGTAGACTTAGAAGATTAAAAAAAAAACGTTTGAATATTGAGAGTAGGAGAGAGTTGGAAAGATCATGCTGGTGGGAGCTCTACTACAGAAGATAGAGTTAACTTAGTGTTTAATTTTCTAATGTTTTTGCTTCTTTTTTTTCAGACTTCCGATTAGTTGTTTAAAAAATATTTCAACTTAATATCTTAACTTCACTGTCCAGACATTTTGCTCATCCTCCTTCTCTCACTGCTTTTCTCGCTTTTGCCTACCTTTATTAATACACCTATTTTAAATATGCGTTAAATATAAATTAGCCTAATCTGACTTAAAGTGAACGAGTCGGAATCGCCGTAATTTTATAAGAGAAGAACTCGATCGATAATTTGTAGTCGAATGCTCTCAAGGTTATGTAATTATTTCTGATTTTTCGATTATTTTTTATTTCTATTGACTATTTTGGATAATTTCTTTGTTTATTTTTTTATGATTACTTTTGATTTTTTATTATTAAATTACTTATTCATTAAAAATTCATCAATAGAGTTAATCAAATTTATTTAAAAGCTGTACTCCTACTCCGACAGAGACTTTTTTCCACTAATATTTGTCAAGCGCCTAACCGATTTACCAACTTGAGAACTGTAGCTCTTAAAATAAACGGTTTTCACTTCACAAGTTCCTTTCGCGCCCTAATAAAACCTTTCCCACAAGCCGTTTGAGAATTATAAATCAACTATAAAAACGATTGAAATGTTTTATTTTCTTTTGCACCTTAACGCACTGAGTTGTTCGATAAATCCATCAAAGTTATTGTTAAGTATTTCAAGAATTTTTTTAACAAGAAATCAAATTACATAAGTGGAAAAAATTTACTTAAAAATCGCTGTCAGTTTATTATTTTTTTTAAGCTAAACTTTTCTAAGAAATAATTTCTATTCATTATGCTCACGCTAACACAACCAGTTACACCTGTACATAACCAACTACATAACATATGTACATGAACACATAATTTCAAGCTCCGCTTCCTCATATGCACACATACATACATACAATCAAACATACATACATAGAAATGTACATATGTAGCTGTGAGGTACCTAGCTGACCTATTTTTTGTTGGTTTTACAATTTTATTTCTTTTACTTTTACATCACTGTTACAATATTTCACCAATCGAATTAATCAATTCCGCTTCGGACTCAGGTACATACATACATACATACATACACGAAAGAGCCAAAGTAAAGCAAAGCGAAGCATAGCAGACAATCAACCAACAAACCATCGATCGTACGACGACTCGGCGGCTTGCTTGGCCAGTTGTTTGTCTCGATGTGGTGTTTTGTTGTTGCTGAGTAGCTAATATTATGTTGTTGTTTTTATTGTTATTGTTCGAGCAGTGTTGACCCAAAAAGCGCAGCTCAGCACAAGACAGTGTTGTACTAAATATAACAACAACCACAACGTTCAACATGGAAATTGATAGATCATTCGCGCGATCAATCGTAATTCGCATAACCGAGTAAATTGTTGAAGAAAAAAAAAAAGTCTAAAAGAAATGTAAGGAAAATCCGCAAATAGCAAACAACAAAGATTTGCAATAGCATTAAGTAAGTCACAACAACTAAACCAACAACAAGCATGCGCACTTTGTTGAAGATAATTTTAACCCGCTACAAGCGCGGTTTTATAGATTTAAAAGTTTACTCTTGGTACAAACTTCCAATTTCCAAAATTGAAGATGGGTATGAAAATGCGCTAGGAGATTGGCGCTAGACTAGAAAGAAAAAACATAGTTTTCTTTGATTTTGAGGTGGAACTCTTCCAACTCTTTTGGCATCAAATATGAGCTTGAGTCGGAATAGAAAGATCTCTTGAGTTATTAAAGTACGTTCCAGAGATAACTTATAAGCAACAGGAAGGAAGAAGAGGAAAAAGCTTAATGACATCTTCGCGCTCTTGGGTACAAATAATCGATATCTATGACGTCCGAACTCTTATTATTTGGAACTATTCTCACTTGCTTTCGCCATGTAGGTGGAAGGCCTCAAATCCAAACCGATTTGTAACTCATATCCACTTCAGTGCGTTGCACTAGATTATAATTATGGTTTGGATGGAAGCAGCGTTAGGGTAACACTTAAGACATATCCAGGCAACGAAGCAAAAAAGTGATCAATTTTTGTCTCGCATTGGGGTGGTCTAGTGAGACGACCAATGCTTACCGGACAAAGTATTGATACTTTCTGCCCCAAATTCATAACCGTCACTGCTGTCTAATAGGTGCAGATCTTTAAGCTTAAAAGGCCCAGCGATTCTTTTAAGTGTGGCTCTTTAATACTATGCTTAACAATTTATGTTTTTTACCAGCGATTACCACCAGATGACAGATGCGTCCTCCTGTCCCATTTTCTATAATTTAGCTATGTGTATAGGATGTTTTCACTGAGTCTTCCAAGAGTTTATTTGGATCCCTCCATTAAGATGTATTGTTTTAGGCAACTTTCGAAACAGCGCTCTATTCATGGAACTGTCATACTCGTGCTGTAATATAAAATCATATAGCCGACACATTACGATTTCATTACGTCCGAAGAGCGCTGGCTAAATTAATGCATTTTAGCTCGACATGAGTTTACCTAGTCAGGAAGAGATCTGGCTAAAGTCGCTATTCACCGGAAAGTGCAAAGATTGTTGAAGGAAATCTAAGCGAAAGACAAAGTTCGTAACGAAATTCTTTCCTGCACTACTCTACACATACAACTCTATTTATCAATTTCTTAGACGAGCAATATTTCGGTTTTCAAAAGCTTCCCACTGGCGAGCTCATTGATCTTTCGCTTCTTAGATTCTGCCGCCAGTATATTATGCAATCGAATAAGAAAAGTAGACACTCAGCGGTCATCGAAGGTGCCAGCGTGCTTGACGCTGATACTCATTAGAAATACATTTCTACAAGAGCTAAAGGGTTAAGATAAGCTCCCCCAGCTCATCTAAACTATAAACATTAGAGTTAGCAGGGCGGTTCGTTGCTTTCCAGGTTTGATAGTTGTCAGTCAATCTGCATACATACTTACATAGTTGGCTGTCAGCTCGCTACCTGTTTACTATGTGTGGCTGTTCGACTGTCGCCCTGTCAGCACGCCGCGCGACTCCCGAACCTACTGTAAGACTGCGTGGATTCCAGGCACCTAGACTTAACACACAAACTCGCATACAACAGCGAGGCGTCGCCTCCACACTTGATCAGTTTGCTGGGTTGCCAACTTGATTGTAAGCCTCAAGCGTCGCCGCATTTCTTCGATCGTACGCAAGCTGGTTGCACATGTAATCTTCGTTGTGTTGTAACTTGTGTAAAATGTAGCAACACTTTAGCCACCACCACCGCCACCACAAAAGTTACATACAATGAAACAACAACAACAATCGGCTCAGCATAGTAACCGCTTAAACAAAGAAAAGGTTTAGAGTACAACGATCGCCAGTCAGTCAGTCAGTCAGTCAGGCACAGCCGGTTTGTTTGTTCGACTAAGAAAGCCGACGACGATGAAATGGTAAAAGCAATGCAAGTCTCAGCGTTAACAACGAACAACAAACCAAACCAAACCAAAAAATGCGCAACAACAACAAAATACAGCACAATCAAAAATAAAGAAAAGAAAAAAAAACGAATGTGAGTTAACAAAGCAACACTATAAAATGCACCCAGTAACCTGTTGTTGTGAATTATGTTACGAACGTAACGTGTTTCAAAATATAGGAAGTCAGTCGCGGTCTGTCGTTGCTGTTGCCGCACTGCCGCACTGCCGCTGTCGCTGTCTGCGTCGCTGTCATGGTTTTCGGTATCTCGGTGAGTCGGGGCTAGTTGGTTTAGTGCCGAATAATTATGCAGACATTCAGCGAATGTTGCTTTTATTGTTGGCTGCCGAGACTGCCGCGGTTGCTGCCGCTGCTGCTGCTGCTTCTGCTTAACGGTGGTCTTACGTATCGTACTATTATCTAACGTTGACTGACGAGACTGGCTCACAGCTGAGCCACAGCCACAACTGCACACATTACACACATAGCACTCACTCGCTCGCTGGCTCGCTGGCTGACTGGCTGGCCCACTGCGGGCATTTGGGGCTGTGGGGCGGCCATGTATATCGACACATAAGACACACGCTTGCACCTCAGCTTGATTTGGATTGCTTTGCTACATACTTACATACATACATACATACATACGTACTCGAGTACAGGTATGGTGCGGTATGGCACATATTTTCTTTCATGCGGCCAGCAACAACAACTTACATACTAGACAATTAGGTAATTTCATAAGCTCGACTGACTAACTTATTGAACTGCATTCGGTTGGCGCTGGTGGCGGACTTTTTTTTATTCATTACTTTTTCTCCTAACAAACTTTTTCACGCTAGCTTTTAACGACACAGTGGTACTCGTATTTTGCTGACAACACTTTTTCGACCAACAAATTTCAAAAATGGAGAAAAGAAATTTGAAAATGCAATGTCCATAATTTTTACCCAAAAGTAACCAAAATATTATAAATTAAATGCCAGAGTATTTTCTATCGATTTATGTAAAAAATGCACCGTCTGTCACCATTCGATTAAGGAATTTATAACATTCCTAAAGGCTGACGAAAATTTTAAGGTAATTTTTCTTTTTTAATAAAGTATATAAAAATTATAGATTGTGGATGGCAAGAAAACTCAAATTAGATTCGAGAAAACTGATTTCTTGAATATCCAATTTGAATATCTGATCCTTGTTTGAATATTAGACGTCAGTTAACCTCTTAAAAAGATTAAAGTACAGGCTGTTGTTCTTAAAAAAATGTGAGTTCATGAATAAAATCCTTCAATACTTTGAAATTTTTTCTTAAAAGCTATAAATATTTGTAAATGTTTACTAAAGTAGCGAAAGAGATGCTTAGAGGAATTAGCCTCTTTAAATCATATCCACAAAATTGTATGGTCTACCTTAAACTCAACACGCATTAAAAATGTAAAAATTTATGAGCAACGCCACGCCACGCAAAAGTGTATGGCAACCCAATTCGTAATATTACGTCATTTGATATATACATTGTAATATTTAATATAATTTTTATATGTACAACAGGGCTGCACTGCACTGCATATAATATAAAATGTTTCGTTTTCTGATAACTGGTGAAAATCGAAAATCGTTTATTGAGTATAAGCAGTGCAGTGCAACCCTGTTATATAAAAATTATATTAAATACAAAATTACAAAAACCAACCAACGAATATATTTTTTTTAATAAAAATTGTGCAAATTTCTTTAACTTAGTATCAAAATTTCGTAATTTTTGATTGAATTATAAAAAAAGGTAAAATAGGTGGCAACTTTATAAGAATGTTATATTGTGCGTAAAACATTTTATTAAAATAAAAAGAGCATTTGATATACCCAATACACAAAATAAGTTCATTTAAAGTTATTGTATAAAGGTGGCAACCCTGCTTAAAAATATACGTATTTGTTTTTGTGCGTCCAGTCATGGTTAGAAAGTTGCAATAGTTCACAAAAATTTTAACTAAAAAGTAAAATTCAGTTTTATAAAAAATAGTGCAAAGTTAAATAAATAAAGTGACCACAAAAAAATTCGATCCAATTTTTACAAGAAAATACCAATGATCATTGTTTGTTTTAAAATTGTCACATTGTGATATAATATTTGAAAAATTTTCTATCTGACATTTTCCAGAAAAATAATAATACATAGTGTCAAAGCATGAGCGTTTGATTAAAAATCTTGAAAAAAAATTGTCAAAATCATGACGATCTGAAGTTTTTGAATTCTGTAGTAATGACAGAAAAAATGTATGAAAGCCATACCCACTGTGCACGCTTTCCGCTTACTCACCCGCCCGAAAAGCAATTGCTGCCCGTTGTTAGCTGCTGGTAGTCGCTATAACACTTCAGCTATTGTTGTTACTGTTGTTATTGCTGTTGCTATTACGTTTTAGGGTAGGAGTTATTGGCGTAACCTCTTTCTTTGAGTTGAGCCCGCCTAATCGTGATAGTACGTACGTTGGCTTGCTGTTGTACGTTTGTTTGTATGAAATGCAAAAAAAAAATTAAAAATAAAAATAAAAGCAACTGCATAAAAATCAAAGGAAGTATTTGCTCGCTTGCTGCTCGCTGAGTGTTGTGGTATTCATAGTGTGGATTTCGTAACGACCACAAAATAGCTGTAGTAACAGCAACAGCAAACAAACAACAACAACAACAACGGGAGTAAAAACAACAAAGCGTTAAGCCGCAAAACGCCTAAGAAAAGTAAGAAACAAAAGCAACAGCTATAACAGCAATAACAGCAATTATATGTACATATGTACATACATATGTATGTAACTGCAAATGTTTTACGTACTTAGAGATATAAGAGTCACACACACACACACACACAGCCGCGCAGACGGACGGTTGGACATTGGCGCAACGCAACTACCTGTTGTGCACAATGGCGAAGTGTTCCTGGTCAGCAGAAATGCATTCAATAAATAAATAAACTAATAGACAGACAGAAAGTACTTGCCACACGCACACATGTCTATGTACATACATACACACAAACACATTCATATAACCTATATACATGTGTACATATGTATGTATGTATGTATGTATGAATTTTAAATAAAACTGCATGCCCACTTGCTCCCATAATACCTGAGCTAGCGAGTGTGGCATGCAGCATTTGCAAAAGATTTTGCACTAAATATACTATGAAGCAATGCAAACAAAAAAAAAAACAAAAACAAAAAATCTTGTCGAAATATGTAAGTTCATAAGCGAAATTCAGTGTGCCAACAAAATCGGCAACATGACAACAACAACAACGACAGCAGCCGCAGCAGCAAATACTTTTCCTGTCATTAGCAAATCGCTTTAATATTTGCAGACACTTGTACGGAAATCATACAAACTTAATAAAATGTTTAGTTTTCGCTTGCATAATCGAGATATTTACATATGTATTTGCATTTGCAGATATAGGCAGACATTTCAAATTGCAAAAAAATGTATTTTTGTAGCGTAATTTTATTTATTTTGAGTGTTAAATTGCCCTGCCGAGTGACGAAATGACGGGTGACAGTGAATTTTAATGTTTCTCTCTAACACAAAAAATTTTGTATCTATAAATTTTACTCTCCACGTTAACGACATAAAAATTGGATAGTTCTTGTGGCCTGTAAGATATTTCGATTAAGAAGCGTCTGTTATAAAATTGTGTGTACATTTAATTATAAATTTAACAATAATTTAATATAAAGTGTTACCAAATTAAAAACTGGATTTTGTATAACATAAAAACTTTGAAATGAAAACTAGAAGTTGTCACTTAGAGTCGTTTTCGTGATCACGTCCCTTATAGCAGATCTGAAAAAATTCCCTCTTAGAAAATGAAAGTTAAATGTGGTAAATCCTTGACTTCACCTTTTAAGTATTTATTTTGACAATTTTGACAATGGAGGTTAGCATACTTTTGTCATGAAAAAGCTTCTCATAAAATACATCTGCCATTCGGAGACAAATGGTAGGAGAAGCTCAGCCAAATACTAAGCTGTATAGTGTAAGCGCCAACATATTATTATTATTAAATAAAACTTTTCGTATTTTCCATTTGCTGACGTTTAAAAACACCTGTCGAATGATAAAAAGTAAAATATGCTATTCTAGGAACTTCACCTTACATTAATTCGTCCAGATTGTTTCTCCGTGTGAACTTAATGTTTTTGTTTTTTTAATTTTATGGAACGTTAATACTAAGAAAGAAAAGCACAGTTTTCTGTTTAGCGGCGTACATACAGTGCCCTATGTAATAATATGATTAGCCACTAGTGAAATGTAATATTGTTAGCCACTAGTGTAAACAGATTATTGCCACTAGATGTCACTTTAGCACTGCACGCACCCATCAATGCATTTGGACAGCAGAGTTGAGTTAGCCAGTTGGACGTCAACCTGCAACTTGCATCTACACCAACTAATTAAAATAATTAAATAAAGGGCACTCAGAGAAAAATCAAAACAATAAAAGTCTTTTCATTTACTAGCGATTACAACGCATATTACATGGTGTCAGAAGTAAAAAGCACTGAAACGATTTGAGCGTATTGTGGCAAAGGAGCGGAGTTGTTTGAGCAAAGGAGCGTATAAGGGCTACGCCACGTTGTGAAGCATCGTCCAATACCTAGAAATCTTAGGAAAATCCGTGGATTGGGGGAGCATCATTATCTGAAATGAGGATATGATCACATATTCGTCATCGTAATTAGAGATAGCGCAAATATTGGGTGATATTTAATCAAAAGCAAGCATTTAACGTGGAAACATGTCTAACGATCGAGTACCAAAGGAATTGGATTGTACAAATGTAGCAAAGGAGTGGCGAGCTTGGAAAAATGAATTTTTGATGTACATGCGGGCAACTGGCAAAGCAATGGAAACCGAATCTACAAAAATTGCAACATTTGTATGGCTGATTGGCCGTCAAGCACGGGAAATTTATAACATCTTGTTTCCAAACGATGGAACAGAAGATGGCATTATTGGAGAGAGTATTGTTGCGGGGGATGAAAATACTAGTGCAGTAGTCAACCAGCGCACATTAAATGATGTTTTGAAGGCGTTCGATGGATATTGCATACCCAAGAAAAACACAACAATGGAATCATTCAAGTTCAATAATATCTTGCAGAAAGAAAAGCAACCGTTTGCGGAGTTTGAAACTGAACTTCGCAGGCAAATTCAGTTTTGTGACTACGTGACCAAGTGCGACTGCGGAAGCGAATTAAAATATGAGGAACGAATGTTGAAAGATCGAATCATTATTGGTGTTGAAGATAAAAAATTACAATTAAAGCTATTGGACGGCAAGGATGAGCCATTAAGCAAAGTCATTGAAATTTGTAAAACGTATGAAGCAGCGAAAGAGAATAAGGTTATGTTGAATGCACATATTCAACAAAGTGTCAACAGTGTGTCAGACAATGAACCAAAGGAGGCAATAGATGCAATAAGACGCCAGTGCTACAATTGTGGTAATGATTTCACGGCAAATCACTTACAGGCATGCAAAGCTAAACACATCAATTGTCGTTCATGTGGACGGAAGGGTCATTTTCAGCGTTTTTGCAAATCGAAAAGCAAGCAGACAGACAACCACGCAACCAAAGCAGAACACAGAAGTGGAAATCGTAAACAGGACAACAACAGCGATGGAAAACAACAACAACAACATTCAATCGACTGGGGTAACTCAGGTAACTATGTACAAATCATTGATGGAAGTGCGAAGAGGGTTATTAAAGTAGATCATATTTATAGAATAAACTCGAGTAGTTCGGCAAACCATACGAAGCGGTGGTACAAAGATTATCAAATAGGAAATCAAGTGGTTAGATTTAAGATCGATACTGGATCTGATGTGGATTGCATTCCGGCCAAAATATTCAAAAAACTGAAAAGAGGATTGGAGAATGAAAATAAAAAGTATTCAATTTTTGATTATAATGGAAATAAAGTAAATGTTTTTGGAACAGTGAAATTAAAATGCGTTGATACAAAGCTAAAAACGGAACAGTTCTCTCACTTTATGGTTGTTGATGATGTATGTGAACCGATACTGGGTCTCGAATCAAGCGAGCGATGGGGATTAGTCAAACGAACGGATGTAGGTTGTGTAGGGTCTGTATCTAGTTTGTCACAAACAAAAGAGGAATTCTTGAAAAACAATCGCGATGTTTTTGAAGGTTTGGGTAGATTTCCGGGAACGTTTTCGATAAACATGAAAGAAAACTCGAAACCAGTCCTCCACTATAAGAAACGGATACCAAACTCATTGTTCGAAAAATTGAAGATACAATTGGAAAAAATGGTCCAGGATGAAATCATTTCACCTGTTAATTACCCAACTGACTGGGTCAATAATTTACAAATAGTCGAAAAGCAAAACTCAGAGGAACTTCGTATTTGTTTAGATCCAAAACCACTCAATGAGTGTATCAAGCGTGAGCATTTTTTGATTCCGACAATAGATGATTTAACGTCTGGGTTGGCGGATAAACGCGTTTTTTCAGTAATAGATTTGAAAAGTGGCTATTGGACGAAGCGAGCTCTGACTTAACCACATTTATGACCCCATTTGGTCGATATAAGTTTAATCGCGTGCCATTTGGGTTAAATTTTGTACCTGAATTGTTTCAACGGGAAATGGTCAAAATGTTGGGAGATATAGAAGGAGTTATAATTTATTTTGATGATGTCGGTATTTGTGCAAAAACGGAAGAAGATCATGATCAGATAATGAATAAAGTAATGCAAAGAGCGCGTAAATATAACATTAAATTTAACCCGGAGAAAATTCAATATCGTAAACGGGAGGTGACATTTATGGGTCACATCTTGTTTGAGGGGAAATTCAAGGCGAATCTAAAGTATAGGGATGCGATTTTAAAAATGAAAAAGCCTATGGATAAGGCAGCCGTGTCGAGATTTTTGGGTATTCTTAAATATTTGGCAAAATTTATTCCAAACTTGTCAAAGCAATCGGCACATTTACGGAATCTTACGCGAAATAATGTAAAATTTGAGTGGACAGAAAATCATGATAGAGAATTTAAAAGTCTGCTCAAAAGAGTAACATCGGAACCGGTTTTGGCCATTTATAACCCGAAGTTGCCAGTCATAGTGCAAACAGATGCATCCAAGGATGGATTAGGGTGTGTCATTGTGCAGAATGGGCATCCCGTGTCATATGCATCTCGAACGTTAAGTAAAAGCGAACAAAAATGGGCCCAGATCGAAAAGGAGCTGTTGGCAATAGTTTTCGCATGTCAAAGGTTTCATTATTTTGTGTATGGACGTGAATTTGTAGTTGAAAGCAATTAGCAAATTGTCTTCGTATAGTGTACAAAATAGTCAAATTAGTCAAATTTGTAATTTAATTATACTTAAAATTCGAACTATTATTCAGTCGAATAGCAAAAAGAAAAACCACAAGTTTGAAAAATGTAAACTTTTATTGTATAATCAGTCGGAACAATATTATTATATATTCGTTCAAATATGTGATTTAAAAAACTGTCCTTTGTATTATAATACTCAGTTTTGCTTGGAGTTTATGACCATGAAACACTTTTTTGAGACTGAATTTGACAATTGTGAAATCACTATTGAGAAAATGTTTGGCCGAACTTCTGTAAAACTGGCCTCATTGCTGACTGTTATGACAGTTCAAATAAGTGAAAGTAAATAAACAATTGTTTATAAACGATGAGTTGATGACAACTTAAAATATATTGCTAAAATTTATACTAAGATCTACAATATATTGACCAATGCCTATTGATCGTGCAGGGGCTGCTTAACGCTCAGCTTATTAACCCCATACAAACATTTAAATATATTATTATTTTGTTTTTTTTAAATATATACTAGATACTCGTATATTTACTACTGCATATAATAATCATCGTTATATTTAATTTTGGTTAGCATCATCATCAAACTATTGCCAAACGTTATCAGTGCCGACGACACCACAAAATGTACATTTTTATTTCGAAATCACTCAGGTTGTTATTTGCGAGTAGATATGTCAGTTTTGCTTTCGAAATGCATGATATATGTACATAAATAATCATTTGAAAGTTTTAATAATGAAATATCGATATCGGCGTGAAAATAGGTGAAATATGACTACTGCGAGTGTTGCCAAAAAATCATTAAACATGACATTATCGTTCTTATTTGGTCGATTTTCTACAAATCGGTTCGTATATTTTTTTATGGCATTTTCGTAATAGTACTTTATTTACTTTTGTGGTTTCTAGTATATCAATCTTCATCTTTTTATTTCTTATCACAATTATTTTATCATTTACGATATTTTATTAAATTTATGACAGCCGATGATTATTGAGTTTTCTTGAGGTTCACTTGCGTTGTACTCAAATGTTAAAAAATACTAATTACATATATGTATACCTTTGATACCATAACAAATGCTTCCGTTATGTATACAGAGTGTTCAAATTCGTTTTGCTTATGAAATGTTTATATGAAAAAGTGTTTACTAGACCATTAGAAAAAAATGTGAACCGAGTCACTTCAGACGTGCGCATTACACTACTAAAAGCGATTTTTTTAATTTTAGTTCTGAAACAAAATTTTTTTTTAAATCTATAAATTAAAATAAAATTTTAAAAATTTAAAAATTAAAAAAAAAAATTTTTTTTGTAAATACATATTTGTAGATTTTGATTAAATTTTGAACTTTTTTATGCCGCTTAAAAGAACTCAAAAAAAAATTTTAATTTTTTTAAATTTATTTATCAGTATTTTAAGTACGCACACACACGCACACACATACGCACACACACACGCACATGGTATTTACCATATCATAAAGTTTTGCTACGGAAATTGGCGATAATTTTTTTTATTGTGTGTTACTGATAATTTGTTAAGACTTTTATGTTATCAAGATCGCATGTGTTAAAACATTTTATCATTTACGAATTTCTTTTATTTTGCTCAATAATGAGAAATGGAATTTTAATATAAGTATTTACCTTCAACCTAACCTTAAAAACTAAAAAAAAAAATATTAAATCTGCAGCTAGAGAGTTGCGTGAGCATTTCAAAGCCAACAATTGTTTTTTTTTTTGTTTTAATCAAGCGCACTTGAAATACCTCAACAGAAAATTTTATCTACCTGCACTGTACCTTGTTCGAGTGCACAGCCATCAGCTCTCTAACGGTTGCCCGCTACTTGTCTCTCCACTCCATTGGCTGCACTTCAAAAGCCGATAGGCTTGACCAATGCATTATTCATGTCCGAATGCAATTCATTATGTCGAGAAAAGAGAGCGGGTCATACATTTTTTTTGTGTTTTTTTTGTTTACTTCAAGCAGCATCTGAAGCACTCCATCCACTTCATTTGTTGGATTTTAAAAGAAGCAGTGAACACCCAACAAATACGACAACCACTCACAAATACATACGCGTTTATACTTAAGAATAGTGAATTGTTTTGTATTTGATAGTCAGCACTTCCGAAGACAATAAAAACACAGTTTGAATAGGAAATTCTTGGAAACTCCAAAAAGGACACAAAACGCTCATTTCCAGCACAGCAGGTATACACTTTAGTATTTATTTATCACTCTACAATCAGATTTATATACATATGTACATACATTCATGTACATATGTATGTGCATAGGTTTGCATGAATACGAATTGACTGCAAGTGTTCGCTTGCATTTGTCCAAATCCAAATCCAAATACTTATTTATGTCTTTAGTGCTGTCTGTGTATGGTGTGTCTGTTTGTGCGGCATTTGACAAAGCCACTTTTTTTCTTTTTGAATTTTGTTGTCCATCTAACACGCTCATCATTAAAGATCCTTTTGTTTAAGGATTTCACTTTGCAAGACAAACAACAGGCATAAAATATGGTTGCATCCGCCCAGCGAAGTTATGAATGCGCTCGAATGCCCTCGGGATGACAGGCAATAGGAAGTTGTTGCAATGTCTATGTATGTATGTATGGGTGTGTGAAATAAATTCGAAGACAATCCGCAATTGCCAAAAGTGTGTGGCGAGTTTTTAAGTGGAAAATGAAGGTGATTGTAACATATAATTTCACAATTAAATACCTTGCGGGAAAAACGCTGCATAATGCATTCCAACAAGACTGCAGTCGTATGAACAGCTGATCAGCGGAAAGGTGCAATTGTGGCAACCATACAAAGAAGCATTCAAGCAGTACAAAACGTTCTTGAAGAACCCTTTTTATTTATACAGGTTTAGCAAAATCTTATCCACCAATCGAGGCTTCATTAAATATCGAGAAAGTGTATGGATAAAGACAGCTGATGAGTCACTAGAAACAATCAACAATACACATTTTGCAGAAAAAGTCGTCTTAAAACCTCAAAAGACTAGCTTGACTCGGTCGTATACAAGGACCATACCGAAAATGCTGTAGAAATTACAAGGCTTAGAATACTTACATATGTATATCAGTTTGACGTGCATCCCGCAAAGCTGCCAAAGCGTCACCATTTAAAAAGGGAAAGAATAAATCACGTAAGAGCTATGCATCAAGGATAAGTCAGAAGCCTTCGACTCAACGATTAGCGGATTTTTTGAGTAAGAACTCTGTGGTCTGTGTATTAATTGGAAGAGTTCTTTTAATACTAAGTAGAATAGCTGTAATTTACTCTGAAAATTCAAGTACCCGTAATCAATTCTAAAGGAGTATCTTGAAGGAAAATACTGAAAGATTGTCTAATATTTTTCTTTAATAAATCGAATTTTGGCGTAAAAAATTTCACTTCGAGAAATTGGAAAACTAATATTTCCATCTTTAGTTTTCTACAATTTCTTAATTTTTCAGATTTTTCTGTAGTTCTGCTTTGCAGTTTAGGGTGTCCTAATGAACTCCAAACTAAGCTGCGAGGCAAACATCGGGAAAGTAGAAATGAGAATTAACGCCGAAGCTTGATTTCTGGCACAGACACCGACTGCTTTTATGTGCTTCGCTGGGTTCTGGGCGACAAATCTACCAACTAAGCGCTAGATTTTTCCTACAGGGTATAACCATGTACGCTTTTTCTTACCTTTAATTGACCTAAACGATTCATAAAGATTGAAAAATCTATACAAAAAAATACTCAGAACAAAATTAAACGAACAAAAAAGATTACCAATTTATTGCAGTAGTTCCGAGAATTAAATATTTCCGACATACTCGTAAATGAGATAAAGTGAAACAACTACAGTAGTTGTGTATGCTAATGGCACCTGTCAGATAGAGTTAGTTAGAAAAATCATAAGTGATGATAAACAAACATTGGACTGTGTGCAAAAAACGACTTATTAAAGTTTTACGTTGTTGTATTCGCATTGTCAGTTAAAATAAGAATTTTTAATGAGAAAAAATTGTACCGCACCTTATTTTTTCATACATGCGTACTTTTGTAGGTACTTTTAATTTAAAAAAAAAATTGTTTACATGCAAGAAACTAATTTCTTTTCTTAATCACAACTTTTTTATGATTTAAATTATTTAATTTCATTTTCACACATAAATATATGTTTGTAAACAATAAATAATAAAATAAATGACTATAAATTGTTTCGAGTTTTAATTTTCAAATTAAGAAAAATTTGTACATATATTTGCATTAACTTTTGTGCCAAAGGAAATTTAATATATTTAGGAGTTTTTTTAATTTAATATTAGATAACGAAGCAAACGATTTTAAAGTGAACGTTTTTGTTAGGCTTCTCAATGCCGCTCTTTCTATAAATTCTCAATATATAAATATGTACATATATAATTAAAAAAGCATTGACGTGGGTGGTGACTCCCGTCATCACAATCAGCGTTATCATTTCCTGCATAATAAACATTTTGTTCTTATAAAACCTTAAGTAATTCCTTGCCTTTAAGTTTTCACTTTAATAATTATGACGCACACTTTTGCCGCTTTACTTGTCATCATTTAATATTATTTGGCGCTAAATTTCGCAAAGCTGATTTTATGTACATTATGGTAGCAATAACTAATTTTTTTTTACTGGAACTCATACAAATGAGAATGAATGTTCGTCTTTGTATGCCAAGGCATGCTTTACTAACTAATCAAGAAATTTTAATTAATTTCCCCTTAAGGGGGTCCTCTACTCTCGACGTGGTAAAAAAAATGTTTTTAATTTTTTTTAATTTTAATCAATATGAATCCAAGAATACGCCACAGAGAGAATTTCGTAGAAATCACATTCCTTTGCAAGCTTCTGGTCTCCGTGATGTACCCGTCTCCCTTAAGTAATACAACGAAATTTATCTTTAAACCCGTTTTCCCAAAATAAGTGTTTTTTTTAGCTGCCGCGTAAGATTTTTCATAAAAGTATTGGTGAGATTTCAAAAATTTGTTCATTGAATAATTCAGAGAACATACCGCCATGTTTTCCCGAGTACGATTTTATTTTGTTCTATTTTTATAATCTCTAATATGTCAAAAAATTACGTAAAATTGTAAATCCTTGCATAAATTTTCAAATTTGCAAAATAAAAAAAATTCTCTCCCGGAAAAACATAGCCAACGATATTTTAAAGAATATTTAATTTCTGATTACTGATTACCCAACTGGCCAGCATTTAACTTAAGCCTGGGTCATGCAGTTTCAACATCAATTTAGTCAATGACGTTTCAAGGTCGACAATGATTTTTTTTTGGTATTCAATACAAAAATTTTAACGCGAAAACATATACCTTTAAAATAAATTTGAAAAAATGCTGAAATCCATTCAGTAGATTCTTCGCAATTTATTTCCTAAAAACCGCTCGATTT
Organism: Philophylla caesio; assembly: GCA_963971545.1. Taxonomy (NCBI): domain Eukaryota; kingdom Metazoa; phylum Arthropoda; class Insecta; order Diptera; family Tephritidae; genus Philophylla; species Philophylla caesio. The sequence goes on from OZ020609.1 coordinate 95,045,235, forward strand.
CAGGCCTTGGGAGTAGACGACCCCCTTAAACTCGTTCAAAAAAAGCTGTTCTGATAATATTAAGAAAAACAGCATTCCAGAAACAAAAATATCAATTATTCTATAATTAGCAAATCACAATTTTTGACGAATTTTTAAAATTTTTTGGAGAATGAAAATATGTAGCACATTAAATTTTATAACAACAAAGTGCAACTTTCTAGTGGCTACGAATAATCACTGATTTTTGACAATTTTTGTTTGGAAGAAACTACCAGTAAAAAACTGTCAAAAATCAGTGATAACTTGCAGATACTTGAAACTTGTAATTTTCAACACTAAAATTTAATTAGAAAAAAAAATTTAAAAACATTTTTTAAAAAATTCGAAATTTTGATAAATCATTTAACATTTTGTAAATAGTTTAAAAAGTTGGAGTTTATGGTTTTTCTTAGAGAATGAACCATATTTTACTTGAAAAAAAATTCAAAGAAAAATAAATTGAATTGAATTGAATATGAATAAGCTTTAATTTGCGAACAAAGTATGTAGTCGATTGGAAAGATCGCTTACTATAAAGATTTCGCTAAATCGTATAAAAATTAACTTCCTTAAATGCGAAATTTAGCAATTCTTCTCTTCCCCACACACACACACACACACACACACACACTTACCTTCCATAGCATTAATTTATTTGTTGCTCGGAGGCTTGCCTGAGTGAGCATTGTCGAGTATTTGTGTGACTACTTATTACTCATAATTCATTACTCATTAACCGCATAATTATGACTCGAAAGATTATAACTTACTTAATCACAACATTTCCACCGGACAATTGTCACAATTGCTAATGTTTCGGCACGCACAACTCCTCCAAACTGTTGCAGCAGCAGCAGCCGAAGGGGAAATGTCGCATAACCAAGAAATCTCACATAAATTTGTTTGTGCCACTCAGATTGAGTGTTTACTATACCTCGTATAGTATGTGCAAGTGTGTGTAATGAAATATTTATTTACAAAAACCACAAGTGTGGCTGCCAAAGAAGTCAACAATTCGCAAATAATATGCTGATTCATATAAAAGTTGAAGAAGGAAGAGCGTGAAAAGAAGACGTAGGAAATTGTAGCTCACACAAACAGGAACGCCTGTGGCCTTGTAAAAGCAAAAAGAGAAAAAAAAACCAAAAAACAAAAAATTTGCAAATGTTGCAAAAGCATTACCGCTGTCGCATTGCTGGCGGCCATTCCTCATTTGTCGCAGACTAATTATTAATTAAGAAAATAAAAACAAAATACATAAACACATTTGTATAATAATTATGTATGTGCGAATAAAAGAGTCGACCACTCGAGCTGGCGCGAATCGCACGAGACGCATCACCTATGAATGCAGCCACCAACAAATTCGCGCACCTAAACTGCGGCACCTAGGCTCACCCTACGACGCTCTATGTACCATGGCGCCCTACGCTGTTGCAAATCAGATTTGCTGCACCAAGTTGTTTGGTGTTTTTTTGTTTTGTTCTTCTTCTTTCTCGGAGTGTCAAGTGTGTGTTGCATTTTATTTTGCTGCAACGTACTTCACAAACGCTTAGCACCTATGTAAAGCAGCATTTGCTGACTAGCCAGTAGCGAATTTCCTGCTAAATAGCAAAGCAAATGCGCGTGTGTGCGCTATGTTGCAATTCCCACTACCAACAGCGCCTGCTCGTTCGCGTTAAACCCACTTGGCGGTGGCTACTTGATGACACAATTGCTAGGTTACGTGTTGTTCGTGTCAATTGTATTTAATTCGCTTGGAAATTATGTGTCTACGAGTATATGCGAATATATGTACAAAGAAACGAATTTCATAATCTGCTTGGTTATGGACTCCCGACTGAGTTAGTGATGTGATGCAATGTTTGCACAATCGAAGGAATATGATAGCATTTGGTTGGGTAAGACAGGATATAAGAGCGCATTGCGACCTCAAAGGTCTTTTATGTATGTATAGCTGTGGGTGCTACTTACTCTGAGGACTTCAAACACACTAATGCATGATTTTTTTTTTGATAGGCGTAAAAGCCCTAAACCACAGCCTCAAAGCAGTCAATTTATGTATGATGAAGGTACACAAACAACAAACAGAATTTTAGAAACATTTATAGAAATTGCTAGTTCTCAAGTTGAGAGCAATCATTCATATACTGTTCTCAATCTATGAGAAAATTTTTAGTTCGCATATTGCTGTCTACAATTATTCTTCCACTACTCCAAAACCTTGACGAATTTTATAGTTTTCAAGTTGACATCAAACACCAATCGTTTTGTAAGAAACAATCAAATCTTTGATAAGTTTATAGTTCTTACATTGTTATCAAACAACATTCTTCAAATGTTCTCAAAGTTTGAACATTTTTTTAGTTATCCCCTTTGTTATCAAATATTCTCACGCAGTGGAATAAAATTTTCTTTAATATTTGAGAATTTTGTACTTATTCAGTTGTTATCAAGCATCTTTCTTGAAATGCTCAAACTTTTCTCAAATCTTGTAATAATACAAAGTTGATGTCAAACAACATTCTCAAATTATTCTCAAACCTTGAGAAATTTAATAAGGTAAACATTAATATGAAATAGCATTATCCAATTATTCGCAAACATTTGAGAACTTTGTAGTTCATAAATTGTTATTCAAAATTATTCTCCAAATTTGGACCGATTTTCCGTCATCCCTTGCGAAGTTTGGCTTTAAGACAAAACGGTTTCGGAGTTGTTCTAAAAGAACGAAAAACTACACTGAAGTTGGCACAACGCCAAGACCAGTTTGTTTGACAAGGATGGAAAATCGTTCGGAAACTTCAACAACAACAAAAAAAAATGATTCCCCAACTTTTCTCAAACTTTCTCAAACATCCTTACTTATATGTAGCTTTTCTGTTGATATCCAACAAGTTGTTCTCAAACCATAGGCAATTTTGTAGTTCTCAAACTTTAAATATTAATATCAAAAATTTACAGTTCTCAAGTTGTTATCTGAATTCTTCGAGAAAACTTTATTTTCTAAGTTGATATATTTTTTTTTAAATGGCTCTTTTCATTTAAGTACTTGTGCTGTAAGTTTCAAACTAGGAGCAGCACATTTGATTCCAAGTTGAGTACTAGTTTTTACTCAATTCGAGAATCACACACATTTTCATAAAAAACACGCCTGGAAGAAACAAAGTTTGGAATTTGAGAAATTAATTCTTTATGCAACCTCAAATTGAGCTCAAACATAAAAATTTTAAGGTTATCCTCGAGATAAAGCCACCATCCTACGAGTACATCCATGTACTCAGTCCGCTTGCTGAGGTTCTATTTTCTGCCTGAAAATATCATTTCAGATGAGATTCCAAAACTGCTGCTGGACAAGTTTTCATAGCTCCAGTGCCTGTGTGACAAGTCAGCATTTGCAACAAGTTAAAAAAAATTCAAAAAATGTCGTACAAATTCAAATGAATTCCTTTATATAGAAATTACCACAAAATCACTTAATTATTTCATAAGATTTTATTGGCAAATAATTTTGTAAAACAACTACATTCAATTTTGCAGAAAGCAATTACTGACCAACAATGGAAACAATAAGAAATTACCGCGAAAGTTATTTCCTAAGAAGGCTTTATCTTAAGAAACTTCTGTTCCCAGAAGGTAAACACAACAAAGAAAACAAATCGACAAGCGTTCACAAGAAAGCAACAGAAAGACATTGAAATGTTTTAAAAAAAATTTTAAGTTTATTTTCGGTTAAAATATAATCAAACATGATTTTCCTTAAAGGATTTCACTCATGACTCCGTCATTTTTGGGGGAAAATACTTCGCAGAGCCGCTTACTCCAGGCCTGTTGTGAAATATAAGTGAATACCCTGGTCTGTATGAACTGGTCAACGAACGCAAAATCGTAGATGAACACAAATAAAGGACTAAGTTAACAAAGCCTTATCTGTAATTGGTGTACATAAATAAATAATAAATGGGAAAGCTGTGTACCCTCAGCTGTGACCGAGAAACATTTTTTTAGCCAAATAAGAAGGAATACTTTTGTCAGTGATTGCAACAATAATCGTTTCAACTTTAACTAAATTTGTATGTTAAACTAAAAATAACATATGTACATATATCATGTATGTTTGTATATTTGTTTATGTTAGTACTCGTATTATAATATTTGCGAACGCGTTTGCGTATAAGGAAGTAACGCGCCTTCGCTCACACGCTAAGTGTTTAGTTAAGCATATGTATGTATGTACATATGTACAGATGTAAGTTATAATAAAAGGTATATACTTGAAACTCGTACAAGTGCGGTTCAATAAGTCTGCGGCTCTTTTTTTTTCACATAAAAACAATTTATTCATTATCATGAATCCCTTTGAACTCTACACAGTTCCATTAGATTATCGCCTTGCAAATAATACGATTTTTAGGAACTTACTTGTGCCGGTTTTTAATTTTTATCAGGAACCGTAACTCTTATGACTTTTATCAAAAAAATCAAAAAATAAGAGTTATTTTTGGTTTTTATATATTTAGATTAAAAATTAGAGTTATTTTTTTACACTGACTTGAGTGGCAGGTACAGAATGAACAATTAAAGCTAATTTTCGAAGCCATGGAAACGCAAATTTTTTGGTCTCATAATATTCCAATAACTTAGCAGAAGTATCCAAACGTTTTTCTTTATAATTGTCTATTTCAAAATACGAATTTTGAATTGATTTTTATTATTGATATAAAAGTATAAAAATCAAAGAAAACTCTTATTTTTTGATATAAAAATATAAAAAACAAAAATAACTTTTATTTTTGCTTTAAAAAAATAAAAATCAGAAATAACTTTTATTTTTGATCTAAATATATAAAAATCAAAAATATCTCTTATTTTTGATATAAAAAATAAAAATCAAAAATTTAAAAATTATACAATATTTTGCATACGATGTATATTTGTGTATGATTTTTTTATTCAAAAATTTAAAAATAACTCTTATTTCCGGTCCCTGATTTATATATAAAAATTTCCGAACATTAAAAACAAATATATATTAATAAATTTAGAAAACATAAAAAATCCAAACTAAACAAGAAAAGTCAAATGTAAAATATAAAATGAATATGAAACGGCATACAAAAAAATTAGCCTACAAACTACTATTAAAAAATTTGAAAGTTTAAAGAAAATTCTTAAGAATTTGGAATTATTTATTTCAATTCCAAAAATGGGGGATTTATTGAAGCTTACTCTCAAACACATAAGCATGTACATATTTAGTTCACTAGCCGCTCAGCTACTTTTAATAGACCAAACTGAGCACATACACTCACTCTGTTCACAAATTATAGCACAACATAATATAAACATATTTGAAGAATTTATTTTTCTTCTTATTATTTAAAATTATTTTTCAATTAAAATGTCGGTTATTCTCAAACAAAAAATGTAAAAAAAAAACATTTTTTATTTTTATACAAAATGTACAATGATATAACAAAATTTTCCATTTAAAAAAAAATTTGCGCTTTTTTTTTGAGTATGCTGTTTTGTAGCTCATTCAATTTTAAAACAATAAAATGCAAGTTTCAAGTGCTTACAAATAACAACTGATTTTTGACAATTTTTTTACTGACACACCTTCGTCATTCTTTCCATATTAAAAATAAACGCAGGAACAAATTACCAGTAAAAAAAAAATGTCAGTGACAATTTATAGACACTTAAAATTTACACTTTATTATACTAAAATTGAATGAGCTACAAAATTCAAAAAAATTTAAAACTTTTTTTTTAAATCCATGTACTTTTGGTATAAATTTTAAAAAGGGAATTTTTTTGGTTTCCGTTAGAAAAACAGCGATATTTTAATTGAAAAATAATTGTATATACATAATTAAAAGAAAAATAAATTCTTCGATTGTATTGCGCTATAATTTGTGAGCAGAGTTTACATACATATGTATGTATGTATATACATATGAATATGAGGAACTATATATGAATATATATATCGCAGAATCTAGTTATTGACTACTATTATCTGACGCCATAAACGAAGGCGTAATTTAAGCAAGCCAAGCAAGAATGCCAGTTGTTTTCCTGTTGTAAATAACAAACGGACCGATCGTCGTCCGAACAGCGGGAATAACGCTGGTGGCAGTTATGTACTTAGTTATACCGGTTAATATGAGTTAATAAAAGCACAAAAAAAAAAACAAATATAAAATTGAGATAAAACTGATGGGAAGCTTAAGTTAAGCTGACAAATTATAATTTGCGAATGTTGACTGTGCTTGTTTATGTGCATTATGTTTGTATGTGCATATGCTATGTATGTATGTATGTATTTCGCCAGTTGTGAACCGTTCTAATGCTGAATTTTGCTTTTCTTTTCTTTTAAGCTTATTATTTTGTAGCTGTCATTATTGATTGACTATGTTGTTGTTAGTTTATGTAGTTTGCTATTGTTTTTGTTAATTAAATCAGCATTCACACTCTCTCGCTAATTTAACAACTCGCCGCTAACCAACTCACACTTAGCACACACACACACACGCTTAGCACACTAGTGACTAGTCACCTACATACATATGTACCTATCCTCCTCATGCTAGGCGCTCCAAGTACCGAGATTCTTTCTATTGCCAAACGATTAACGTCGCACGAACAAACCAATAAACGAATGTACCGAGCAAGCAAACGAACCTGCCTGGACTTGCATGACTTGATTGTGATTATTATTAAATGTTGTGTTTTGAACATCCGCTTCCGCATTTTTATAAACACAAATCTCCGCGCGCACGCCACACAAACCGAATGCAAACACGTGTAGAGGTAATTACATACATACATACATACATACATAAATACTCGATATATACATATGTATGTACATATGTATGTATGTACATTGTACACATTCGTATTTGCATCACATTCGTATTGCAGGCGAACGCGCGAGCGTCACACACAACACAGCCAACTTGGCTAGAACAATTTTATATTTCAAGTTTTTGCAAATGTTGTAATTAAAATGCTCAACGCGTTTGCCAACTCAATTGCCATTTAGCATTTGCTATTTGCTGTTGTTCTTTGTAGTTGTTGTTGTGCCTACTTTAGCTCGTATACCCGTTTAAGTTGTTGCTGCCTTTGCATGTGCTACTATAAGCGCCTCATACGAAAAATACTCCCTGACCGTGCGACCAGCAACCGAATACACCCTCCGAGCCGTTCACCTGACTCGCTTTGCCGGCACATCTTGGGCTTGTGTGCTTCTAATGGTCGATTTAAGCGTCCGCTTCGTTATTCTGGCCAAGTTAAAAGCTTGTGGCAATTAGTTGCGTAGCACAGTGGTATGTTGCTGGTAAAAAAAGAAAAACTCTTGTATAAATGGTTTTTAACAAATTTTTCTCGTTTACCCACTAAATGAGTGAAATTTTAATTCTAAGCCGCGGCCCTTTTCAAATTTGATATGGAGACAATCTGGCTCCGATGCTTTGCCAACAGCCGTCTGGCTGCAAATTTAAGAAGAAATATATCTGTAATTTTAATAACACACTAAAGAAATACGACCAAAATTGTCTTGTAAATACTTCGACTGCAGCACCACCAAGTGGGTAAATTTAAAAAAAAATTTCTCGTTACCAAATTATTTTTTGACAATGAAGCAAATCCAGCAAAAAATACTATGCATGTTCTTTTCATAATTTTTATGGGTTTGCTAAACTTCCTTTTTCCTACTATATTCAATTTTTGCAAAGACATACATAGCTACATACAAAATATACAAGCCAAGCAATAAGCATAAGGGCGGGTCGAATTTTTTTCGCATAAAGCGGCTAGCAAAAACGAAAACTACAGAAAATTCTAAGAAAGTTTTGCCAAGAAACCATGGGTCTAAAATTAATTCCCAGTTCGCGCAGAGCGACTTTAGATTTTGAGGTCATACTGATTAAATTGTACTCAAAAAGCTTAGTTTTAAAAATAACAGCATGCCATGCAATTAATGCAATAATAGCAGGTTTTTGTAACTTATTTTTTTTTTTCACGTGGCTGAGCAAAAAACAGGAAAATTCTGCGTTGAATAAACAATAGTGTGTTCTAAATAACTTTTTTCAAGTTTTAAATAGTTTTCGATTAATAAATTATAATGGAAACGTCTGCAATGTCAGTTGATTCCACCAATTCAGAAATTGATACAATTTCAATGAACTCCGGGTCTTGTGTTCTTTCCAGTCTGAATATTGGCTTGCCAAGAGATTTAAGTGATCTAAATCTACCAAGTAATCGTGACGTATTAAATTACTATTTATTTTTATGCGTGGCTGAGCAAAAAACAACAAAAAAAAGAAATCGTACGGTAATCTTAACACACAAGTGGCAAAAAAAATTTGGGAAATTTGGAATAAACTAAACATTCCGTTAATCAATGAAAAAACTGCCTCGAAAAAACTGAAAACATTGCTAAATAAATATCATAATGAAATAAAATTTAAAAGTAGACCAAGTAAGTCTTCAACGTTTCTGGAAACAATTCACTTGATCAATTTTATATTGGAAAATGTCAGTGCGCAAAAACATTGCCTTGCTGCTGTGGTTTAATACCCATCGAACTCCAAGAGTTTATGATTGATCAGCACAGTAAGAGGAAGCTAACCATTCACACCGGGACAAATTGTGCACTCTCGATGGCTAACAAAGGCAAGCAGACTCTTACGTTTATACGTGACAACTAGTTCACCATCAGCGAATTTAAAAACTTTGGCAACTTACATATGTACATACATAATGAAAGTTTACGTACCGATGTACTTTAACATTAAGTTCTATGTACAACTCAGTTGTATACGGCAGTCTCTTGTTTTTTAAATTTATACAGTCCACGCGATATTTACCACCAACGCTGCGAGAAATTGTTAACGCTGTAATCCAAAATAATTCATACTTCGCTCATCCTAAAAATATCTTACTGGCAATGCTTTATGATAAGAGAAAAGATAATACATTATCGTGATAAAGTTTGTGATCCGACTAATCAAAGGGTTTAAGATAAAAAGCATGCAATACATTTTGAATGCTCAGACTACTTTGATCTGGTTGACCTAGATGATGACAGTTTTTTGTCTGAGCCTCCATTCTCAGCAAACATTCCATACGAACACTTGTTGCAGTTTATTGAGTCTAATGATCCGCCGCTTCCTGACCCAGGGATTCCATGTCATACCCAAGCAACTGAGCGTTGTGTACAGCTTCTGGCAACAGTTTCCCGACGCGCTATCGCAAAGAATAGAGACGATATCATGGCCGTAACTATAGAAAGTCGTACTACAACACCACGCATGGAATCCAAAAAAGACTTTAAAACCTAAAAAAACTAAAACTAGAAAAGATTCCCAGTCATCAGCAAAAAAACCAATGTCTGTAATTTGCACCACAGAAACATTTAATTTTTTGAAAACTTAATTACAATAATAAAATTTTATTTTCGATCCACCGTATTTTCCACAATTTTAGCATTTTAAAAAAAAATATGGAAATATCTGTATGCTGCATACATAGAAGCACAAACTTTCGTTATAATCGAAGAAACCAAGCACAATTATCCGGATCTCTTCTTATGAAAATATAGCTTTTTGAGTACAATTTAATAAGTATGACCTCAAAATCTAAAGTCGCTCTGCGCGAACTGGGAATTAATTTTAGACCCATGGTTTTTTGGCAAAACTTTCTAAGAATTTTCTGTAGTTTTCGTTTTTGCTAGTCGCTTTGTTGGTTTTTTCCACCCATACAAATCGACCCGGCCTAATAAGCATACTCATAATAAAAGAAAACAAATTTTTAGGTGTTTGACGACGTGATTTATTTATGATCACTTCGGGCCTTGCTCGAAACTAGTTCAAGATTATTTCAGACCAATTCGGATCTATTTCGGGACCGGAACGGGACTAGGTCGGGATTATTTCGGGATCAGTTCGGAACTTATCCAGGTCTCCACAAACTCAGTTTTTCAATGTGTTTTTACGTGAACTGGTCTTAAAGTTATCCCGACCCAGTTCCGAAATACAACTGAATTCGTCCCCAGCTGGCCTCAAAATGATTCGCAGCGAGTCCTGAACTGGTTTTGAACTAGATCCGACTTAACCCCGAAATTGTACTGTATTACTCCCGTCCTTCCAGACTTCAACAATATTTTCTCACTCATAATTATTATCAAATAAATTTCATAATACTTACGGAAATTTGAATAACTCTTTTAAAAGTCCACCATGTTATAATTACAATAATAGGTAACTGATTTTATGATTTAAAGGTTTTAGCTGTTATGGTTACTCTATTACATGGCTGATATTTAAACGAAGCAATGTATATATGTATGTACATATAGCTTTTCGGAAAAAGGTTGAAAGTTGATGTGCAACATTTTTAGGATCGACATAGTAAAACTTGCCGCTATTATTAACAAAGGTCGTCTATTATTTTGTTAAATTTGATTGTACTTAATTTTTTTCTTTTCTTTATACTTTATCTACTACTTATGTGTAATTATGTATGGATGTACATATGTATGTATGTTTAACATATATAATTTTGGAACAATTCGGTGTTAAAACACATACAAACCCTTCAAATTCAAAACACTTACATTATTAAAAAGTGTACAAGAGTACACATGTATGTAGTATATATTTATATTGGGCTTAAGAAAAAATTCGTTTAAGCAAGAATGACAGGAAAAACAACACCATCGATAAGATAATGAAGTTTGAAATAAAGTCAACTCATGTGAAGTGTTTCCGTAACACAAAAATACATACAAACGTGCTTTCTTACATACATATTTGTTTAATTTACTTGCATTAAAAACTTAATACACATATATGTACATACATACATGCATATATGTACTTATGTATGACTAAAAAATAGACAAAGCGGCTGGTTTAAATGATTTGTTATAGTTTTAGCCGTCGTTTTCATATTTCTCTTTACTTTTGCTTTATTTTTTTTTTAGTAGGCTTTGTCCCCTTATCAGCGGCACTATATATGTACATGTTCCTATACATAAAAGTAAATATGTACATAGTTTTTTATGTACATATCGGTTTGTTAATGTTGTTGTTGATTTTTTGGTTTTTAGTATTTGTTACCATTTGTTTTAGTTTTCTTTTGCTTTTGAAGCACCTGACCTAGCAACTAAATTACCGTGTCTGTTTAATTCAAAACACTCAATGCTTTAGGCAAAGTTAAATGAAGAAGAACGCTACTGGACTTAGGTTAATAGAAAAGTGCATAGCAAATGCACAACTTCATCTTTTCTTCTTATATTTATCTTCGTAATAATAGATATGTATGTATGTAGGCTTGTACGTAGATATGTAAGTATATTCGAAGAGTACAACTGTAAACATTGGAAAGCGTTTTAGAAAGTTAAATTTCATGGTGCATTTAGAATTTGTTTCCAAAAAAAAATTCTGGTTAAGATTTAGCGCTTGTCAATTATTAATAAATTATATTTTGAATGCATTGCCGCTTGTATAGCTTCAAAGTTCAACTATGTAGATCAACCAACAAGTAACAAATGCAGGTAAATATTTATTTGTTAACATATTAACATTTTTATAGAGCATGTTTAAGTATATATTTTTTTCGGTTTTAATAGTTTTTTCTCCCAAAATGAGTTAACTTGATATCTTGTATGGGGTTTCTGAAATTTTGAAAATTAAAAAAAATCTTTATATTCAAAAACATATAAAGCAATCACAGATATAAATATTACGGAAATCATATACTTATTGTAATAATTTGATTTACATATAATTTAAAAAAATGCGTACCACTTTCTACTACGAACAAGCGATTGATTAGGATTCAAAATTTCCTATTACAAGTTCATGCAGTTTGATACAAGTTATGTATTTATTTATTAATTTCTTATTAAATCCTTCTTTAGTTCACTTTATTTTATTTCATTCATGCTATGTTATTTTATGTTGTTTTATTTGATTTCATTTTATATTTCCATTTTGATATTTTTTTTTACTTCGACGAATTTTTTTGTTTTCTTATTTCTAATTTTATTAAATTTTTTATATATTTATAATTTTTTTATTTAAAATTTTTTTTATTCTTTTCAACTATTTTAATTTATTTGGTTTTATTTTATTATATCATATTTTATTTTATTTCATTTAATTATTTTAAATTAAATTTTATGTTAGTTTTTGTTATTATCTCGTTCTGTTTTATTTATTTATTTTTTTGATGCTATGTTATTTTATTTTATTTTATGTTGAACTATTTTTATTAATATTTTGCTTATCTTAATTTGCATACATCATTTAATATTTTATTTAATTTAAAAATTTTTTTATTTAATTAAATTTCACTTAACTTTTTATTTTATTTTATTCCATTTTTATTTAAACTCATTTAATACAATTTTTTTTTATTAATTTTAATATTTAAAAAAATTAAGTGTATTTTTCTTTGTTAATTAAATTAAATTTTTTTATTTTATTTTATTTAATTAATGCTTGTTTTATTTTATATCATTTTGTTTTAATTGTTTTATTGCCCTTTATTTCATTTAATTTAATTTTCCTTTAACATATTTTTTTTTTTCATATTTATCCTTTATCACCACTTTCCCAGATTATGAACCAAGGACCTCGGGGTTGTTATTTACTATAACTTCCACCATTAAAAAACTGTTATTGTTTTTCTAAATAAAATCTTCCACAAACTCGCCTCGAGCTCAATTGAATGTGAATTATTATATTTTATAAATATTATTTTGTTTTATTTAATTTAGTTTTATTTAATTTTCTTTTAATTAATTTTTATTTTATTTTATTATATACTTTTTATTTTCATTTTCTTTTACATACTATATTTTATTTTGTTTTACTTTTTTTCCTCTATTTTATATTTTCATTTATTCCATTTTTAATTTATTATATTATTTTTGATTTCACCCTAATTTTTATATTATTTTTTATTCACTTTAACAAATTTTAATTTTTTGAAATATGTCTAATTTTTTTTAATAATATTAAACTTAGATATTATTATTGTTTTTAATTAAAATTTTTTTTTATTATCTTTATGTTACATATTTTAGCTTATTTTTTAATTTAGTGTTTTAAATTATTGTTTTGTTTCATTATTTCTTTTATTCCATATATTTTTATGTTTTATGTTTCATTTTAATTTTTATTTTTTTTGTTACAGTAAATTTTTTTTTATTTTACTTATTTTTCATTGTTCCATCCTTTGAGTTAACTTCATTTTATTGTTTTTAAATTTACTTTGTTTTGTTTTATGTAGCTATGCAAATTTTATACCTCTTACTTTTTTTTGTTATATTTGCTTCTTTTTTTTTAATTTATTTCATTTCACTATATTTTGATTTTACATTGTAAACACATATATTTTTTTCTTTATTTAATTTTCATATGTATGTACATATTTTATTACAAAATTTAACTCCTTGCTCTCCTGTAAACCAGTTATTAATTTTAAAAGGAAGGCAATTTAATTGCAACCAGAATTGTTAATGAAATAAACAAATAAAGTCATAAACATTAGAGCCCTCACGATTCTCACACAAGTTGGCGACTAGGAAGTTAAATAGTTTTTCTGCTTTTGTTGCATTATAAAAACATTTTTATATCTATGTATGTATGTATGTATGTATATGCATTCAATTCTAAATTTTTCAATGTCTCATACCGGTAATATTATGCACTTGCTGGCAGTTACTTTTTTGGTGTTGTTGTTGCTATTGTTGGCATTACAATTATCATTACTATTATTATTATTATTGTTATTGCCGAGCAAAGAACTACTACTACTACTGGCGGCTTGTTGTTCAAGTATGGTAAACATTTAATAGCATCCAACAATATTTATTACATGCGATACATACAAACATACATACATACATACACACACTCGCTAAGTACTTGCACTTGGCTGCATTTGTTTGCATACTTGCTTGCACTCGTAAATACATACGAATACATATGTATGTATGTAGGTATGTATGTATGTGTGTAGTACATCAACAACATGTTACAAGTTGAAAAAAATGACAACAACATAAGTGCGAGTATTTGTAACAGCAACAAGAAGAATTTATCGCTACCGCAAAAGCAATGAAGGGGCAATCAGGCAGCTACAACAAACGCGACGACGACGGCAATGACAACAACAAACGCAGCAACGATTGGCAACGCGGAAACAGAGTTGTTCTCCATTATTAACTAATGACGCATGCGATTGACCGCACCGCACATTTTACTATCGCCTGGCATTCTAAATACATACATACATATGTATGTATATGCGTAGGTATATAAATAAATACAAATATCTTCTTTAATATACATACATACATTGTATGCCAAAAGGGTTTGGGGTGGGCATTGGGCGAGAGCGACTGGTGATAGAGAACAGTTTTGTGAAAGTGTAGAAAATTGCTGTTAAAGTCGAGGAACTTGAGATGGGAAATTGTGATACGCACTTGGTGAATGATCGTAGAATTAATTTATGTATTAAGAAACTAGTATATAAACACTTCACATACATTTATACATACAAATGTATGAGCAACTATGTATAACAAACCTTCTCAAATTTACATAAATATCAATATTAATTTATATTCAAATGTAAACCCGTTTATTATTCATTGTGTTCTAAAAATAAATTTCCGCCTTCTATGTTTAGTCAGAGTTTTGCTAATTTAGGGATATTTACCTACAGTATTGGATTTATTATTTGCAACAAAATTTATATTGACATAGCTTGCTTAAATTCATTTATTTATTTTTGATAATTTTCATTTAAAATTCTTTAGAATCTTTAACCGAAGCCATATAAATAAAAGTTTCAAATTTTATACGAAATTCGCAAAAATTAAAATAACTTCTGAAATTTGTCATCACAATTTCAAACTTTTTATTCAGGATTTTTAGCAAAATTATGGGTACGCAGTAGCTAAGAACTACCGTTGATTTATTGAAATTTTTTTCGTCAAGGATGTTGAGCGTTTTCTACCATATAAACACCTGAAATAAAAAGTTTGAAATTTGAATGACAAATTTTAGAAATTCTTGCAAATTTCGTATAAGCTTAGAAACTTTGAAGCTGGACAATAATCGTCACAGAAGAAAATAGATTAAGGTTATAATTTTAACGAAGCCAGGGAAACGGAACAATTAAAATTATTATTTTCTTGCTCACTTTTCTCCTAGAAGGTATAAAAAAAAGATGGTGTTCAGCATACGAAAGTCGTCAACTTCAGCAGTACAAATCCATTTGGTTCAGATCCAGTCACTATAATCATTATTATTATTTATTATTATTTTTAAGTAATTTTTTGTTAAGAATTACTTGTTGACATTTTTCTTCCTGCATTTGCTTCCTCTAATAGCGAAAAGAAAACTCCACAACCGCAACATAAACAATTTCAATAAGTCAACGGTAAGCTTTACCACATTTTAAACATTTTGTTTTTTTTTTGTTTTATAAAATTTTATTAAAATTGCTGACACTACCTACCGACTTTTTATAATTGCGTTTTTTTTTTGTCGGATATTGAAAATTTTCAAAACTTTGTTCTTAAAGTTCAACTGCATATCCAGTATAATAGAGTCAACATACTAAATTTATGAGTAAAGTGCATTTAAAAACGAATCGAATTGCCGGTTTTACGTAAAATTATTGTTTGTGGAAAATTCCTATAAAAAGTAATTTATTTATAAAAGCCTATTTTCTTTTTGGCACTGAAAAAATGCAAAAAAATTTATTCCGAAAACTCCAAAACTCAATTTTATCGATCTTAAGAAGACTTATGAATTTATAATACTATGGAAAAATGAGCAGAGACAAAGCTCAATAGCAAGCGCAGCATAAATCATACACGAATAAAAAAAATCGTTGAACATTTCTGTCATCTTCATAAACTCTCAAATTGATACCTGATAAATATTCAACGTTCACATATATTTCCTTAAAAATATACATCAATTGTTCAGCCCGTCGATAAAAAAAAACGAGCTCAAGAAACGGTTATTAAAACCCTATCTTGTCTTTTGATAAGCGTCTTTTTTACAAAGTTCGCTTTCTTGTGTAATAAAATTTGTGTTAAATATGAAAGAAGTTTTTCCGTTTTAATTGAACTTTGAGCTAGGCATTTATAATTACTCCGCTTTTAAATAAAAAAAAGTTTATCACACTTCTGTTAAGTGCCGTCAATATTTCTTTTTCAACGGAATTATTCTGTACACACGTACTAAATATATACCTAAGAGTTGAGGATACCTTGCGAAATTGATAAACAACTCTTCACTGTGCTTCCTTGTATCAGTTAATAATTTCTTTTATTTTAATTATTTGCTTAAAATTTATAGTAATTTATGTTTCTAGGTTTGTAACTTCGAAATACTTTAAACACTTCTAGAAGTCATTGTGTCATTCAAACACATTTAGATTTGTTTGTTTGATTTGCTGACAATACTTTAAAAATTCTAGAATAGCTTTGAATCGTTTTGTTGCCACCGTTTATTATACTTTCGATAACACGAGTTTGATAACAAAGAAATTCTCAGCTGTAATAAATTGGCCGCCTTACGGGTAGTTTTATTTTTAAAGTTTTACAGACATTTTTCAATGTGAATTTTGCGCGACTTTAGTGGAATATAAAATAGATCATCAAATATTGTCAAAAACCTAACATACTTTCACTTCTTTCACTTTGGCCATCAACATTAATATTGTTTGGTAGATTTGAAATAACCATCATTCAAAGTATTTTCTGCAAATCCATGAATTATTCGCTTAAGAAACTGACATTCTAATTATCTTTCAAATTATGAGGCTGCGCACGCATTCAAGAAAATTGTACTTTACTGAATTAAGCAGTCCATATACGATCAATAATGTTGATTAACTCGTATTGAAGAGAATACTTTATCGTGTATGAATTTAAAGTACACCGATTGTATAATTGTATGGTACTCGTATGTAAGTACATAAAATCTGCAATTTTGTAAAGATTCTTTGTTAATCTGGTCTTACTTTTATTAGAAAAAAATAAATTTTTAGGAATATTATAAAAACGTCATGCCGATTATCGATTAAATATATACACATGAAAGCTTACATTTATTTCTTTAAAATTTTTGTTGATCAAAAATTGTTATAAGTTTTATTTTAAATGTATTTTATTATTTTTCACGAGTTAAAAAAATTAGGTAAAGTAAGAATATTAATATAATACGTACCTATTTTCATATTAAATACTAATAAAAAAAATCTCCTTATCTATTTCAGGTAAGAAATGAATCAAACTTGCTGATATTCCTCCTATTCATAAGAATGAATTAACAAGATAAATACAATCAAGGTGAATGAGAAAGTAAGCACTTATTAAACTAATATGCACTTAAATAAATAATGCACTTAAATAAAAAATCGCCAAAGGTTAAGATTCTCGCAAAAATTATAAATTTTTTCGTGTTTGAAGTTGCATGGCTTATGATATGTTTGATGTGATCAAATCAATAATATGAGTTAAAACTTACTTGATTTTAGATAAACAACTGCTATTAAGTGTAATTATTATAGAAAAAGAGAATTTTAAGAAGTTTTGCTGGAAATAAAATCAACAAACAGATAAACGGTGATTTGTCATGGTGATTTGTGATGGGTTCACACATATGTTTCGTAGAGATCATGTAATGTGACGAAATGATAAGAAATCACAGGCAACTTAAAACCAGAACAAAAGTGCACTCGTTGTTTTTTTAATCAATCGAGAATAGCAGATACTTATTTTCAGTGTAACCTAAATAATTTCAGAAAATAAGAGTGCATTTTATTTATTAAAGCAAACTAGCGCTGCGACCTAACTAGGTCTTTTGTACCAACCTTTTGAAATGATAACTTCATACTTCGGTTATTTATGAAATTAAGCATTTGGAAGGTTTTATGTTCGAAATTCTGGAAAGAGATGAAAATCTTTCAAGACGTACAAATTATGCGCATTGTTTTCTCCTCTTGCCTCGAGTCGCAAAATGTCGTAAAATTGAAAGGCTATACTAATTTTCGGTTGTTCAAAATTATTATTTTTTGTTTTTGTTGCATTGCACAGACAAAGATTGTAAAATAACACAACTTGGAATTTTTCAAATATTTTGAATTTACGACAATACGACACCTTGTGAATCACCTCATTGTATAAAGTTTAAAAATTGGGTTCTTATAGTTTTAGTTGGAGAATGAACGACATTTTTTTATTGAAAAATAATATTATATAATTAGAAAAAAGTTAATTGCAATTATCTGGCAATATGTAGTTGCGCTATAATTTCTCAACAGTTAAAGTTAGATCTGTGAATTTTCCGTCATCTCTGCTGTATTCTCGCTCCTTCACCTTTCGCGCTTAAAGAGCGCTCTTCAGCGCGACAGCATTCATAGCGCAATAACAATAATATTTATTTAATATATGTAATATTTACTATTTTATATGTAAATGAGTCACAACAATAATAGCTATATTTATTCTATTTCCGTATTAGAAAGTAAGTAATTTCAAAGTTTTTATTTCTCACTCAATTTCTAACTATTGGCACTGGACAGCGGAACCAAATTTTATATGTATTAATAATTATGATCTAATACTAGTTGTTGGAAGTGATTAAAGTATAGAACTAAGTGGGTTAGAATGACTTTAAAAGCTGTCGATTTTATGTAACTGGTTAGATTTATTTATGTGTGCCTGCACATATTTAGATAGAGGAGTAGGTAAAATTACAAACATACATACTAACACATGTGCATATACATATGTATGTATGTATGGTATAAGTACAAAGCTTCATACGATAAAAGTCAAAAAATTGCTGATGATTTGGTAGATTATTGTGTTAATAAGAAATTGGAGATTTTGTCGAGAGCTTCAAGTGGCTTTGTATGTATGTACATATGTATGTACATATGTATATTCATGTATGTTTGCATATCAACCTTTCTAATACATATAAACTAATTTATAACACGGTTTGGTTTGCAATGACGTTGAACTCTAATTTGTGCCGATTTTTGAAAACTGAAGACAAGCAAATTATTGTAGATACAAGCGTACAAACATTTAAAACATACATACATATGTACATACATATATACATATATATGATTTAAGCACCCATCGCGTCAAGCGGTTATTAATCGAGCAGGAGGGCAAGTGGTTGGGGTTTTGCGAACAGTAGCAGCGCGCTCGGACTGTAACAAGAAGCTAGTGAACTTAGCTGGCTGCGAAATAGCGCAACGCCAAAAAAAAAATTTTATTTCGAGTTTTTTTGTCGATTAAAAAACCAGAAAGGTTATCGAACGTTTGATATAATTATTTTTCACATCATTATTAATGCAAAGATAGCTAATACATACAAAGAAGAAGAAGAAGAATAATATCTAATAACAAAAACAAGCATGCCAAGCGGGAAATAAACTACCATGCATGCTAACATATTAAAGTGTTTCAGTTGATCGCAAACTATGAGCAATAAAAACAAATTAAAGCGCTGACCACCAAATCAACAAAGGTTGTTCGAAGTCGTTGCGCCGCAGCGGAACTGCCGCGCGAGATGACAAGCAACCAAGCAACCAGTTGCTGTGTGTTAAAGACGCGCAGGTAGAATATTTGTCTGATCAAATAGAAAACAAAACAAATTCAAAAAATCAAAAGAAAACACAACATCATCATCTCTATAAATATTTGCTGCCACAACATTTACGACTATTCGAACGAACGAACGCATACATTTGAGCGCGCGACGCAAGCGCACATGCGCGCGTTTTTTCCAATTTTTTTTTTCCTATCCGTTTTCTTTACTCATAAGATGTTGTGGAAGCGGTCAACTTAAGCGGTCAACGGTCATGTTACGAAGCGCTTAAAAGTTTTAATTTCTTTCTTGATTTGTTTATTCAGTTAGTGCGCACGCGCAGCACGCACGCACACGCACGCATTGAAATTATAGTCTATGCTGCTTACGTTCGTATGTACATATGTATGCATGCGTGTAAGCACTTATTTTCAGTTTAAAATTCGATTTTATAATTCTAAAAGCCAATCGGGCGTAAATATAAAAGTTCAGCGTTTGCGGCGCGCCGATGACGCTTTGAACGCGCGCTACATGCGACGAGGCGGCGTGCGCTGGTTTACACAAAAACATTTATCGAAAATTGTGGTTTCGGTTTTAAGTTGCTGTTGTTGCACATTTTTGCGCAACAGAATTTTTTAAGTAATTTTTCTTTTTATTATTTTTTATTTTTACATTTTTTATAGTTTAGTGTGTTTTGACTTATTTAAAATTTGTTATTCTAAGCCGTATTTTCAATTGTAGCATAGTGGTTTCAAATTGTAATCGTGTTCTTTAATATAATGCTAGAAATATTCTAGCGACCAGCAGACGTTTGATTGATTTTACGCTCCAGAATTCTTAGACCTGAGATTTCGAGATTAACCTCAGTAATGTCGCATACGTTGATCCATATTTATTTTGATGTATTACTAAATCTTAAAGCAGACACTATGCACAGGTCCACACTATATACTAAGAACTCAACTAATTTCACATGAAAATAAATTATTTAAAACTATCTTTAACTGCAATGTAGTAGAAGTAGGTTGATTTTTATGAAGTAGTTAAGCGTTGATTTTCATACAAGGAGGAAACAACGAAAGCCTAACCCTAAAACCTATAATGCGGAACTTTATCCCAAGTACTTCTTCTACTATCATGTATCGATTTCATCCCGATAATATTTCCAAAGTTAAATATTACGTTGGGAGGTTGTTTGAGCGTCTGAGTTCCTTACTATGTCAAAGTCCATAGATGATGCATCATTGTGAAACATTTCTCTTTGAGACCGAACAACCCACCTTTCTCGGGTACTCTCGTTTGACGCCTGCCTACTTAAATTAAATAACCCATCCGTGCCTTTAAACGTTTTTCCATCATTAAACTTTTCTCTGATGTTTTGATATCTCATCACGTTATAAAAATTATAAATTTATATGTAGTTTTGTAAAACACTACTTATGTTAAGGCATTCAGTATGAACGAGATACTAAACTGCGCCTTCTCTTCTTTCTACGATCATGATAAACCATTAAGTTTTGGTAAACTATGCTAACGAATTCTATGCAGGGATGTATTTTGTCGAAAATAATGGTCTGCAAAATCGATTTTAAACGCCTGAATGCCAGGCCTGATAAAAGAGACCAGTTTCCTTGCCTTGCTTCTCTAACTCTATTGCTGGGACAACTCTGGAGGCTTTTCTAGAACTAACCACAGTGACGATAGTATGATTTTTTTGCTGATGGCTTTACGCATATCCTTTTGAATTCTATCAGATAAATGAAAAAAAGTGCTGAAAGACATAAAGAAGCGCAAATTGTTGGTCTGAGTCATGGTGGAAGAGAGACGTCGTCGCCAAGTATCGTCGTTCACTCCACTGAGTGAACGTCTTGCCACAATACGCATTAAATCAAGCTTCTTTGAGCTCTCGTTAATTTGCGCAAACGAACCGACGGCAGAGAGGACCCGTCTATAAGCAATTCGAACATATGTATGTTCCAATTTCCCGCTGGTGCGATATAAAAATTGTGGTTGGTGACTTGATGCCACAGTCGAAAACCTCACTCAATGTCAACAAATATAACCATAAGCATAACAACTTGTGGTTATTTTTTTATTTTTTTGTTTTTTGTGAAAATACAGAAATTCAATAACAATCACAAACGGTAGAAGTCATAGCTGCTGTAGGTAGTTACCACATCGCTTGCCTCATCAGGGGTCTTAATAGATTAATCGGGAATCGAGCTCAGTTTCTTCGAAACAAAAAAAAAATAATTTTTTCCAGAAAGTCGAAAAAAACTTCGTATATGTTGCACAGTCTAATTGATGTTTTCTCGTAACGCTGTCATTTCTAACTGCGCAGATTTTTACAAAATTTGCGTTCCCTTTTGAGAACTTTGAGCAGAAATGTTAAGATATGCGCATCATTTGTCAATCCTACACGTTGTATGAACATATTTACTACGAGTACATACATACATACATATGTACATACAGATGTATATTCATATATGCATATAACCGCCTTAGCTATTGATGAAAACGGCACGTGGGCGTTGAATTAAGCAGAATGTTTTTTGTTTTTTTTTTTGAAAATCAGAGACTTAATTGATATGAGAAGAGCATGTCAGACGCTTGTTAGAAAATGCAGAAAACGATTGATTCAACAATGAATCATTTTTATCATTCATTCTTTCTAATCGATTTTTAAAGCTATTTGAAGCTTACTTGTAAACGATCCACTTGGAAATTTCACATGTGTATGTGCATATCCAATAATTATGCTTACCTACAGGCAAACAAAATAATGATCGCAAGTGAGAAGATAAACACTCTGTTCACAAATTAAAGAACATTCACATTTTAACAAATTTGGACAAATAATTTTCCAACTTTGCAATTTTTTTTTTAAATACCGTTAATTCTCTAATAAAAATTATTAAAATAAATTTTTTTCACTTTATACAAAATTTATTAATGAATCAATTTTCATCATAATTTTGAACTTTTCAAAAAAAATTTAGAATTTTTTCGAATAGCCAGTTTTGAAATTTTTCAATTTAGTACTAGCTATTCATCTATGTATATAACGCCATCTCGCGATTATTTATTGTATTTTTTTTTCGATATAGCGTCAGTAAAAATATGATCAAAAACCTGTGGTAAGTTGTAGGTAGTTGAAATTGTTACTTTATGGTACTTAGTTGAATGAGCTACAAAACTGTGTACTCGAAATTCTGAATTTTATTTTAAAAAGTTGGAAATTTTGTTAATTGATGTACACTTTCTATAAAATTTAAAAAAAGGGGTTTTATGTTCCTTTATATTTTATGCGTCCTTTATATTCTAGTACAAATGGAGGGTCCTACAATTTTTTTTCCGACACCGAACGGCGGATGTATTTTATCAGCAGTTTCTTCAAGGCAGAAATACCCTCGGAGGTTTGTCATTACCTGCCGAGGGGTGACCGCTTTTTAGAAAAAACTTTTTCTATCATTTAGATTTTACTTGCCTTGGCTGAGATTCGTTCCTCGAACTCAGCGGCTTAGCGAGTTGTAGCACGCACCGCTACAAACTCGACCACAACGGCTGATATGTGGCTGTTCTATAATTTGTGAACATAGTGTATTTGTATGTTTGTATCTATTTCTACATACATTACTATATGTACGAGTATATACATATGTACATATGTATGTATGTATATCTATTTGTTTGTTTGTACTTTACATAATAAGTTTACACAAAGGCACAAGATCGCATCAACGCCGGCAGCAGCAACATCATATCAAATCAAATGAAATAAAATCACATTAGAGTCACCAGCAAATAACCAGTCTGTTGTTGTCGCACACCTTAACCCCTCCCTCCACCACCGCAACACCTTAACCGACCTACTGGCCGTTACCCACAGCTGCCACAGCAGGCAGAGTCGCCAACACAGCGAACACTTGGCGCTCAACTCGAGCACGTTCACATATGGTTATTTATAAGTTTGTAGATATTTACATTGTAGATCATTCAGTAAACAAAAAAAAAACAAAAACAAAAAAAAACACAGTTAAAACTAAACAAAAATTGAAAGAACACAAGCGCACAAGCTGGCGATTAACGAAATCCGAAATTCGAGGCGGTAGAATCTAAGGAAGCATATTTCGTAGTACCCGGAATTTTGTTAGTTTTTTTTTTGTACGTTTTGTGTTTCGATGTTTTGTCTTCATCTACATACATACATACTTATGTACATATACAACAATAACTATGTACATATGAATCTACGTCTCGGCTCTGAGCTCAAATTCTTAATTGTTTGTAGTTATTTGTGTTTCAATTTTTTTTTTCTTACTGGCTTTATTATTTTTGTGTTTGTATGTATGTATGTATGTAGGTCTCGCGCGCTTCTTGTCCACTTCTTTCGACAACAGAAAATTTAGTTTATTTGAAACATACACATACGTGCCCATACATACATACATACATATATGTTTACACAAGTTGACAGCGCGCGTTTCTTATACATACATGCATAACTATGTTAGTGAAATTTTAGCAATTTTTTTTCTTTATTTTTATTTTTTTCTGATTATTAAGCAGGTCGTTGACTTGGTTTTGAATTTTTATGCTTATTAAATGAATATTTGATATGTTAAGAAGGTGAAGATATTTAAATACCTTTGCAGATATGCCTGAATATGTACATACATACATACATACATACATACATACATACATAGATCATATGGTAGATATATCCATTTCTGTCCAAAACTACACAAATTTATTTGCTTAAAAAATTGTGAGCTTTAGCGGCGTGTAGGTATCCAGCCAGTGTTTTGACAACGCTCCAAAAAGTCACAACAACAACAACAGCACGATTGATTGTTGATTGACACTGCTGCGCTGGCGTTGAACTCTGTTGTTGCTCAGTTGTTACACTCAGAGAAAAAAAGGTCTAAAATCAAGCATAAACAATCTTTAAACAATAATTAAACAACCAAAAACCGTCATGATTTCCGGTTAGGGTAGAAAATTTTTAATCCAATATTGATTTTATAATGAAATTAGAATATGTAAAATTGTAAATTTAATATTGTTTATGCTTGAATTAACGTTGATTCGTATTTATTTTAATAATATGCATTCTTGAAATAAAATCGTTCATTCCCAGTCGACTGAGGTAGAACGTTCTTAATTTGACATTGGATTTTTTAACTTTTTTTATTCCCCACACCCAAATTACTCGTACTTTTTTACCACTACACTGAAATAAATAGTCATAATTACTTGTATCCGAACCTGCGCATTTATATACGTTCAAATATTATATACATATATTCTTAAATATCCATAGATATTGTTACAATGTTTTTCTTTTTACATACGTTTCACCATTATTTAAAGAATATAAGTGTAAGGGAGTTGTTACAAAAGATGGAATATTCAAAATAACAATTTTTTCAATCTTAACGCTTACTTCGAATGACTGGAAATGTTCGCTAAAATTATTTATGCATATCGGATAGCACATAAAAAAATATTTAGGGAGTTCACAAGCCGTATTATTGGTCGTGTCGTCTATTTGAATACAACAGTTGTAAACTTTTCGCTATTGTTTCACATGCTAAATTTTCGTAATTCAATACAATTCTGAAAGGTATGTTTAGTGTGTTATTTGTGTGTGTTAATCGATCAGCTCTTTTTGTTTATCATCATTTCAGATTTATTTTTTTATTGAAAAATGTTAAATAAAGTCAAATGGTGATTTACGTACCTATGTATATCTACATATTTTAAAGAAACCGACCGCACAAGTTTATTATAAGTAATTTTTAGCAGACTTACTGCTTGAATACCAGATACAATAGTAAACGAAATAACACAGAACGTTCACAAGCTCCTCTGTTATTTTAAAACGCACTAAAGAAATACGACCATTAACACGGCTTGTGAACTCCCTAATTATTTTTCTGATGCAAATACAATCTTGTTTTGGACAACTCAACGTTTTTGTTAACTGTAGCTAAATAAAAATTGCTCTTGTATTGTGTGCCTTTATAATTCAACTCATTAAAAATTTCAGCTTTTGTTAAATCAATATCGGGATTGGCAACTATTTCAGAAAAATATGCTTCGTTTGTTAAGTTTAGTATATGTGATTTATTAAAACTAAAATATGGTTCAATTGAATTTTCATGGTCGAGCAAAAAGTTAGAAAATTTTATTCCAGATTTTATAGTTAACGAATATTGTGGATTAACCCTTGTCATAATACTAGAAAAATACATTTTTGCTTCTTTATGTTTTGGTTTAAAAAACAAATAAACATTGTTATTATGTTTTTATAAAGTGTTATAGTGTGGTTGACTTAGCAGATTTGAAATCGAATGCGGTTTTAATATTAAACAAAATTTTTGTTGAATGAAAACCCAAGTGGGTTCACATGCAGTTACTTTAAACCGAAACTTTGGAATATTTAAAGCATGTATCTAACATGTCAAGAAAACTGCCTAATTTGTATAAGCGCTTGTCAAAATAAAATAAAAAACTGCTTATTTCTGCATCCGATACACCTTCACACGTTAATCCGCTTAAATAAATATTTGTCGATCAATTCGTTAATATTCCGCTCGTAGTCGTTAATGGATATTGTAGCTTTTTTGTTGCATCCGCTGTTTTTCGTGAAGTTGGAGGAACAAAAGCGTTTAAAAAAAACATTTCACTTTATATTTGCCCTTTCATATGTATGTGTGCGTGTGCATACCTTTGTTTGAACTTGTCTTGTAGTATTCGTTGTGAATATTGGATTCGTAGTAATTTGAAATATTATTTTTGAAAAAATCCCATTTTTCTTACATCAAAAGATCTTTGCCATGATACAACAGATTAAATTCGGCCTTTATCTTAAAATAGAATTGTTTTAGTTTGGTTCAATTTTAGCAACTAATAAAATATATACATACATATGTATATGGACATACATATCTGTTTATTATCAATTCTGGCGCTCGGGCGTCTGTGTTTTTAGGCGAGGCATTTAGAAATTCAGTGTTTTTTTTTATTTTAGCTGAATCAGTCTGTCGCAACTGATAAACTTTTAGCCAATTGTCGCGGACTTCATTCCAGTTCGAACTTTTTTTAGCAAAGCGACGTATTTAGTGCTACAGCAATAGACAAATCTACAATTTAAAGTATTTATTTTGACTTAATCAACCAACAGTAGATTTGCTCTTGTAATTGTTATAGAACTGAAGTTCCTGAAGGTTCCAGAAGTAATTCTGCCAAGTTCTGCACATTTAAATAGTTTAATTAAAATCGGCGATGTAATGTAACATTATTTTATAATTAATTTATTAACTTTGAGACCTTTTTCTACATTCGATAATAATTGACTAGTCACATGTGAAAATATTGTATTATTATTAATCCTCTTGCTCACTTTGTTGGAATACAACATAGTTTCAACGTCAATTCCAAACTGAGTTGATACAAATATTTTAAAAGTAATCTTAAATAGTCCATAAGATTATTACTTCTCCACATGAAAAGTTTTTTACGGAATTCCGCCCATAATCCAAGAGGGGAAAATCGCATTTTTAAATCAAAATTGCCAATTTTAATTCGAGGTTTTAATGGTTAAAACAATATGTATCGTTGTAGGATCGTGCTTAATTTTACAATGCGTTTTTTCTCTAAATGTAATAACTAGATTTGATAGAAACACCTGAGGAAATATTTTCTGAATATTTACATATATGTTTATGTATGTACTATATACATATGTATTTATGTAGGTGTAGTAAACACGTGCCTTTACTTCATTAATAGGGATACTCTAAAAGATAGAGTCTTATAGATTGCTCTTAAATATTTCTGGCTTGTGTTATTATCGAAGATAAAAATAACAGGAAATGCTTTAAGCTTTTTTGAGGATACGACTTTACCTAGTCGTGTGAATTTACATGCAGTATTATTGGTAACTTTTAAGCAAAGTGTTTGGTAAAAGTCTACAGATTGAGAAAAAAAGTTTCGAATACATTGAAAAATTCGAGATTTAAATTATTTTTTAAAAATATAAATCCTTAAATGATTATTATTGCAATTATTGATAATTAAACATTGTTAATCGTTATAATAAAAAATAATTAATTGAATAATCAACAAGATGGTTTTTCATTAACGAAGTCACTAAAAATTAATATTATTTATTATTATTAAGAAAATCACTAAATATTCATACATAAAAGTAATCAATTAATTTTATTTGAAATATAAATTTGAATTTAAATTTTAATATAATTTTAGTTTTAATTTTAATTTTATTTAAGTTTTAATTTAATTTAAATTTTATTTGAGTTTTAATTTTAATTAAATTTTTATTTTAATTATAATTATAATTTTAATTAAAATTTTTGTTTTAATTTAATTTTATTTAATTTTGATTTTAATATTAATTTTAGTTCTAATTTTAATTTTATTTTATTTCAGTTTTGATTTTATTATAATTTTAATTTCAATTTAGTTTTAATTTTATTTAATTTTAATTTAGTCTTAATTTAATTTCAATTTTACTTATAATTTAAATCTTAATTTAAATTTAAATTTTAAATTTATTATAATTTAAATTTTAACCTTAATTTTAATTTTAATTTAAATTTTAAGTTTTAATTTTAATATTGTTTAAGTTTTAATTTTAATTTTGATTTAAATTTTAAGTTTTAATTTTAATACTAATAAAGTTTTAGTTTTAACTTTAATTTTCATTTTCATTTAAATATTAACTCTAATTTTAGTGCGGTTTCAAGTGGCTAAAAATTACTATTGATTTTTAACAATTTCTAATTTAGTGCAAAATTTTTTTTGTAAATGCTCGAAATTTTTTTAAGTAATTGGTTGTGCTGTTTTTAGGGCTTTTGACTAACTCTTAAGAGATATCTCATTTAAAAGCGAAAAAAATTAAACGCTAAAAGTTAAAATCCTTTCAAAGCCGCTTTGCCAATTGAAAAAAATTTAAATTTAATTTGATACGTACTGCAAGAATATGATGTAAAGAAGCAGTTTTTTGTTTTCAAATTTTAAGATTTTTCGTTTTAGTTAGAAATTAGTTATGTTCAAAACTTAATATTTCAAAACAAAAAATTGCTTCTTTATTTCGTCTTCTTTCAGTATCTACCTATTATATTAAATTTCAATTTTTTTATATAAAATTCCTTATCAAAACTCTTTTACAAAATCGGCCGCTTTCTCGTATCCTAATCTGCGATTGGTTACCATCAAATAATTTTGTTTTTTATTTTACCAAGAAACAAGTTATCTGCAGGATTTATGGTATAATTTTCGATAATTGCACACTTATTTAGATAGCTGAAGGTACTTTAAATCACAGTTGGAAACCGTTATGTGAGATAACAATTTTGAACCTTAAATCCTTAGAGATTTCACATACATACATACATATACATATGTATACATGGAAAAGTAATTATGTATGTGTGTATATGCGTGTGTCACATATGTATGTATGAATCTCCGCTGATTGTCTTGCTTGTGATCCTTTCCAAAAACTATTATGTCCTACATATGTATATGAAAAACGCAGCTTGAAGAAAGGAAGTGCTTATATATGTACAAGTGCATATACATACATACATAACATTTATTTGTATGCACGTCTGTTCTTCCCGCGCCGCAGCCTTCCTAATTTGTGTGTTTTTTTTTGTTTTTGTGGAGATTCACTTTTAACAGATTAGGGGTGGTTTGTAGAGCAACAGCTTCAGCAACATGTTCTTGAACTGATCATATTTCAACTGCAGCAAAACACATACATATGTACATGCATACATACATACATATATACAATTTGTATGAACATTAATATATATTTGTATGTTTATGGAAACCACCACAGGCCGACTGACTATTTTCATTTTTTTTTTTTATAAATTCTTGCACACATACTTTCTGTGGGGGGATTTTTTTTTCAAAAACAAAAAAAGAGATAAGCATAAAAGCATCAAGCAAAAAAGAAAGCCATAAAGCAAAGGAATGTTGTTGTTTAAGTGAAACGTATCATATGTCGAGATTCAAGAAGCACACACACACGCGCACCCTTCATTTGGTTATGCTGCTGCTGTTGCTGTTCTTTCGATCTTTCAAATATGTGAGTTTTGCGGCATTTTCGAAATGCACCCCCAGTGTCTGTCATCTATGAGGTCTCGGCTGTGCATATACATATGTACATACATACACATGGATGTTTGTATGTTTGTGTGTACACAGTTCCAGCAGGTAGATCTGTGTTTTTTCCTCTTCATTTCCAACTTGTATATGGCTGGTGTTTGAGTTCAGTGTCTACCTGCTTAAACAATTTTACTACTTCAAGCACTGAGCTACACAAACACTCCATTTCAAATGAAAAGGTAAGCCTAAATTGAAAAATGATCACGAATTTATTTTTCATAAATAAAAACACATTTGTTAACAAAAAGCATGTAAAACGTAGATTCAAACTTATTGCAAGTAAAAAAAAACCCAACAAATTTGAACACTTTTTTACTCTTAAACATTTTTTTTGTGTATGCAGTTTTATAGCTCATTAAAATTTGATGAAGGAGTACAAGTTTGAAGCGAGTTCCTAATTTTTTCTTTTTTTTTTGTTAAATATGAAATTTCGACAACTTTTTTTTGACGATCTTTGGCAATTTGTGCCGTATAAAAATTTTTATATATTTAAAATTTTTATATACTCAAAAAGAATTTTTTTTAATTAAACAATTTTTATGAAAATTACTTTAATTATTGATATTTGTTGGAACGATTTTCCGTCATCCTTTGTCAAGTTTGGTTTGGAGACAAACCGGTTTCGGCGTTGTGCCAGTTTTCGTTCTCTTTATTTCGTTTAATTATTTGTATTTCGGGATTGAAAAATTATATAAAATTAAAAAAAAATGTTGAAATGCGTGTATACAAATGTACATACATACATACAAAAGTATGCGTTAACCTAATAATTTGAAACGCAGTGTACCAATGTACGTGTGCGTATAAACGTTTCGTGTGCGTGTGTGTGTGCCTCTTCAGTAATCCACAGATGCTGGGAATACTGCGCGCTCGTAAACTCCATTGGCAGTCAACGCAAGTGCGCCGCCGCAACACCGGCTTATTGTATACGCTGCCATCGCAGTCGCAGTCGCTGTCACTGTCGCCGTCACCGTCGCCGTCACCGTCACTTCACACACTCCACACTCATTTGCCGCAACTGGCACTCGTTTATTTTGTTGGATATTAGTTCCTGTTCCTTTGGCGTGCACGGATATACAAATTTGTACAACAGCGCGTTTTTGTGATCTCCGTCTCGAGCGTCGGTTATAAAAGTTTTTACTTCTTGTAATTAGTTTAGCATTATTATTAGCACGCTAATGTTTTGTAGTATCCATACATCGGAAAGGGAAATTAATATCAGTGTTTAAATTTGCAAAAATATGTAGTTGGAATTTTTGAGTTTAATTTGCAAGCATTTGAATTGGAAAAAAATAACAAAGAAAATGAAATGTGAGAAAAATTCTTTTTATACAATTTTGTGCAGTGTTACGTGATTAGTTGACTTGCAAAAAAGTGCTTGTGCATATCTATTGAAAATAGGCACATAGTCGCTCACATACATACGAGTTTAAATTCACAAGAAATTACAAGCTAAACAACAATAAAGTGCTCTACATATACATATGTACATACATATATGTAAATCGCTAGTGTGGCTTTAAAAGAAATAAAAGAAATATATAAAAAGTCCCTAGAGCAGCAAATATTTGCTAGAAAGCAACTAGAAAGTTGTGTGCATATGTGATTTTCAGCGAAAAACGAAAAGCTTGAAACAAATATTAAAATGTATTTTGGATAACAAATGGAAAATATATCGAGCAGCAGACAAAATTAGAAAAGGTAAAACAGACGTTTGTGATTTGTTTATAAACACTTTTTGTTAAAAAAAAAACTATCCCAACTCCATAATTCATCAAGTTTTGTGCTCCACTTAAGGTTAAGATGCGAGCTAAGGTATTTCTCTAATCGCTAATCACACCCCTATGCTGGAATCCGTCGTACGTTCGATTACGCTACGAATCGTAAAATCGGTATGCTCAAATCCGCTTTTCGTAATCGTAAATTCGAAATTCGTAGACTGTTTTCGCAATTCGTAATATTGGTATGCCAGAATCCGTCGGAGCTGTCAATTGCGGAATTTTTGTACGAACAGCCACTGGTGTCGGAGCGAAATAAATTTTAGAAAAATAAACGTTTATAAACCCAAAAATAAGCAAATATGCATGTATGTACATATGTATATACATGTGTACATTTGTATTTATGTACATATGAAATATAAACTATGCAAGAAAAACTAGAATTATTACGTGTGTATATATTTGCGAAGATCACAAACAAATCGTACGCAGTATGTTTCTTGTATGAATGCTTCTTTGTTGAGGCGAAACTTGTCACAAATCTTTAAACCATTAAACATTAATTTATCTGAAAATTGAATTCAACAATATTACACACTCCATAATTTAAGAAATTTGTATTTAGATCATCTCTTAACAATGTCCATACATTCGATGCATATTTATGTAATTCTGCCTTTAATTAACGAAAACTTCTTTTCAAATGGCTTATAAATGTTGATATTAAACTTCATTCTTTACTTGCAATAATATCGGTACATGTATATTTCTGCCAATATGCCAAATTACGAACTTCGAAATTCCTGTTTTTAGTTGGCAACGCGGTTGATAGTTACGATCGGATTTCAGCATACCAAATTTCGGACTTTCGGAACGGAGCTACGAATTCGTAACTACGAACATTCGGATTACAGCATAGGGGTGTCAGTCTTTACATTCTCGGCAAAACTGTTTTCTCAATTTGAGAATCAGTAAGGGCCTTTTGCACAACCTCTGGTTAAAATTACCGCCAGCTAGCTACTGCGCTTGCTAATCTGACGGATGGTCTTAACCGGCACTTTTAGTTTTGATTAAGCTCTTAACCGCACCATCACCGGTTAACAGCCCTCAACTTAAAATTTTACTTCGATGTTATAGCGCTCAAGGTGTACCCATATTTTCAAGGTCATTTGGCGGTCAAATTGAACATAAATAAATCAAAAGATATATGAATTGCTATCATCACCATTGAATTAAAAAAATACCGGTGGATATACTGTTTTTGCTGGATGTGAACCTGAGTTCGATTTGAGGTCCTTAGATTTAAGTAAAAGAATATCAAATCGAAGTAAAATTGCTTGTGCTAGATGGACTAAGATACATATGTATGTGTGTATATGTATGAGGCATGAGAGCTAAAGAACACTAACCGAAATTTTATTTTTTGTACTTTGCTACTAATAAAAATACTTTCTTTACTACTTAAAATCGTTTCTTAACTACTTAATATACTAAATTTAAAATAGTTAAGATATTAACGACTTTTATTTAAAGATTTGTCACATTTTGAGCTCCTCATCACATTTTTTTATCGAATCAGGTTACCACAAAAGGAGAAACAGTTGAAATAATTAAATAATTCGTTAAGATAGGATAACTTTATATTCCACTTTTCGATTTAACTACAAAAGGTGTTCCGTGAGAGTATTTCTGAACTTTTTTTCCAGTTAAATAAATCTCAACTTCGCAAAAGATGCTAGAGATGATTCCAATCATATTCTCCACTATATGTTAGAGATGATTAGGATATGATTTATAATTGAATAAGTATTTTCGTAAGTATTTAAATCTTGGCACTTTCTCTGCTAGACAAAATGATCTCACCCATTCTGCTTATCCCTTAGCAACCAAAACACATTGCTATAAAACCCATTTCCGATTAGAATGTATTACGAAACTAACGGGAAGGAAGTCGGGAATTTTACTTACCATACTTAAACTACGGAAAATATCGTAGCTTCTTTATTTATAGAACATAAGTAATTCATTTTATCTACCAAATTCAATCTTCAATTGAATTTTCACTCAAAAATTGTATCTAGCTAGCTAGTTTCGACATTTTTCAAACAAGCTACCGCTCTATTACCAAATATACTTAGACATGTTTTTATTGAAATTTGTTTTAAGTCGATTTTGTGTTATCGTACGTTTACGAAAAAGTATTTGTTAGCATACTTCAAAAAGTACTGATAACAATTAGCGAAAAATGCAATATATAATGCAGCCATACATACATACATTTGTATAGGTACATATAATTTTTTGAAAATAATTTTTTGCATTTTAAATAAATTTCACAGCTTTTAATATGCGCTTATCTTACGATCGGAAGTCCACTTCAACGCCTCAACAGAGAACACTCACTACAGTTATGAATATACATATACTTATAAGTATGCGTACCAGTGCTGCCAAGGGTGCGTTTTTTTCACTTTTTATGATAAGACTTGTTTAGAGACCATTTGACGACTTTTATTCCATAGCCAAATTGTAAATAAAACATGTTTTATCAAATATAAAACGCTGCACCAAAATTAGTTTTCTGTTTTTTGAAGTCATATGGGATTTTGTTGTGGCCGCTGTGGTCGAGTTGGTAGCGGTGCGTGCTATAACTCGATATGCCGGTGAGTTCGAGGTTCGAACCTCAGTCAGGGCAAACAAAATCTTAATCATAGAAAAAAGTTTTTTCTAATAGCGGTCACCCCCCGGGCAGGCAATGGCAAACCTCCGAGGGTATTTCTGCCATGAAAAAGCTTCTCATTAAATACATCTGCCGTTCGGAGTCGGCACAAAACTGTAGGTCCCTCCATTTGTGGTATAATATAAAGACGCACACCACAAATGGTAGGAGAAGCTCGGCCAAACACTGAGCTACATAGTGCAGGCGCCAAAATTTTTATTATATATTATGGGATTTTGTTGGTAATTTTGTTAAATACGAGTACAATTCTAAGTAGGTTTTTTATTATTTATTATTTGAAAACAAAAAAGGTACGCTTTTAAGCTTTTCAAAGCTCTTTTTTAACAGTGAATCGTTGAGTAGCTTTGAAACCAAAGACACAAAAAAAAAACATCTTTCGTCTAACGCATTCAAATTTGTATAATTTCGCTAACCTTTTCTTTTTACCTCATATCAGTCTAAATCCTTATAGTACGTTCTTACAGCGCCCAATTGCGTCAAATAGTACATTTTTTAAAATTAAAAATAAACATGCAGAATTTGCTTGTAGCATAAATTAAGGCACTATTGAATCCTCATTTTAATTTCATTATCTTTTAATTTGTTGTAAGATAAACTAAAATGTCTTGTCCATCGAATCAAAAGGATTAGGCGTGTTTTGATAACAAACGAATTGAAAATAATATTAAAAGATGATGCTTTTCGAAGTGAAGGGTAAAAATATTAAAGTCAGCAAACAAATTTTCGTATTTAGCGATAGCAATTATCTATTAAAGAGGTATAGTGGGCAAAAGACCAAGAGTTTGTTATGTTTAAAAACAGCCTAGCAGAGCGTTTATTTTATATTTTGTTCCTCACAACGGTTTTTGTATCAGTTATATGTTTGCTAATCTTTTCAAAAGATAGGCTTACTGACAGGGTTGTTTTTTTCTTCTCCGTATTTGAAAAAAGTAAATTGTGGTGGTTAATATTTTTATAGAGAATTAAAGATTACTTTCCAAGCTCTTAAATTAATTTGACAAAAAAAATGCTGGCGTAGAAAAATAATTTGTTTTGATTTCAACAATTGTGACCTGTGCTTAATCCAAAGCATAACAGTCAAATAGTCACAAACGACTTGAGTATGTACTTATAAAAACTCTGAAAAATTTTGCATATGTTGACTGAAAGCAAACAGATCAAATTTCATATTTCATATTTACATAAAAGATCTTTTAGTTGTTTCGTTGCAAATTTTTCTAGACACAATACGATTTTTGTCAATTGCGAATTGAATATGGTGGCGGTATTAAGCTTTTGCTTTTGTCGCTATTTTGGTTTTGCTTTTTGTTGTATGTTTTGTCAAATTTCATTGGGCATTTACATCAACACCCAATTAGAAATTAGAATTAAGAAGTTTGACATTAGGTAAACCCAGCAAGAAAGCAGCTGACACCAGCTTATTGAATTCACCTTGATATTTGCAGATTTAATAATGGCAATTTACTCCATTGTATTGGCAACTCTGCTACATACTTGCATGAGTAAAATTCTTATCGCCGTAGTAAACAACATTCAACTCACCTCTTTCATTTTAAAATTTAGATAAGTTAGACATAAAAAAAGTTGCGTTAAACGCCCGAGATAGTACTGAATACATTTATATACATCCATACATATGTCTGCATGTATGTATGTATTTACAAATGTATGGTTTCACTTCACAAAGAAGGTATTGCGTCAGAGCGTAATAATTTCGATTTTTTGTTTTAATTTTTTTTTTAAAGTAATCTTTAACTAAAATTTTATTTTTACGTGACTTTTTTGGGATATAAAAAGATTTAAAAATAATGATATGACTAGCTCTGTATTGTGTTTCTGTAAAATATTTAACAAAATTGTCGATTAAAGGTGACAGCACGGACATACACACAAAGATGCCATCCGAATTACTTGTCACCACCACAAAAGCAAGTGAGAATAACTCATTTTAATACATAAGCACAAAAAGTGAGAGTGACGTCATTATGACGTCAAATCCGGTGTATGAATTGAAAGCATTGATCGAGATAAGTCGCGGAAACGCACTAAATCATAGATGAGATCGTCGCACGTAAATTTGTATTTATGGATGTATGTACCATGTATACAAACATAGATAAGACAAAGCAAACATTGGGAAGCTTGTTGGTATCCAAAAAAAAAAAAAAAAAAAAAAACTAAACACAAACTTCAAACACAAAAAAATTGAGTAATTTAAAGAGTTGAACAGTTTCTTTTAAAGAAGAATGCTTGTATGCGTCTTGTGTCCCTTTTTTCAAGTTTGAACTTTTTAGCCATTTGCGGAAATTTATTTTTGTTTTAATATCTTCAATATTCGCTTTGCTAACAGAAACCTCTCAGAATTTCTGCAAAATTCGACAAAATTTGACAAATTTTTCAACTTCCGCCGTATTTTCGAAGATTTCAAAAATACCAAACATCCGCAGAGATTTCCAATTTGCGGAAAAGAACAGGCCAGAAATTAAGCTAAAATGTCGAAAGAGAAATTGAGGAAAAGGAAGCAGCAATGCTGATCGACGCGTTGGCAAGCAAAGGTGTAAGGTGTGGTGCGCGCGAACAGGCACATACACACACACACACAAGCATACATACATATGTAGGACCTACATACACACATACATACGAGAGAAAAAATATTTTGAAAATAGTCATATGTATTTGTTATACATACATATACTTCATCTTATTTTTACATAAGACAACACGGAGCGGTGGCTCAATTGAAAATGCTTACATTTGTACATACAAACATACAATACAATAGCAAGCTATGTACATATGTACATATGTATGTATGTATCTACATTTAATGCGTAGAATGCGTGTGTCTGTTTGTTTTCGAGTGCTCGTAATATGCGAGGGTAAACATTCCATGTCCGCTCCCTGTTTCACTGTAGGAGGTTCCTGCCTGCACAAAATTCCAAGTGAATTGAATTTCTAAACGTACATACGTGCGTACATACATATGTATACCCAACCACACGCACACTTCTTTCAAGACAATTGGTTTATGTGCTCGCTGCGCCGCGCTCATCCGCAACAATCTCTTCCCTACGAAATGTGTAGACATACATACAATGTATGTATGAATACAGAAAAAAAAAATACACCTGTGTTCTACTAAATAGACCCAAGATCTATAAATAGATTTTTTTTTTTTGGAGTTGGTTTTTATTAATCTATGTACTTAAACATGTAGCGGAAATGAACGGATTCCAATCAAATTTCGACGATATATTTCTTACACCTATTGCAAGGCTATATACATATGTGAATCTTTATTAGGGTGCGATAAGAAATAATTTTACGAAGAAGCTACAAAGACTGAGTTGCTGGTACCAGCTAGTTTTATAAAAAAAAATATACATTTGTAGTTCATTTTATGTGTAACAGAACACTTTGAAATTTGTAAAATTAAATTCTTTACAAAAACTCAGGAGAATACAAACAAACGCTCATCAAAATTTATAAGCACATTTATTTTTTAAATATTAGATTTTTGTAAGATTTTATGCTGGAGTTTTGTAAGCGATCTCACTCACTGTTAGAGAAAAAGGTCACATTTGTAGACTGGCTGACAAAATAAAGTTTCCAGTGTCAAAATAAAGCAGCTCAATTGTGCAGAGGTAATTAACAAGCCACAAAAATTATAGCAAAAACAATAAAGATATACGTGAAAACAAAGCTAGTTATGTATAACCTCCAACTCATAGTCTCAAATGTTGTTACATGAGTTTAAAACCAATTACAGAATATCGGTATTAGTCATTAAATTTTAGTGTACAATCTTCAAGTTTGAAATTTTTGGCGGTTAATTTCTATGAATATCAAATATGTATGTAAAAATATACACGTTTTTACACTTTGCAAAGGCCTTGCTAATTTTTTACTTTGTAAATATTTACTTAGCCTATGTTAGACTACGTAAGTTGTTTGCAGTACCGCACTCCTCACATTTTGTTCCATCAATCGGCCTCATTTTAGTTTATAATTTTCCCAATTACTTAAAAAACCATTTTCGTTTCATTATGAAGTTTTTGAAATCTCGTATACCTACGGAGACCAAGTCCATCTGACAATAAAAGAAGAGTTTATTAAGGATTTGGGTCGAATTCTAGCCAGTGCTGGGGTCGTGCTCCACACTCTAGATGTCTTTTAAGTCCGGACGGCTCTCAGAGTATATTGACTGAAATTCGTTACAATAATGAAACAGACGTAAGCAAAGATCGATGGAGAGCTCTTCTGAGCAGATCCTACTGCTTGACTTTTTGTCTAGTTTTGAGCCGACGGCAATGAAGGTTGAGATTTTTGTGTTTTCTATTCACTTCTTAGCGAGGTTCTAGTAAAGAGCTTGTAACATGAAATAACATTTGTTCGACATTTTTGTTGTAATAAAAAGTAAGAAAGTAAGTGTGAATTTCAATGTTTTAATTCAGTTGAAAAAATTAAGTTTTTATGCTTAATTTTCAGAATTTGAAACTTCAGAATTATTTTAATTTTCCAAATAAAATCATAAAAACTTTCAAAAAGAATTAACAGCGAGCGATATGTCATCGATCTATTTGGTTGTCCGCGCCTGTATGTACAAACATGTGTATGTATGTAAGTACAACACACAAGTGTCTGCTGTCAACAATCACAGCCAGGGCGGCAGCAGCAGAAGCTACGCCGCCGCCGCCACCGTCCTCGTCATACTCATCATCAGCGCCGACGTCGTCGACTTCGACTTCGACTTCTGAACGATCTCAATGCGGACGCGACATGGAAGCAAGCCCACACGTCCCACATCGTTCATACAATATCTGTACATACACATGTTAGTTTGCCTGTGTGTGTGTGTGTGTGTGTGTTGTTTTTGTCTGCTGTATATCGTTGACGGTTTCGATCATTTGTTATCGTTTCTTTTTTTTTCTCCTTCTCGTTATTCTTAATTTGCGTGTAGTTTCCGCTCAAACCGGTTTCATCATCCACATTCCTTCCCGATGTGATGTGATGCGCGTTGTATTTGTAAGTACTTACATTCGATGCCATGCGATGCGATGTCGTTGCGGTGAGAGATTCTCCGTCGTGCCGTGCCCATCCTAACTACTTACTTGAACATACTTCCATACATCCAACCGTACAAACATATGTATGTATGTATGTATATGTATATGGGCATGTGTGGACATACAAGTGTAGGTAAAAACCCCCCGGACCGGGCGCGCTGGGAGCGCTCAGTTCTACATACAAACAAACAAACGCTAGCGCCGCATGCTCTGGAACGAGCGGTGGTGACGACAATGTCGGCAACACTACGCGACAGTGGCAGTGATTTGAAATAATTTTTTTCTCAACGTTTTCCAGCACTTGATTGCTTACAGCCGCATACTCCACTGCACGCCAGTACATAAATACATACATAAATACATAAATACTTACTTACATACAATTCTTTTTCTCTACGATCATATGCGTGCAACGTTTATTATTTAGTGTGCTACGCTTTACGGCTCCTCTGCTTTATCGTTCGCTTGAATTCTTGCTTGTTTTTTTGTTCCGTCTGCTGTGTCGTTGTCTGTGTTGTTATCCGGGTCTCCCGGTTACACTCCGCTGAAGCATGCATTCTTCGTTCCCCATTCTTGTTGCGACGACTGTGCGTTCGAGCAACCAAGCAATCGGCAAGATCATTTGTGCAACACCGCTTAACTACCGGCGATCATTTGTGTTCATAGTATGTACGTATGAATATTCTTTGTGGGGCGGGTACTACAATATTTTGAAAAATGTCTTCCTGGATGCGCTTAATTGAACGCGTGATCTGTTTAGTTGGTTATAATGAACTTTGTGTGCTTTCTCTGTGGCTAAGTGTCGGTATAATTCCACGCATTAGTTTATTGAAGCAACTCTTCCGGGAATCACAAATATTTGGTCTATTTGCTGTTGAATCAATTCCGGATTTCGTTGTATTCCTTTTTGGGATATACTAGTGATCAATGCGCTACAATGAGCACACAATAGTAAGTGTGTGGCATTTCGAGAAGACAATTTAATTCCTCGAGTCGTTTGTATTTCAGCACATCTTTTTCGGTCATCTTGTTCTAACATATTCGAACTAGAGATACTACTTTTAAATTGTTTTCTATTTGGTTGCAATATACGAGTCATCTCACCTCCATAGAAGCTCCGCCGTTTGTCCTCTAGACGGACGACAGAAATTATCGAAACTATCGTGGTCTGGAACCCCCCACAAGATAACTCTATTATTGATTGCTAGTAAGTCCAGTACCTTTTTTTAACTGCAGTTTTGCAAGAGTCCAGTGCTTTTAACACTACAATTAGTCCTTTTTTAAAGTCATTACTGTGTTCAAACCCCAACAGTGCTTACACGGACTTTCATTTCCTGAGTACTTCATTTCTGTTGCCTTATCCACCCGTTCATCGATGGGTTTATCCATCCGATGCAAACGTCATTCCATCTTTCCGTTTGCTCATCTCTCTTTGAATGCCCTCGTTTGTTTTTTAACGGCGCATCCGGCTTTCGTCTTACTCGGCTTACTCGTTTCTTTGGAAATCAAAGACAGTGCACTTTTCGTAGCAATCAAAACCACAGCAACAACAATAGCAACAACAATAGCAACAGAGCAGCAGCAGCAGCAACAGCAACCACATTCCAACCATCAGCCGTCCACACATTATCTACAGCAGCTACATACATGCAAACATATGTACATATGAATGTATTAAGAACAACAACACTACAGGAACACTTTACTAAGTTATCGGTTAAGCTGTTGTGCGCTGGTGCTATGTGCCGTTGAGTGGAATGGACAGACAGACGGACGAACCAACCAAAAAGCGGACGAATAGATGGATGATGGGATGGCTGGCTGGCTGACTGGCTAACTGACTGGTTGGCTGACTTGCTACGGGAGACAGACGCAATGGATGAGCGAACGCGATCGCCACACACACACACATGGATGCACACAACGAAGCCCTCGAAATAAAAATATCTTTGCCCTATCTGTGTAAATACGTTGTGTGCTGTTGATTCGAGGAACGAGGAAGCGAAAAAGATTTGATAAATAAGCAAGAAAAAATATAAACAATCTGTCATAAGAGTAACCGAGAATTATAAGTGGATTCATATGTGTGTGCGCGTGAATGTAACTATATATAAATATGTACATATGTATGTACATATATCTTGCCGAGTATATGAAGAAAGCAATGCATTGAGTACAGGGTGTTGCAGCAAGTGAATAGCTAACTGGTTGGTTGCTCGGTTGGCTGTGTGCTGTCACCGTCTGTGACCAGCTACTGACATACATACATACATTTGTACATACACACCAACCTTTGTAGCATATTCCATTCCATTCCATCCGCTTCTCATATGCTTACCCAATTCTCCATCCGCAGCTGACTGCCTATCTGCTTGCTTGCTCGACACTCATATCTTATCCGTGCTCTGTTTACCCACTAGCGGATACGATCGGTCTTTCCTTGACTCGCTGCACACCGCGCGAACTCATCTTCTGTCATGCCGTTTGGCCTGTCCCATACAACAACACAGCAAACATATCGACTTGTATGCATTGCCATTAGACTTTCGACTGCACTACTTACTGTACATAGAGACATACATACATATGTACATACTCGTACATACTTACATATGTACAAACAAACACACCAGCATTTTTAGACTTTTCTGTTAGCCGCCGCTTGCGGTTGCATTGTGTGAAACAAGATTTTATTGCTTTTTGTTATTTTATTTATGCCGTCAATGTTTGTAGTTAGTCGATGTTGCTGTCATTTTGCTTGGTATGCACACTTCCGTTTGTGGCGTCTGGGTTTGCATTGCCGTCGTCGACGAACCAGGCGAACAACGACAACGCCAGCAACAACGACGGACGTTGGAACGTTTTGTTGTGGAGTTGAGTTTCGCAAGGTAGTGTGATCTTAATAGCCGCCACTAGGTGGTTTGGCCGCTTGTTGTTGTCGATACTAGTGCGGCAGCAGCTGTAGTTGTATCCATAGCAATAACAACTTAGGTATTTTCGTCATCATCGTCGCATCGTAAAAGTTTGCGATTCGGCGTGTTTTTTTTTTTTTTTTTTTTTTGAGATTTGGAAACAATGATGCTAAAAGTCCAGAGCTAAGTAGCAGCAGGAGCACACAGTGGATAAGCGA
Source organism: Philophylla caesio (assembly GCA_963971545.1). Lineage (NCBI taxonomy): Eukaryota > Metazoa > Arthropoda > Insecta > Diptera > Tephritidae > Philophylla > Philophylla caesio. The sequence continues at coordinate 95,087,780 of OZ020609.1, forward strand.
GGTGATTGTGCTGAATTAGTTAAGTTAAAGAGTTGCGAATTTTGGCCAAGGTCATCACGAAAAAGAAACCAGGTACCAGAAATGAGGGATCAGAACATACGTAGGTGTCCGTCATAACAGCTGTCATTCCTTGGGACCTCAAATATTGTTGAGGTACTTGGCGAAACGGAAAAGGACTGTGCTTTAAGAACAGACACATGAGATCTTCTCCATTTAGCTGAGTAGCACCTTGTGACCGGTTAGTTGATGTCATCGGTAACATAGACCAACAGATCTTGCGACAGTCCGATCTACGATACCGGAACGAATCGGATCTCAGATTTATGTCCGGCCAAGTACTGTCACTTCAGCATGTTTTATGCTGCTACAACAATAACGTTTGCTGCAACTTTCCGACGACAATGTGGTCTGCCTTACCGTAACATTCTGGAAATGGCAACAATTTCCCACAATTTTTTGTGAAATGTTTTTTTTTTTGGTTGTTATAACAAACACTGCGATATAAAGAAGCGCAAATCCTGTGGCAAACTTGTGCGAATTCAGTAACTCAGTCTCATCTCAAGTCTCAAAATGAGCTAGATATGATTGCTTACTGAATTCGGGAGTTATCCGATTATCAAATTATACTTCCTTTCGCTACTCACATACGCTTCGCTTTTAACTGCCGACGAATCCAAAGTAGGATTTGAGCTTATGACCAAAGATACAAGAAAGTGTCACTACTGTTTTCAAAGGTTCTCAAAATTTTTTTGTTCGCTTCGAATTCACTTTACTCACCTTTATCGCTCGATACAAATTTGTCGGCTTAGGATCGCATATCAGTTTGATCAAAAGAGAAATAAGCTTTCGAGATATATTCCAGCATTTGGTAGACCCTACGCCTATTGAAAGCGCTGACAAATGTATCAACTTTTCCTGGTTTAGATTACTTGATTGACTTTAAACTGAAGCGAATTTTAAAAGCTCCCTCTAATAGCTTGAATCTTTCATTCATATCTCTCGATGACAATGCAATTCGATAGATGCGTTAAACCACGTAGGTGGCGCTAAAGTCGAGTAGTTTGTTTAAATCTTATTTATAATACAATTTTAATCATATTCGAAGCATACATTTATTGACATAAAACCGTTTTCTTTTTAATTAGTTTTTAATCACTCTTATATTTTCCAATTTACCTGCTCAGCTCCACTGTATCACCACAGAAATCAAATGTTAGCGTTGTGCTTTCCTGTGTGCGCGCATCCGGCATATTACATTTATGACTGTGTGAGTCTTGCCCCCCACCTGGTACCTCACCTGCGACAATGAAATCAAGCGAATATTTTTTGGAAGGAAATTAACATATTGCGCGATTAAAACACGAAATATATCGAAATACATTTTTCATAAACAAGATATTGCTACTTTTGGAGGCGCGCACGCTGTAAATGGTGTGAAGCGTTGCGTTGTCGTTTTATTGTTGTGCTTTTGCGCATTTCGCGTGCTCTCCCGCCGCTTGTTTGGTGGCGAAAGACGCGCGCCGAACCCAACCGCCATCTCAGGCATCGCAACAAATATAAACAGCACAGCTGCGCGTTGCTGCGATGCGCTGCTGAAGATGCTGTGTGGGTTGGGCGCAGCATTATTGTTTCTGCAATCGGTTTTTTTGGGGAGTGCGGCGCGGCGGCTGCACGTTCACATCGCTGGCGGAATGTTGGCAGCGGATGTGTTTGTTTATTTGCCTTTTGTGTTCGTTTGTTTGTGTGCGTGTGTGTGTTTGTGTGTAGGTGTTTGTATGTGTGCGTGTCGAAATGGCCACAAAACGATTTGCATTTATTTCGTTTTCGATTTTCAGCTTCAATACCCCGCGTTATGTCTACATACACATGTTTGTATATATATATTCCTAAGCGGAAGTGTACGTTCAAATACACCCACACGCATCAACTGTACTGAAGCGCCGCGGCACACTTCTTTTCTCCCTTGACGCTGCGACTTTGTAGTCGCGGTTACACTTAGTTATTAGTAGTCTCAAATATCGATTTCGTAAACTTTATCTCATGTTTTTCTTTTCTTTCTTCTCTCTCTCCTCTTTCCAGATCAGTTCGTTCGTTTGCTAGTGTGCGCGGCGCACACACTACAGCTAGCTAGCGCGACTCGATTAGCAGCTCATTGGTCGACCCAGCGACCCAGTGGCGCAGCAGTCGTGTTTCCGTGTGGCGTTGGTCAACACAAACAATTAAAATCGTGCACGCGTCTGGTTCAAAATGAAAATGCTTCCCGTACAGCTGTCGTTGAATCCGCCGCTCGGTCTCTGGAGTGATATGTTGTGGCGTTGCCCACCGGCGCCCTCGAGCCAATTGGCCGAATTGAAAACACAATTACCGCCATCGCTGCCATCCGATCCGCGTTTGTGGGGTCGCGAAGATGTCACAGTATTTTTACGTTTCTGCGAGCGCGAATTCGACTTGCCCAAAGTGGATCATGATCTCTTCCAAATGAACGGCAAAGCGCTCTGCCTACTCACACGTGCCGACTTCGGTCATCGTTGTCCGGGCGCTGGCGATGTACTGCACAATGTGCTACAAATGCTCATCATCGAGTCACACATGATGCAATGGCATTTGCCCAATAGTCCGGTCACACCTACCAGCCGTTATCCGCTTTCGCCTCACAGCCATCCGCCGACGCCGACTTGGCCGCCCATTGGCGCGCCGCCAGACAGTCCCTTCCATAATGCGCACATGCATCACTTTATGGCGCCCAATTCGGTTACACTCAGTCCGCCACCATCGGTGGACTCACAAGCGAGCAGCCCGCCACAAAATCAAGAACAAAATTTAGCTGCAGTAGCAGCCGCGGCCGCCGCCTCAGTGAGTGGCGCCAGCACGAGCAGCAGCAGCAGTAGTAGCACCAGCAGTGGCAGCAGCAACAGTGGTTCTGGCGGCTTAGGAGTCAGCAGTATGAACGGCATGGGTGCCAATGGCAATCTCGTACCACCATCCATCTCAGTAAGCATGAGCTCCAATGGTAATGGCGGCTATCCTGCACATCATGCGACTGGCGCCAGCAGCAATCAGTCCGATTCAGATGAGGAGAGCAGTTACTCGGAGTTGGCAGCAGCCAACAATTTGGCCAAGAGTGGCGCAGCTGCAGCAGTCGTCGCTGCGCACTACAGTGCCAGTCCGCCGACCACGCCCATTCTAAAGGATATGCCACAGAGCTTGTCACAGCAGATCACCAACAGTTTTGTGAATTCGTGGTCGCAAAGCCAAGCAGCGGCTCAGGCCGCCATGGGTCAAAAGTATCAGCCGAATGGCGGCAGTGGCGGTTCAGTATCAGCGCCGACGACTCCAAGCTATATGCAGCCCGTGAAGCGCGAATTCTTTCCGGAAACCACGGAACCCAATACAAGTAAGTGTGACAGAGCAATTTACTCATTTTCAACAAGCATTTCATAGACTTCTGCGAGAGAATTTCTCCACACGATGCTGCTATGATTCTTCTATGAGAGTTGCGGTGTTTTGGCGAGTGAGTCAACGAATGTAAAAAAAAATCAGCGGCTTGTTCTTTAGAACACTCGTTGCGAGTTGGATTATTGAAGACTGTCGCGAGTGTGAGACAATTAAATACTCTTCTGTGAATAAAAAATAATTCTCTATACAATAATTTAAATAATTACTTAAATAATTGCTCACAGCTGACGACTCTTTCGCAAATACATATAACTTATCCAAATTGGGGGTCCAGAATGATGGTTGCTACGAAATTTTGGTTTAAAGCCGATTAAATTTATATTTCTTTCTTTCGTCATTTTCTTAGATGGTCGCTTGCTGTGGGACTTTTTGCAGCAATTGCTCAATGACCGCAATCAAAAGTACAGCGATTTGATCGCGTGGAAGTGTCGCGACACGGGCGTCTTCAAAATCGTCGATCCCGCTGGCTTAGCCAAACTTTGGGGCATACAGAAGAATCACCTTTCCATGAACTACGACAAAATGTCGCGTGCGCTGCGCTATTACTATCGCGTCAACATACTGCGCAAGGTCCAAGGCGAACGTCATTGTTATCAATTCCTGCGCAATCCAACCGAGCTGAAGAACATCAAGAATATCTCGCTGCTTCGACAATCCGTTGCAGGCAATGGCGGTGGTGGTTCTGCAGCGGCTAGTGGCGTTAATGGCGTTAATGGCGCTACCAGCATTACTGCCGGCACGTCGAACAACATAAACAACAATAACAACAACGCCAATAACAATAATACCAACAATCAGTCACCGAGTACAAATTTGAACAGTACAAATTGGACGTTGCCGCATCAGCAATCACCACAGCGCCATCCAGCGTCGCACGGCAGCAACGGCAGCGTGAACAGCAACAGCCACAATCAGAGCCACAGCCACAGCCATAGCCACAGCAATGGCGTTGCCAGTAATCAGCACATGAGTCTTCCTGCGGCTGTAGCTGCTGCGGCAGCTGCCGCTTATGGGCCGCCACCCACTTCGCCGCTCTTCATGCACGCCATCAACGGTGCCTTCCAATATTTGTCGAATAACACGGGCGCACCGCCAAATTCGCCAGCAATGCCACACACGCCCAGCGAGAAATTCCAATTCGCCGCACTGAAAGTGGAACACAATAGCGGCGCCTCACCAGATCACGGCGACGAATTGAAGCCCACCGATTTGAGTGTGGCGGGCAATAGCAGTGAAAAGCGGCCTTATTCAACGCCCTCAGCAGAGGATTGCTTTCCGTAAGTGCAAATGTTAATGATTATAGTTGCTTGCTTCGCTGGCTTTGTCGCAATTTTAATTGGCGCTAACCACACACACTCTCTCTCTCTCTTTCTTTCTCTGCAGACTGATACGCAACGCTGACGGACTTACAACAATCAAATTGATTCGCTACAACAATGACAATGAGACGAGCGCGTCTAAGCAGTCAGCGCACGAACAAAAGCAGCAACAGCAACAACAACAGCAGCAACTTCAGCTAACAAACAATTCATTGGATTGCAGCATTGGCATTGAGCAACATACGCCCATGGATCACACAGACAATGATAACAACGAGGATGAGTGCACAGCCGCTGCAATGCCAACCGATTTGCGCAAATAGAAAGCGCGCAGAGCAAAACGTTCAAAACGGAGCTACCTTTTATGACAATATTATTACAAGGACGATGGTGAGCGAAATGCGAAACGCGCATGAGTTGCACGAAAAACAGGACAATCAAGGCAAGGGGTTTAGAGCAGTGTAGCGAGAGCGGCAGAGAGAAAACGTTAACAAAGTTTTAGGCAAATACGAAATTATTTGCAGTGACTGCTTTGAAATTTATGTAAGTAGAAAGCATCCGAAGAAGTGCTCTACACCTGCTGCTACAGTGCCAAATCTAGGCTCAAGCAATGTTTCAAATGTATTCTAATTTGCTTTGCTAAAATTATCAGTAAGCAACAAGCGTTAATCCAATTGGAAAAATATTGAGGAGTGTATGTATGTGTAGGAATTTTTAACAACTGAAAGTAGTAAAGAAAAATAAATTGCATAAAAAGTAGTGATTGAAGAAGTGTGCAAGCACACAAGCAAATTAATGTGTATACAAAATTTAAAACAAAATAAATATGTTTGTATATTAAATAAGTTGCTTTAAGTTTTTAGTGGTTTGTATAGATCGTATATAAAAAATAATACATACATACGTAATATATATCTATATACATAAACAAAAATAGAAATATATACATGCATACATATGTATATGTATGTATGTATATATATTCAAATCTATATTTACAAAATTATTAATTTAAAATATTAAAGTACATCTACACATACATCTATACATACACACATACATACATTAAAGCTATGACTTATGGTATACAAAAAGAATGAGAAAGCGAACTTTAAACAAATGTTTAGTTTAATGTTTATAATTATACAATTATAAAAGAAAATACATATGTACATATGTACATTAATATGTACATAGTAAAATTACAACATTAATATACTCATTAGTATTGCAACAAAAACAAACAAACACAATTAATTAATTCTAAACACACACATCGACCAGCATATACCATAAATACATTCTATTGTATACATAAACTAATTTATGTAAACTAAATTTAAATAAGTTTATACGTTAAGCAACAAGTGCAGAATTTTATAAATTTTGTGTACAATTTTCAATATTCGTTGGTTAGTAAGCAAAGTAAGTGGTTGAGTATTGCTTTGGGAGAAAATTGTTGAGAGCGATAGATAGAAAAAAAAACCAATTGACATTGGTTGAAAACTTTTATGGTAACCATGCGAGCTCAAAGCTCTTGAATAGTGTTTCCAATATGCAAGCTAGCTAGCTACATATGTGGTATGCAGTAAAACCTGTGAGATACAAAGCTTTACGAATAAAAATGAATTACACGCAAATCAGCAGCTAAGCGAAAAAGCAGCAAGGGAGAACTTACTAAAGGACTATCAAGGTTTGTGAAGACAAACGTCACAAACTGGAGGCGCATTTTTTATACTGAGATCACAAATATAAAGAAATTTAGGTGTCAACGAAAAGTTGATTTATAGTGTGTGAAAGCTCAACGAGAAGCTTTCACACAGCTCACAGTAAACGGTGAAGAGAACCAATTTTACTTTTGCTAAAGGCTAAGCCATTTGTCACAGCTAAGGAGTCTTTTAGAAATACTAGCACAGTTGAAATATGATCTTAAAAATGTTAATAAAAAATTGGTTCTAATAACAATTCACTTCGAATTAATTAAAACTTATGTATGAAACAATTTAGCTTCGCGTTAAAAAAAAAAGAACTAACAAGTTAGAATTTTATGAAAGTTGTAGAGCAAAGGGAAAATGTTAATAGAGAAATATGAGTTTTAAAAGCTCGTTTGAAAAGTTAATGTAAAAAACACTCTTGTCGCTTTTGACAATTCTCGTCAATTTACAACAAATATATTCGCTTGCAGGACCCTAGAAGCTACACTCAACAACTCAGCGAAGCTGGAAAATTGTGCACAAAAATAATTTAGGTTTCCTTGTGTTGTTGCTCATATTGTTATGGAGACATCCATTCAAAGGATGAAATGTGCCAATTGCAATTTAAATATATTTTTTTAATAATAAAAAGAAAATTTTTTTATGTAATTATAAATTTGTTTAAGCAAAAAAAAAATGTATATTTTAACATACGAAAAATATGTATGTATGTTATGTTAGTACATTTTTATTACCAGAAAAATATTTTTAATGTCTTTAAATTTTTTCCAAGTTTATTGCAAGTTTTATATTAAGTAAACTAATGCAAAAAAAAATTAATATTTAAAGAGCATTTTCAGTATGAAAAAAATAAAAATTATATTTTGCTATAGTCTACTTACATATGTATGTGTATGTACATATGTAGTTAAGTGACCCTTTTTAAGCTTTACTATAACGCCTCGGAACAGGTTTCAGCAACGGCGACACACACGCACCCACACAAACACAAGCATGCATTAAACGACACACTCACACACAAATACATACAAACATATGTACATACATACATACATATAGTAATATTTAGTTATAAATAAAATATATATTTGTTTTGTTGTTTGTAGTTTTAAATACAAAATTAAAAAAATATATATATAGAGAAGTAAAAAATTTATAAATATTAACAATAAAACAAGTACACGAAAGGAATTATATATAAAATGAAAAAAAAAAATAGCAGGTGTATGTGTGTGAACAAAGTAGAAACGAAATGAATAACAAACATACAAATTAAAAAAAAAAATAGTTGTTTAAACTTTTTCAAATATGTATGTTTTTAATGAAATTTGCGCCCGCATTAAATACTTCACACACACACACACACACAAATACATACATACATACATACATACATACATATGTATGTATGTAACAACACGCATTTGCGCACTTGACGAATGTTAGCAAGTTTTATTTTTATTTTTTTATAATATTCAAAACAAAAAACACAACAACGCAAAATGTATTTAAAAAAAAATGAAAGTAACAAATATTGTTTTGTCAAAAAAAAAAAAACAGAAGAGTTTTTGCAAAATCAAATGTGATAAAAATATATAAAGGAAATGTTAAAAATAATACATATAAAAATGCCGTTAAATGCATTGGTGTGATTGCATTTGCACCCAACAACAACAAACTCGTGTTCATTTCGTTGCTTAAAAATTGGCTTTAAATTAGACGTGAAAATAGAACAAAACTTTACATATTTACATACATACATACATACATACGTACTATGTATGTATGTTTTCTTAATTGAACTGTTAAGTGCAACACAATTGAAAGCTTTTAGTTTTTTTTTTTGTTTTAAAATTAAATTTGAACAAAAAGAAAATATTATTTTTCATCCATTGGCTTCCATTTTCTTTGTGTTAGCACAGTAATATTAATTTTAGCGTATTTTTTTTTTTTTAATTGTAATTCTAAATATTTTAAGCGTAGCAATCGAAACAAAAATATAATATTAATTTAACATTAACTGCAATTAAGTTTTAGTTTTATACTATACACATTATTAAATATACAAATAAATAAAAAAAAATAAAATAAAATTTAATGCTATGTGAAGTTTTTCTACAGTTATAGTTACGAGTGCATATATTACACTGGTTTACAAAAAAAATGTACTGCATTATATTTATTTTAAAATTAGTAGAACAAGATCATACAATTGTTTAGTACTGCGAGAGAGAGAGAGAGAGAGAGAATGAGACTTAAAATGCATAAGCAAATGCTATCAGAAACCCGCGAGATAATTGAACTACAAATGCATTCTTGAGAAAAGCTCTTCTATGTTGAAGGTTTAATCAAGCAGTACTGGCAAATAATTTTTCTACTTGCCTTGTTGAAGGGCTTTAACATTTAACATTTAACATTTACGAAAAATACAAGAACTCTTTCAATCGATTGTGTGTAGAAAAATTAAAGGGAAATTGAGTGTGGAATGTGAAAGAGATCTCGACTCTCAGCATGATGTTTTGGAGTGGTTTTTAGTCAATGAAATTATCTACTAGGAAACTGTCTACTGATAAGTGCTATGACATTTGTCGCTTCAAATGCCTATCCCGATAGTCGAGAGGCCTCATTCGCTTTTTTGTTTTTATGCTGCACATAGAACGATTTCCAAAGGAGCGTTTTGAATTAGATCTTCTAAAAATATATACTTTATTTATAAATTTTGCCAACGCGGCTGCTGGAAAAATCCGTGAAGATCATTAACTAAGAATGCTATTGTCAAAAGTAGCAAAGTAAATTCATAAACAAAAAAACACTTCTAAAAGCAGGTAGGGAAACACGTTTTTCAGACTCTCTTGAGTTAGCCTTCTAGAGTGGCTTATCTTAAGACTTACCGAAGTTTTTGTAAGGTTTTTTCTTTGTCGAAATTCCAAACGAGTTTAGAAAACAAAAATGTTTGCTTTTATAGCCGGTTTCGCCAGCAGTTTGAATGGAGCCAAGGCGAATTGATGTAAGATGGTAGCGATTCTAAAAATGCAACCCTTTCGTGGGTTATTGTCAAACTTTATCTCCTTAGGGCCAGTTTTTCAGTGCTGGTTTAAACTCAGTTTAAACTAAGTTTAGTTAAACTCAGTTTAAATTTAAACTTAGTTTCCTTGCGCCCAAATAAATTTGTTGCAACCAAAACGAAGTAGTTAGCAAAAAGCTGATAAGTTAAACTAAGTTTAACCGAGCACAATCGGCCGTTTAAACTTAGTTTAAACTCCGTTTAAAGTTGACTGAAAAACTGCATTCTGAGTTTAAACTTAGTTTAAACGACAAACAGAGTTCAACTTGCACTGAAAAACTGGCCCTTAGTATTTAACTTTCGCGAAATAATTTTTAAACTATTAGGGTCACCGCAAAAAGTTATAGTAAACCATATCTTGAAATTTCCTGTAGTTAAAGAGAACAATAAATTATTTGCAACTAAAAAATTAATATTGACAACCAACCACCAATCAGCTGATTGATTAACACCACCTTTAATGAATTCGCCTCGAATGGAGCTCAAATTTTTTCTTTACTGTCAGTTTCCAAATAAAATGCTAGAAATTAAAATCAAAAATAATTTTTCATTTAAATTGCTTTCGTGAAACTGGTTGTTAAACTTGTTTCTTTTAACGAGTCGTAAAAACATTTACATATTTTTATTTTTTAGATATTACTCTGAACACACGACTACTCGAAATCGCCTGCGTGGTTGGGGGTATTTATACCGTGGTACTACAATTATTTTCGATGTTCGATCTACGCTGGTAATCTAAAATCGAATAAATTAAAATTATGAGCTACGTAGCTCTGTCCAAATATTCGTTGAGTAACGAATTTTCTGTTGAATAGATCTTTATACTAAATCAAATTTTATTCGATCAGCAGTTTTGACCACAGTCGAATATCGAATGCAACTCATTAGAAGAACCAAATGTTTAGGAAGCTCACGTTAACTCGCGTCATTATCATACGAGGATGTTCTTGCTGGGTAGTTTTTATTTTAATTCACAAATTTTTGTATCGATTAACGGACCAAGATCGGATGATGACTTGAATTTTAATGGTTTTCGTTTAAGAACGATATATCACAAGAGCACACCTAACACCATATTTGACATATCTCAAGGAAAATAAACAAAGAGTATCAAGGAAAGGAAAACAAAGTGAAGTTGAATTTAAGCGATAAACGTGTTTTAATTTAAGAAAAAAAAATATAAGAAAAAATTACCAAAATGTGTTTTTTTAATTCAGGAAGTCTTTACTAATGTCGCACCAAACATAAATAAAAGCGATATTTATAAACACAAACATATGTATGTATATACAAATAGGAAATTTGCATATTTTTAAGTATTTATTTGGTTTCAATTAAGAGTTCTAAGTATCATTTTTTTTTTAATAAGATGCCATGGCTTTTTTAAACAAAGCTTAAATGCTAGACAATTTGTGAAATTACTTCATTAGACTACGCTTTTACATTTGTCGTATTCCGTTGGCAGTGGCGCCCAACCAAACGCAGCATTTATCTCATTCTTTTGATTAACAATTTTCAATTTCATTTGCAGCACCCATTAATTATACTTTTTTTTGCTTTATGAGGCGATGCGTGCGTGCGTGTAGGTTTTTAATCGAAATGCATTTATGTATGTATGTATATTTGAAATGTACATTGCGAATTTACACGTGTAATTAAATAACGGTAACAAACATTTTTACCTAACCAAATTATTATTAAACATTACAAATTTGTTTCAAAGTTTCTCCCAAACTACGCGTGAATTTCGAAAAGTTTCGCAACTTCATTTAAATCATCGAATTTCTTATTTTGATTGATAATCGTTCGCGCCAAACCAATACGATTGAATAGGTTCCACAATAAAATGCCCACTATTTTCTCATCTTTCATATAGAAAATAACACCACGGCCATAGTAGTCAGCATCTTGGGGATCACATTTAACGTCTGGTGCTTCCGTGTTCACAGTTACTGTATCGCCGCTGCCACCACTCTCGACCACAGCTGTTTCGGTTAAATTGTCACTGCGGCGTTCTGGATTCGTTGTTGGTAGTTCGAAAATACCAACTGTGGGCAAGGAAGCATCAACAAGGCCAATCCCCTCATAACCGACCTCTGGTCCCAAATCGGACCAAAACATACTTTGATGTGCGTAGGCTTTTTCTGTAAGAAATAAATACAAAATTATTACTAAAGTTTGCAACAGCCTTTGAAAAGAAGCATTCCACCCTATTTCAATTGGTCAAAAACTACTTTTGCGCGAATTTTTGATATGTTGCAAAGGAGATCCTAAAATGTATGTAACGCAATATAGAGCAAACAATTTTTTTAAAAATGTTAGATGTCTCGACGTAAGCCATTGTTTATCACTTCATAGCCCGCAAAATAATTTAAAAAAAAAAAATTTGTTTTTTTTCGGTAAATTTGTTCATTACTTACTACATACGAGTCTGATTTATAAAAAAAAATTTTTTTTTTTTTCGGTAAAATTGTTCATTACTTACAGACGAGTCAGATTTATAAAAAAAATTTGTTTTTTTTTCGGTAATATTGTTCATTACTTTGTTAATAAAAAAAAATAATTTTGCTGAAAAATCATGTTCGCACAGTTTAAAACTTCTAAATATTTAAAACTCACTTTTTCCGACCATATTTTCTCCCGCCAATCGGCCAGACACAACAGAATGGTCATGATGTTCCACGCGTCGTCGTCCAAGCAACGGATCGTAGAAGCAGGATGCATCACCAGCCTTTAGTCGCAAAACAAACATGTCAATTTACATATATTACTTCATATTTGTATACTTAAGCTTCTATCAAAGTGCAACACTCGCTTACCACAAACAAATTTCGCCTAGCCTCTAACTCAGCATTAACCACAAAACCACCCAAATTTTTATCGACTTCCAAACCTGACGTTGTCGCTATGTTTGCGTTCGGCTCACAACCCACACACACAACAACCTAAAAATCACAAAAAAAAAAAAAAAACAAAAAAAATGAATTAAAATATTTTTAACTTAATTTGTATGCACTCTCCAAATTAGACGCCGCAAATACTCACAACATCGGTTAATAAAGTCTTTCCATTGTTGAGTGCGAGCTTTAGCAGTGTTTCATCACGTTGGACACTTTTAATGTCCGTCTCCGGCATAACGCAAACACCCATTGACTCCACTTTGTTTGTGGTCCATTTGCTAAGATATTTTGGCAGCACTCTCGACATATTTCCATTTTCTGGGAATATTTGATATATCTTTACTTTCTTATCTTTAGCATAATTCGCCAATGAGCAGGCTAACTCGCTGCCAGTAAAACCATTTCCCACAATTGTAATCGATTTCTTTTCATCGGCATAACGTTTCAAGCGTTCAAAATCATCGGGACTACGATACATCATAACCTTTTCTTTGACACTAGGCGGTGCTTGGGCGAAAACATCGAGATTTTTTGGTGAGCAACCTGAAATAATTGATAAGTGGCAAATGTGAATAGATATATGTGTATGTAATTGCATAGTGACTAATGAATGAGCAATATATATGTATGTATGTATATGTACATATATGTATCGTTTTACACACCTGTCGCTATTAAACAGTCGTCATAACTGATTTCATAACCATCAGCTAACGTTACAATATGTTTGGCTGGATCAATCTTCTTAACGTTGAAGCCTTGCGCAACGGCAATGCCACCATTCACGGTCTCCATCAGCTTTGTGGGTTCAACAAAGAACTCTTCGGGCTCAAAGAATAGGCTAGAAATGATAAATGGCGGAAAAAATAAAGAGAAATTTTAACTATATTTTTCGAAAAGCTAGTATCAATAATAATCGATTTGTAAATTTCAACTTTAAGAATAAAAGTTACAGTAGTTTATGATAATCAAAACCGTTACATGCATACGGTTAATTTGTTCTGAAATGCGCCTTACTTTTTTTAAGGGGGTATTCTGGTTTAGAAATAAAAAAAAATAGATTTCGTGAAAAATTTGTTTTCAAACTTTTCCGTAGCAATGTATGGATCCACATTGTTGTAGAATTATAAACTTTACCGTTTTTTTTCAGATTGCTTGGAGGATTGAAATCGTGGGTATGGTCAAGTGCCAATTTTTTTAAATCCCTCTACTTAATCAACTGCTAATTCATTGCAATTTTCAACTTTTTTTATTTTGTGATATTTTTCTGTATTCTTGTATTATGAATAAATAACTAATAAAAAAATGTACTTCACAAATTACCTGAAACTCATACCTCAACACCAGAATACCCCCTTAAACTAAATTATCAAAATTTATAAAGAAAATACCTTCTTTCCGCCCCTGTCCACTGTTTGAAACGATAGTCTTTTGTAACTTCCCCTTTCCCTGCCGAATACCAAAGCTCTTTCGAAAGTGGTGGTCGCATGTAAGGCTTTTGGAATTCATTTGTAATCATTAGCACCTGTAATAATACAAATATAAATGTGTAACCATATAATCGTGAACACAATGAGTTGGCCCGGTATTTGTTCAATTTTAACGTGACTTACCTTTGCACGTGGTTCATTTGACTTAATAGCGCGGAATGCAGAGAAGGATGCTGTTCCTCCACCGATTAGCAAATATGGTACATGTTTCGGCAAATCAGCTGAATTCGCTGGTACTGAAACATTTTCAATAAATAAATTAAATTTTGTTAACATGAGAACTGTCTTTAATTTTTACTTGTTGTTAAGCCCTTTGAAGCTGGACCGCAATCAATACTCTCACTGCTCTTGCGTTGGCGTCGCGTCAAAAGCCACAAAAGCTTAAAAAGTAAGGTAAGTAATTATTAAAGTAATTTAGAAGAATTCGTGCAATCTTTCTAAACTCACCAAACCGCCAAGTCCTAAAGCAGCTAGCATGGCGAGCAGCATTTTAGTTTTTCTTGTTGCTTCATCATCGCCCATACCCGAACCACGTGAGCCACCCGCGCCACCTGCACCACCTGTGCTGCCAGCATCGTCGCCATCACATGGCTTTTTATCACAAGTCGCCTTTTTTCTTTTACTTATATTGCAGTCTTTCGCTTCCAGTAAATCTGCATTTTTAGGGCATATTTTCGTAGTCTGTAGTTAACAAAAATAAAAAAATATTAAGCATAAATTAATAAAATATACAATTATAATGTATTAGATTTAATATATAATTTTAAAACAATATTTTCGACCGTTTTATCCTGTTTTATTGATTTAGATGGACAAGGTTCATTCGTAGTATTTTCATTTTGTGATTTGCATGAAGTGGATGAGGGTGTTAAGGATGATGATGGACGTTGGGTGGAGCTATTGGGGGTTGGAGAGGAGCATGTTGTGCTCCCACTTTGGTCATTATTGCATGCATATGATTGTTTCTTTGAAGGATCTTCACATGATTGATTATTAGGAAATTTGTTATGATGCAATTTAGTGCGTGCTTCTAGCGTTCGCTTTTTTACCATTTGATACAAGTTGTTGTGGGCACTGCGTAACGGTGTGATAGCTGCAAGTAGACTTGGCTTTAGTCTTATTAGTTGATCATTGGCTTTTGTTGTAGCATTCACTGCAAATCCTCGACTACTAGTACTATTTACTGCCTGCTGATTACTGCACTCACACAAACTTAACCTCAATTTGATGCGGCCCGGCATCGGCGCAACTCCTGCACGCACATGAGCCAAAATGTAGGCCTGCCGACAGAAACGCACATTCAAGCCTCGTAGGCTGAAAATACTCATTCCGATTTATGTTGGAATTGTAAAAAATGATTAAATAAATAGATTTTTTCAAAACAGAATTAATGAATGATTGAATTTTTCCCAGGTGACTGCTTCTCTATTAGTTTTGAATGTCGTCAATCTGACAGATCGAAATCAAAATTTTCTGACTGGAAACGAAATCAACTGACAGCAACTGTTCCCAATTGGTTCCCATGGGTAGTCGTAAGAAGTGATGTAAACTCAGTGGGTACTCGCAACAAAGAATAAATACCGGTTAATCTGCGCGTTCGGAATCGAATGCGAATACGAATACGGTTTATTTTATAATAAATAATAAGGGAAAACTTTCACAAAGTATGAAATTTTTAACAGGTTTATGTAGTTAATGTATGTTAATTTATTAAATAATATGAATCAGTTTTTAGTGATATACTTGAGAAGAAATTGTAATGACTTCAAACTCAGACAACAAACATTAAATTCAGTAATTTAAAATAAAATATTTTTTTTTTAAATATAATTTTAATATTAATAGCAGTTTTAAAAAGAAATCATAAGCGTCATCTGTGTTTAAAGCATCGTCTTGAGTGAATCAATTAATAGAAGGAATTGAAAGCCGAAATGAACAGGGTTCATTAAACCGAGCTTGGTACCTACAACTTGTTTCTTTTGCCATGTTCTTATTGCGAAAGTTTAATCTTCTCGAAACAAATTGTAGCAAATGGCAAGATGCCGATCCAAATAGATTCAATCCTCAAAATAGCTGCTTTAAGGGACATTTTCTCAACGGTCCGTTAAAATGTACATATGTATTTCTTCTTTAAAACAATAATCGTTTTCTTAAGCGCCTAATAAAATTTTGGTCTTGGACAAAATTTAACAGGTACTCAATCAGCAGATTAAAATTTATCTGTCCTAACACCTGACTTACAAAAAAAACACATTCTCTCGATTCGGTGGAATTTCCAAGACCCAAAACTATGCACGCCATCGAGCCCACGAACCAGGCATGAATGCCTTAAGTCGCTAGCTGGAAATGCCGCAGCTCCATGTACAGCACCAGCTCGCCATCATCTCATGTCATCCTAGGAAGAAGCCTGATGGGCACTGACCACACAACACCCAACACTTGTTCGCATGCACCTCCAACCGTTGGACACTAACACGAGCATCACTTTAGTCATCATCCATTAATGGACTTCTATTCCCTCGCCTCAGACTTGTGGAGACAGATGAAACTCCTAGAAGTTGAGCACTGTTGCTACAGTAACAATAGGGACGATTGCGATTTATGCGATCTCTCGCTGCGTGAGTATAATCACCACCTATCGCTGTGGAAAAGAGCCACGATATACTTTTAACCATCTTTAATTAATGTCCCGTCGGAAGACAACATATCCTTTCCAATAACATTAGATGACATCGACGACGACAATTGATATGCCAGTAGCTAGCCGATCGGGGTCAAACTGTGTGCAAATAAACTGTATAACAATACTGTGGACATAGTTTGTTCTTATGTATGTTAACTAGTAAAAAACCCATCCTAGATCGGTAAATATTGTAAACGGGTATCGAATCAATCGAGCTACATGTTTGGATAAGGAGGAAGAGAAGTACCATACACCGTTTAAAGTCTGAATTTATTTTTACCAGTAAAAACCTTATGCCGCCAATTAAACAATAAACAATGAAAGTAGCTATTCACCAATGACACATGGTGATTTCTTATTTTCAGACACATGAAGATAACTTGTAATACTTCATTTCATATAATCGCGAAACGCTATCAAAATGTGAAAATTTATTTGGTCGCAACAGTCCTCTTATGCCCAATGTTCGAACGCTTAGTTAGGTAGCTTATTGGTAATCGCAGAGAAAAGCCGAAGGCAGGGATGCTTCAGAAACATAAAAAAGGGAGTTAGAGATCAGTTCCAAGATAAAAATAACTTACTAGAGTTAAAAATCTCAGAAATTAATGGCATTAACTTAGGTGAGCCGTTCGAAGCAGCTTGGAAAAATGTCTGGGTTTTCGGCTTTCTAATTTTAAGTGCAGAGTTGGTTGACCGTTTATATACTTACACACATACTAAAAGGTATGTGCATGTGTATATGTGTACGAGGCTATTTAATTGCCGTATGCACTTAAATGCATACAAATGTACATAAATATCGGGAGGCTCGACCAAAACAAGCACTGATAAGAAACGTGTCGGGGAACGGTGAAAGTTCTCTTAAGGAGCCGCAATTATAAAAGCCTTTACGAATCAAGGGCCGATTGCTTAATGACCGGTTAGGCGCTTAATTCGAAGTAAAAGCACCGGTAAAGGTCATTCGTCAGATAAGCAAGCGCCGAACCGTAAGTAATTTTAAATAAATACAGTGCTTCTTGTATACGTATTTGTTACCGTTGCACCAAATGCGGATAGGCAAAAGTCAGTGTTCAGTATCTAGAATAGTATCGCTTGCGAGAAAAGTGTATGCTCCAGCGGAAATTGATGAAAAACTGTGCTCACGGAGTATTCGCCTTAATTGTCACTTTCGAAAAAAGTCAACCAATCACCATCGTTTTTTGACTGCCCGTGCTTGATACTTTAAATGCAGAAAATTAATACGAACACCAAGACTTGCGTGCTTACGAAAATCAAGGATTTCGCACCAGGTTTAAGCCTCATACAGTAGGACACTTCCCACCACACTTATGTACAGTCGCCTCAATCGTTCCCAGTCTTGATAGTGGTCCTGAAGCTTTGTCGACTTTTCTGAGTGCATGATTAACGGGCCTATGTAGATAACTAAGAGTCGTAAGCAGAAAGGATTTGGTTGTCCTTCATTTTTGTGTACGCTACTCCTCGAACTTTCTTAATGTTTACGAAAACTGTCTAGGATATTTGTTACGCTTAGATAGATAGATTGCGCTGCTTGTTTCTTTCCTGAGCGGCTCCTTTATGTTACATGGTTATTTCGGGAAGAAAGGCTAATGTTTGATAGGGTTCGAGACGATAGCCATCCTCATTGTCCTAGATACCTGTGTGACCAGGCACCCATTAAAAACGGATACGCTTGTTGGAGACCTACTTCCATTGAACTCACGAATTGAGTATATCTATGTATATACATACATATATGTATGATAGTTTACCTCTTTCGTGTTTAAAATAATGACATAATTCATCATATTCAATAGAGTTAGCCATATAACTGAAGCTTGTGGCAGTCCACCAGAAATTTATTGTTATCATTTTCAGTAGGCAGACTTATAAATGTATCTATATATACATATGTATATATCCATATACATACATATGTACGAGTATATACATATATGGTAGTTATTTATGTATGTATTGCAAATATAAAGACACTACCGCACATTATTTATTTTAATTATTAATCAACAAACAAGTCGTATGAGTAAATTCTTAAAAGTAGACTTAGAGTAGGTAAAATCAAAATCTAAGAAAGAAGAATACGCATTAAATTGAGATAGCGTCCTTCTAACAGGTGCATTCATACCATAGACAGTCTTAGCAAACCCGACAAAAATATATCATTACAGCGAAGTATGCGTGAGGGAACACTAAAATTAATTTTCGTGAGCAAGTATGGACAATCAATTGATCCGGTACATAAGTCAAAAACAAAACACATCGACAAAAGATCACGCCTAGACTCTAAAGACATGAGGTCTATAAGTAAACACCGAGAGCGATACGTCGGAATAGGATCCGCAAACTTAATCGTGCACAAAGCAAAACGCATAAAAGATTTTTGGACAGACTCCAATCTTTTGATATATACCGCATGAAACGGTCGCCAAACGAATACCGCGTATTCTAACCTGGACCGAACTAAGGACGAGAACAGCATTTTGAGGGTATAGGGATCACAAAACGCAGAAACATTTCGACGAATAAAGGCTAACATTGCAAATGATTTAGAGACAATATAATTTATGTGAGTTGTAAAGTTCAGCTTGGTGCCAAAGTAGACACCAAGGTCTTTAAATTCTCTAATTGTTTTTAGCGGTTAATTTAATATGCTGTAAGAAGTTGGAACAATATTTAGAACCTTCGCGAAAGAAGTGTAGTGACATTTACTAATATTGAGCGACAAATGATTACGCAGACACCGACTATGTAAGTTGTTCAACTCATGCAGGAGAATATGGGAATCTCCCGGATTTTTAATTTCGTAGCAAATCTTCAGGTCATCCGCATATAGAAGATAGTTACATTTAGGAAAACATGGGGAAATATCATTGATAAAGAGGATAAATAGGGGAGGTTCTTTCAAATTTGGTCGAAGAAATCGATTTTTATTTTAATAAAAAATTAATGCTACATATTCGTAGAAAATGCGTACAATCAATATTTTTAGAATTAGAGCGTCTTGAACCCACCTAAGTCGTGTTCGCTGAGGTATGCTTATGCGCTTTCTAAAAACTTTAAATGCGTTTCCTCGGGACCATGTTTTCCATCAGAATTTGTTCCTATTCCCTCCATTCAAAGCTTATTTGAAAGATAATAATTTTTTGTATGCCTTAAACAAGAAATATACATTTTTATTTGTTATTTAATTGTTGTTGTTGTAGTTGTTGTTGTTGTAGGTCAAATCACAAATAAGTAAAAAAAACTCATTCTAATTTAGTATAAGGCATAGAGAATTTCATCAATTTCATCAATTTCAATAAACAAATAACATTTTTCAGTTTGTAGGTTTTTTCATCATGCCACAAATAATTCCCAAATTTACCCTGCTTTTCGGCCAAATTGGAAATAACCTCCCCTTAAGCTACAAGTTCTTATACTCGTATATTCGTCGATACATACATATGTACATATGTAAGTATGTACATGCGCTTGAAAAATTAATTGACATAAAATTAACTTTTGAATAACTTTAGTAGCTGTACATCAAGCTGATTGATATAATGATGGACTATGAGGATTGTTTAGTTTACTACATATTATTTGATAAGTAAATATGTACATACCATACGCTTATATTTGTGCAGACGTATGTATATACATACATATGTACGTACAATACTACTTACAAATGGATGTACATACAAACATGCATACATACAAACATACACTTGTGCGAAACGCACATTTTCAATCAACATTTTAAGTATTAGTGATAACGTGTCAACGAAAGAAAACGTGATTTCGATGGAGCTTTGTGCGTATGTACCTGCATACATATCTACATGTATGTATGTACATAGTATGTAGATGATCCATCCGAAGTACATTCATATTTATATACATACATACATAAATACAAATCAATTTGTGTATTCTTATTTGTTTGTATAAAATAGTTTTAATCACATTTTTCGTTCATGAGCCGGAGGCATCTTCTTGATCTTAAATGAAGTACATAGAAACAGGGCCGATTTAATATTGATGCCATTATCAACTCTATATGTAAATGCATGTACATGCATACACATACATACAGACATATGCATGTACATATGTATGGGTTTATACGGCCAGCATTTTACTTATTGCAACAGGCGTGTGTTTTATTTTTCAGCAAATAAAGACTTCATCTTGAAACGTACGCGCGTGCCTTTCAAACATACATATGTACATACATACATAAACATAGCGAACACTGCACGCAAGTAAATAATATTGATTTTAAATTAAGCCATAATGATTTTAATTAATTGTTAAAAGATCAACGTCACTTTTCTCCAATTAAAAATTTCTTAGAAAACAGCCAAACTTTGGACTCGGAACTTTTATTCACTGACGTTTGATGAATGTATGTGTGTATTTGATCAACAGTTTTGTATAAAATAAAGAACTCACCAAAGGATCAACTACATATTTACTTTTTCCGTACTTTGTTAACAAGGAAAAATAATAGCAGTTAACAAACAATTATTAATACTCGTTGTGTTTCATCTGTTGGTAGTTGGATTCTTTAGTAAACATCAACGAGCGACATATACTATATATATATTTATATTTATATATACCGATAGTGTTCACAAATAAATCAACGCGAAACTAAAAAGTGTCGACTTGAACACCGAAATGTTCTCATGGCCACATGCTCAACTGTTCTTCAAGCAAAGCTAGTTTAGGTTTGGTTTTGTTGGCCAATTTTCTTAAAACCAAAATTCAGTTCCTGGCTTAGTTTTTTTGAAAATAGAACTTAAGTTCAACATTAGTTCAAATGTTCAATCCTGCTGTTCGATTTTTAGTAATGTAAATCTCGTTCTTATAACGTGCACCTGTGAAGGATATCCTTTCCCAGAGACGCACCAATTTTTTGAAAAAGTGTAATTGTGTAATTTATATACAAGCACCGCCTACTCCTTTATAGACGAGAAGTATTTCGCAGGGTGAAATTTTATTTCTCTTGGCTCATAGTCTTACAGACATACATACCGAGTAAGAGGCTTTTTAATAGCTAACTTAGGCTGCTGGGGTATTGAGATAGTAGCTTATGCAGATCTTGTATTGGATCGACTTCCTTCTGGGGTAAGTGAAATTATAAAGTGGACTCTAAAGGCATACACTCCTGGGTCATAAATTCTTCGCTTATCATGAATATCAGAGAAAACTGACCTGATGTTTTTTTTGCAAATAAAACTTACATATCTATTCTACTTTAATAAACATAAATTCAAGAAATTAGTACCAGATATGTTATAACGAGTAAAACTTCTTTGAGCTGTTGCATAGACGCAGTTACTTAACGTTGAGGAGCGAGCAAGTAAGGCCACAGTTGTCCTTATGCCTATAATTTTTGTTACCAAAGAATATGTGTAAAAAACTCAGCGGAATTCAGAGATGATTCTTTTCAATGGACGCTACCAACGTTCTGTTTAATATAATATCGATATATACTCTTAACAAAAAATCAGCTGCTATGAAAGAAAGCCATTGTGTCATTCTGAAAAGACTTATAATCGAGCGCTGCTAACTGACGACGTCTCATGAAGAGTCTCAACGTCCTGTACGAAATTGCCAATGCACGATGATTGGACGTAATAGGTAGTCCAATATACGAAAAGAATAGTTGTCTTTACAGATACATAAGTCAAAGAAGGAATGTGGGTTAGGTAGAATGGTTTCCAAGCAAAAATGTTTGTCACTAAGTGGGCGGTTCGGTACATTAAATACCACGCATTTGCGTGAATGCGGGTGAATTTATTTTCTGATAGCCAGTAGCCATTTGGGCACTTTCGCTAGAGATTGTAGAAGATAATTGGCCGCAATTTTCCAATATGTTTGACATAGAGATATAGGAAATAAGGCAGAGGATCATTTGTTGGGCGAAGTTCTGCATTAAATGTGTTCGACGAGGTTCAGTTGGGCACTTCGCTCATGTAAATAAAGCGAATCGTAAACGGTTACCAAGCAGGTCTACATCTCATTAAAGCCAGATTGCCTAACGACACAGCATACCAGATTTAGCCGCAGCAGCGAGAAGCTGAGCCCAAAAAAAAAAAGGGTGGAACACTTTTTATATGAACGCCTAGCGCGCACAAGGGCAGAAGTAAAGACACTCGGAAAACTATTTTCTTGCTTACAACCGGATTCGCGAAAAATTGCGTTTCGCCCATGAGCAAAATTCGCTTTTATTTGTCCAAAATGTATTTTTAACCGGAGTAGCAAAGATCGAATTACAATGAAATGCCTCTTCAATTTTGTTTAACGTACAAATAAATTTAGTTGGACTTGCATGGAATTTGCCCAACTCCGGCATAAACATATGTACATATGTGCATACGTATTTTCATACTCATCCATTGAGTCACTTTGTTTTTCTTTCCAACTGTAGAAGCTCCACTTGAATTTGTGTGGCTTCTTGTTATTCGTACGCAAATATAATTTCACACCAGCAATTGTGTTGAAAAATAAGAATGATTTGCCTTCTGCATTTCTTCTTAATTCCCTTCTTTTCAGTGCAATGAAAATGCATTTCACTTGTTAGCTTTTTATTTACATATTTATTCATTATTTTTTTGCGCTTGATTACAAACTTTTTATGGTCGTCAGCGTTGTGTAGTCTTGTTTATAATTGCATTAACCTGCAGTTAGAAGGCAGATAGCATACTTAGTTTGCCAGGAGACAAACCGACTATAAAATCGTCAAGTATATAGACTCACCAGTCGGATCGCCAATCGGACAGCCAATTCGGCCGTCGCCGGCATTAAATGAGCTTAACCTTGTTTTGACCGATACGGCGGTCGGCGTTCTGCCTTGTGGGTGCCTTGTTGACTGCTTAGTTGGCTCGCATTGTTTTGAATCTATCTACCTATCACCAAAGTTTTCCTCCGCTTTTGGTTTTTTCCTTGATAACGAATTTAACATTAATGTGTTACAAAGTGATAACACTACGAGTATTAGCTTTACGAATAGCCCACAGCTCTAGGCTTTAGTAAGAGTATAGGCAACAAGGTGGCCGGTCGATGTTCGACTTGCTTAGATGATGGTGCGGGTGGAGAGGTTCGAAAGGGATCTTGCTGATCTCATGCGATGAGCAAATTTTTTTTTTTTGCGCGGCAAACCTTTAATTTAATCTCTGTATGTCCATACATACATACATACATATGTATTTCTCAGAACAGTGACGCAAAGTTTCGGGGTAGCACGCGCCCAGTCCATGCAATTTTTGCAATTTTGCATTTGGTTGCTGCTAAGCAGCACTTTCACCCCTTCTACCTTCACCCTTTTCAATGGTGTACTAACTATCCGCACAGCCTTTCGCATGCACTTATCACGCTATACTCAGAGAGATTTTCGTGATAGGTTAGTGTCTCGGTAATAGGGGCAAAATGCAAATGGACTTTACGTAGATGCTTTTATGTAAGGAAATATGTATGTACGTACTTACGTGCATACTATTTTTAATAAGTATTTTATAAATACACATAAAAAATAGTAGCGTTTAAAATATCTTTTCTCAAAAAAACTTGAGAAATATAAGTTTGACATTTGGGATGTATCCAATGACAGAATTAATTAGAGAAAATCTTCGTTTGGGTATAAATGAAGCTGTTTAAAACTTAGCCTCGCGAGAGGCGAGAAGCTGAGCAGAAGTTGATGGAATGATTCAACCACTTAAGAGTACTTAACGGAAAGAGTGACCGGTAAAATTTTAAAAGAGGCCATCTTTAAAGTACACAATCGATCAAAGGGCTTCACAATTCTGCATGTCGGGATTTTCGAGCATCGCGCCCTTAAGCCAACGAGAGAGCCAACCTATCCCACAGTAACCTGCAAGCAGCAAATAAAATTCCACTAGCACGTTTCTGAAAATTTTAGAGTGCTCGTAATCTATGAGAAGGGATTGAATTTTTTGGATTCTGCCAGGTAAGAAACTCATACATAGTTATTATCTTTATAACGGTTTCGAGCCTACGATTTGCTTAAGAGAAGAGTCCTTTTCTCGTACTAATCGCAACTTGGCAGTGGTCCAAAGCAACTGATAAAATTGTCCGCCTCGCCTCAATAATTGTCGAATAAAAGCAAATTCTGTCCTGGATAAAAGCAAAGTAATCGTTCCAAGAGAAACGTCACTTTCCGGTGAATGCCGGACATACTTTTTTATCGACTTTTCTAGTTAAATCGATTACACTATCGCTTCATGTAAAAGCTGCTCTATAGAAATGAAAAACAAAAGTCAAATTAATTTAATAAAACTTATTTTTTGCCACTGACTTTCTTATTGTGAGTTGAAGTCTTAAAACGTAAATACACTATCCACAATAACCAAGGTTAGGTAAGGTTAGGTAAGGAGCGTACTTAGACTTAATG
The DNA here is from genome assembly GCA_963971545.1 of Philophylla caesio. Lineage (NCBI taxonomy): Eukaryota > Metazoa > Arthropoda > Insecta > Diptera > Tephritidae > Philophylla > Philophylla caesio. The sequence goes on from OZ020609.1 coordinate 95,112,826, forward strand.
TGGACCCATTATAAAAGTTTCCTTCCCTGAATTGAAAATGATAACCACCGAAAGATGTATGTGTTAGGAAAAGCGCCGAGTGCTCGTTATGAAGGTCCGTAACTGAACAATATCCACACCTGAGAGCCTCTCGGGAGTATCAAAGAAGTGCGAGCCAAGGTGTTTGAACCTCAGTCTTGCGAAAGCACGGCAGCTGAGAAGGTAGCACTCACACCTCGGGTCAGAGTCGATGTCCAGCCTTATAGCGTGGATCCCCATCGGGCAGTACCCTGTCAGGACGTCGATCAAGGTTGAGAGCAGTGGCCTATGGTCCACAACCGACCAAAAGGACTTTGCAACTTTGCAAGTCGTGGTTTCCGCCCAGCGTTTCCTGAGCCGACTGTAAGCCCATTTTTCCAGGAGCAGACGACATGTGAAAAGGGTAATCCCAATACCCTTTCTATCGAGAGCGACAACAATCAACCAATCAATTAATTTCTTAAGAATAATTAAATTGTTGTTGATATCATAGAAGATCTCTCCCAACTCCTCACGATGACTTGTTTGTCTGAAAGGCTTGTGAGAAATTTTTTTTTATGGAGGATCACTGATTGTAGAAATGCTGCTTATGCATATACGAGTATGTACATAAGTATGTATGTAAAATTGTATGTACATATAAGGTGTCAATAATAATAATAATGTACGTATGTGAATATCACTGATAAGGAAACTGGTTTAGGACCAGACAAAAAATGTAGATTGTCATTGTGTTTTGACACCTTTGACTTCGACAAACGAACAACCAGCATAGTTTGTACAATTCCTTCATATCATGGGTATTCACACCGAGAAACAATTTGATATTTAATTTTAAAGAGAAGAAAGCTCATTTTCGTCATAAATAGAATAACGCTAAGGAGTTTGCTTCCTAAAAACAAACCGTCAAAGTAGCGAATTTATAAAAACCCCGGAGTTGTTGTCATTTGGGCAGCAAAGTCGAATTTCTGCGTGTATATTTTTGCCAAAGCCTTCACGTACAAGGCTGCTAATAATTTAAAGTGAAATTAATTGAGAAAAGTGTACAATATAAGTTTTTTTAATAACGTACAACACTAAACTAAACGTTGAATACTGGCAAACGGAATTTAGGTCAAAGACGTTTTTTCATTAGTCGATTATTTTTTAATCAATATTGCAAATACGCAGGGCTAATGCACAAAAAAACATCAATAAATTTAAAGAAGCATCTAAAAAATACATAAACATTCATTATAAATGTTTTCAAAAATGTCCCCCCATCAAAATTGACCAAAAATTAAAATACGTAATTTTTAAACTGCAATAATATGAATAAAAATTAAAACCAAAAAAAATCAAATAAAAGTTTCACAAAATTTAGATTGAGTGATCTAACCTGAAGAAATGCGATAACAGCCGAAAGCCTGATTATTGCATATTCCATTACCAAATATCATTTGCCGATTAACAAACAATTTAATCAGTAACAAAAATTTTATAAATTCAAGTTTCGCTTATAAAAAAATGGATTTGTAATAATTTAAAAATGTTATAACAAAATTTGGAACTTAAAAAAATTTTAATTTTAGTGCAATAAAGTTCTTGCTTAATTGCCACGTTTGACAATTTTTGTACTGGCGCTTTTCCGCAAGTTCCGTCAATAAAATACTTTTAAAATTCTATAGTAATATTTAGCCAAAACAAAAGCCGCCATCCAAAATATAAATTTGTATTTTTAAAACTCGAAATTTTTATGAAAATTAAACTTTAATTTTGTTTAATTAATATAAATTTGGAATAGTATTTGAAGATGGTATTCGTATGGTTTTTGTTAGAGAAATTAATTGTTAGGTGTCGTATAATTATGGCAAGCAGTACCTATAGCTTCAGTGACCATTGCATTCGAGCATCCAATTAGTGTACAACATTCTCAATAATATTGTTTCAAAATAAAAGTAATAAAAGTCATGTTGATTAGAAAATTTTTAGGATGACGCAATGCGGTTGCAGCCTATTGACCAAATGCACGTTAAACTTTTTACGCGCATCTTCCGCAATTCAAACATAGAATTTTCGTTATAATAAGTTTTTATTTTTTTTTAAGATTTGCAACTAAGCAGTTCACAGGCTGATGGAGTTACCGGTTAGATTGCTTCCCTTCATCAGCATTACCATTTCGACGTAGATAAATTTTTGGTTAACGGCGCAAAAATGTCCTTTGATAACTCAAAAGATTTATTGAATCGTAAAAGGTTTGGCAGTCTTTGTCCTGCGTGCGAATGGGTTTGAAGGTGAACGAGTGCAAAACGAAATTCTCCAGTCATCAAACCGGCAGTCTGCGCATTCATATTTGGACACCCACATCAGCAGTAGACAGGTGAATTGTAGGGGACTTCGTACACCAAGGGACCAGCATTAATGCCAATAATAATCCGAGCCTTGAAATCCAACAAATGCTATATTTTTACAAAAAGTACTACTTCGGACTAAGTAGAAAATTGAGCTGGAAAGTCCTCTTTCAGTGAACAGAAGCATGGGCTATGGAGACGAAGAAGAAGAAAAGGAAAAAGAAGAAGAGAAAGACTCTTCGAAATATTTATGATTCTTTACGCCTTTGCGACGGAACAACAAGCTGTACGAGTTTGACAAGAGCATAGCGAGGCGAATTAAGATCCAGCGGCTCCCTTGGATTGATTATGTCGCGTGGATAAATGCCATCACTCCAGTCTTAAGAAGCCCACAGTCACCGACGTAAACGTACGTAACGTGTCAGCTGAAACGATCAAACTTATGCCATGTAAATCACCATCGTGTACGTGTGACGGTTCCGTGCGACGTGTACGTGCGCACTCCGGGAAATTTAGATTTCTGCTGTGAAGCCGCGTCAGCTGAGTGCACTCTAACCACACAGCGTTATCTACAGTGCACATTTAAAAATCATTAACTAAAGAAACCTTTTAAAATTGAAATTGTAAAAGCGATGTTTAATAATGTTAATCTTATATATAACAAGTAAGGAAAACTAAATTCGAGCGAAACCGAGTTTTTTATACCCTCGCGATGTTCTTTTGTATGGACAGTGCCACGGTCATTTTTTCAAAATATCATAATAACCCAGTTTATTTGTTTAAAATAGCTCCCTATATCACATTTCACTCAATTTGCTCTGATAGATGCCGAAAACACGAAGTTTTTGTATTTTTCAAAACGTCCGCTATACGGGAGGTGGGCGCGGTTACAGTCCGATTTTTTGAACATAATAGCAACGACACTAAGAACATTATTGAGATATAGAACATTTTTCATAAGTGGACGAAGCAACGCTTACATTTAAAAATTTCTAAAATACCTCATTTCTTAGTTTAAAATAGCTCCAAATATCAAATTTTACACAATTAGCTTTAATAGATACCGAAAAAACGAAGCTTTTGCATTTTCCAAAACTTCCGTTATATAGGAGGTGGGCGCGGTTATTGACCGATCTTGACCATTTTCAATACCCTGGTCGAAGAGCTTCTTATATACCAAATTTCATTAGGATATATCAATTTTTACTCAAGTTATTGTAACCACGGACAGACGGACGGACGGACGCACAGAAAGTCCTGACTAAATCGATTCCTCTTTTCATTCTGATCAAAAACCTTCGGATACACTTGGAACTTCTAACAGGCGCCAGTTAGCGAGTGACAGAAAAATCAGGCGCGCTATATTGAGCTTAGCCAAATGCGCTAAGGCGAGTATAGTGCCAGATAAGAAGTAAGTGTAAATTTAACAAAACTGTGGAACAACACCAGCATAAGTAAACTTGTGCTCAGTGGCACTAAACTCTTTCATATACATATGTATGTATGTATATATTTTTCAGACCAACTTCCGTTTGGATGGCCTCACGTGTCAAAATTATTTTGTTAAAGCAGAGCAATTTTCATAAGGAAATACAATATTGTGTAGCAGATACATACATACGTACGCTTTTCCACAATTTGGTAAACAATTTACATTACATAAAAACAAATGTCTGTTTGTATATACACTACATACTCATGTACATACATACATATATACATTGCGTACAAAGTATAATCCACATTTTTTTGTTGTTTTTAAGAAAATTTAATCTATTGACAGCTCACTGAGTTTGGGCAGACGAAACAGGTTCGAACAAGCGTTTTGCGGTTATGACGAAGAGGCTGAAAATTATATTTTTTGGGGCATTCCATTTCGATATGTACATTAATAACTAATGTATAAAATGCCTTTTAAAAAAATACCAAATAAATTCTTTGTAAATAAATATTATTTGAGTGAATGTGACTGGTGAGACACTGAAAAATCCTTTTTTTTACCTTTGCACAGTCAAAGTTGAATATTAGCGAAATAAGTTAATTTTTAGCCTGATTTTTACCGTTGTAAAATATATATTGGGCTTCCGTGTTCATTAAAAATTGTGCTGCTCTAATCTTTATAGAAATATTAAAAAAAAAAAAAAATTATAATTATGATTAGTGTCACTTTTCCTTGGGACTCTCCAAATGCAATTATTTATCTAATAAATATTACTTACTTTAACTTTTTTATTTTAATTTGATTTGTCAAATTTTGTATTTGGTTGTGATAAAAATGTCTACAGTACAATTTTTGAAAATTTTGCTTTTAAAAGCAAAAAAAATACTGACCTCTGTGTATTTTTTTTTTTTCAATTACAATCTGCTTTATTTGTTTAACATTTTTCAACAAATTAATTAAATAATGTTTTTAGTAGAATTTTAAAATTTTAGTCGTTTTCCACTTTTACATGGAACGTCACATTTCTCAATTAAATTATGAATTAAAACTTTTAAAAATGTACGCGCCCTTATTGTGCTAGGCCAGGGATCCAACGTTTTCTTCACATTAAAGGAAGTATATTTAGTCAAAAATAAAAAGTAATTGTGCAAATATTCTACAAAGAAAAAATTATAAAATTCATCTCGTTTAATTTCGAAACGCTTTCAATGTTGTTCTAGGATTGTATGTGCGTGTATGTATGTATGTATGTATATGCAAGTGCCTTAAATGCCGGCATGATCTCGTAATCAGTGCAATGTTGTAGAACGCTTGCCGTCAACAACTGATAACAATGAAAAATAACAAAACAGAAAACCAAAAAATCTAGAAGTCATATACGATTTTTTTTTAAATATTAAAAATCACACTTCTCGATCCCGAAAATTCGTAAACATATGACATATGCAGATACTTATTTACACACACACATACATCTGTATGTATCTTTTGTACCAGCGCCCAAACGTTGAGAAAATACCCAAATCATTGAAATTCATTTACACGCATCTCTGTCTGCGTTTGGTGCCAAAATCCGCGCTGCTCGATCAGCAATTAAAATTATGATCTTATGGACTTAGTATACATACATACATATAACAAAAATTCGATCCAACTACGAATCGTATATGTATGTATTAGGGATGTCAATTTTGGACAGCTAATTGATCCCAGGATTTTCGAGATCTGAAAACAAAATCTCGGGATCCCGAATTTCACGAAGTTTTGAGTCGTAAATTTAATTTTTTCAAAAAATGTAACACGTCTGTAATAGTTGTATTATTGAATTACGCAAAGTACGTGTATATAACATTAATAGAACAAAGAACGATTTGTTGTAATTCATGTATGTACATACATATGTATTTATTGGTCTTTTCAAGAATAAAAAAGAAATAAACATAAAATTTGACACACACAAAATATTTTTTACTTCAAGTACAAATATAAATATTTAGAACAGAAGCAATTGTACCTACATAAAGTAAAATTATTTTTAATTACTGTTGAGACCAATATTAAATATTAATGTATTACCATTCAGTAAATCAAAGAAATACATCCAGTAAAAATTAAATAGATCACCAATTAGATTTTGAGTGAGGCAGAATTATTCCTTATTTCATCATAATGCATCTTAATCCAAATCTTAAAAAAATAAAAGCTTAAGTGTGTTATCCTCCAACCAGGACTTAAATTTGTTGCATTTAAAATATGCAGTGTAAAAGCATCGACCCAACACTTGTTGGTTGGATTGTCGACAAAAAGTAAAATGCTCTTTGTAGGAATTGAAAGCCTTTCTATTATTGGACATAGCGAGCGGCTCGTTTAAACTTGATGCAATTTATTTTGGATACTTTATGCCTTATCCACTTCAAGAACCTCGTTGTTAGTTCTATTAACATCGCTTTCATAAGTAGAGGCGGATATTCTCCAGCTCATTTATAATGGCAAGGGCAAAACAAAGCCTTTCGGGGGTTAACAAGCCGTGTTATTTGTCGTATTGTGTTATCGTAATGCAACAGTTGTAAACTTGTTGTTTTTGTTTCTCATGTTAACTTTTGTTATTTCAATACAACTCTGAAAGGTATATTTAGTGTGTTATTTGTTTATTCGATCGGCTCTTTTTGTTTTCAATCATTTGAGGTTTTGTTTGTTTGAAAAAATGTAAATTAAAAATTGAAAAAAAACGCTATTAAATTCACTGTTAAATATACTGATCCCGGGACATGTCTAGTATATGAGTATGTATGTATCTAGAACCATGCTATTGCCATAACTGTTTTGGTAGTGTCAGCCGTTCAGGTCGTGCATCGTGCATTAGAAAACTGATAAGTAAAATGTCGCGCTTGCTTGGCAAAAAAAAAAAATATACCCGCACACACGGAGCGACCCGCCGCAATCTTTAATAAAATTGTTTAATATTTTATTATTGTTTATAACACTAAATAACAAAAAAAAATTAAAGATGTTCCAGCAACGGACTTTGGTAGAAAAAAATTAACTAAAATACATATATGTATACACTCTGTTCACAAATTATAGCACAATCACACATTGACACATTTGAACAATTTATTTATTCACCAATTATTTAAAATAATTTTTCAATTAAAACATCGTTAATTATCTAACAAACACAAACAGTTTTTTTTTTTTAATTTTATAACATATGTAGAAAACATTTATCAAAATTTCGACCTTTTAAAAAAAAAATTTACAATTTGTGGTATGCAAATATGTACCTCATTCAATTTTAGTAAAATTTAGTGCAAATTTCTTGTGGCTGCAAATTACCACTGATTTTTGACAAATTTTTTCTGGTGTGCTTTCACCGTTCCTTCCATATAAAAAATAATCGCAGTTTGCGTTGGCACTTTCTCCCACTAAAATTTAATGAACTAAAAAAAAACTGCATACTCAATAAAATTCAAAAAAAATTTTGTTTAAAAAATTGTAAATAGTTTAAAGATTGGGTTTTTTATGACTTTCCTTAGCGAATAAAACATATTTTACTTGAAAAATAAGTTCTATTAATTAGAAGAAAAATAATGTGCCCAGATGTGTCAATATGTGGCTGTGCTATAATTATTTATATATGTCTATATTTAGAACGATATACCGGCGGTAAATACTCAACAGAAACGCGAAATTTTTTAAGTTTTGACTAATTATTTAATTTTTTTATTTCTAATGTTGTTATATAAAAACACAGTTTATGCTCTAACAAAAACCATGTTGATCGAGCTACTCTTACCATTTGTGATGGGTTTTCTTTATGATATACCACAAATGGAGAGATCTACAGTTTTATGCCGACTCCGGAGACAAGACTATTCTTATGAGAAGTTTTTTCATATAATAAGCAACGTAAAAAATTTCATCAAAATTTCGAACTTTTCGACACTAAAAAAAATAAAATGGAAATTAAATAAAAGAAAAATAAATAGTTAAAATTTGTTTTTGTTATCTTTCATATACAGGATGTCTTGTTAGCGGCTTCAAAGACCTATGGTAGGTTTCAATTACAAAAAAAAATATTTTTTTCTTACGCCCTCTATTGAAATATCTCAAATGTTGACCTGAAACTATTAGCCATTTTTTACTGTAAAAGTATAAATGTATGTATATGGTATCTACGAATTGAAAACGAAGCAAACAATTTTCCCCATAACAAAATTAGTGCCAATCTCGTAAAAACTTTATTATTAAATTTAAACCTTAATTCAGGAGCAATGATCTCTCCCAAGTCAAAAAATTCAGAACTAATATAGACAATTAGTTTTTACCGGATTTAATTATTTTCGAAAATACAAAATTAGCTGATATTTTTTCAAGTACTGAGTCCTTTTTGTATTCAGAAGCTTCATACAAGCACTCAGTGGTGTATCCAATACGCGGAATTTTCTTGATCTTTTTCTAAATATCGATTCTGAAAAAAAATTCAAAAATGCCTCAGTTTTAGTTGAAATTTTCTGTAAGCATTCTTTTATGATTACAAACTTTTAGAAATATGTTAATACCCTTGGTTTTATATTAGTTTTAAGGAATTTCCGGATAAGTTCGATGCTAGTTAGTATAGAGTATTTCTTTACGATACTTTTCTAGCATCGATACTTATTTCGATAATTTCTGAGAATACAGTAATCGAGTAAATGACTTTACCGGAACTACACTACAGAAATCAATTTTTATAAGGAAAAAAATCTGCAACACCCACGGAAAAAAATGTTAAAAATTAACCTGAAAGGAATACTCATAACTGGTCTAAAATTTCATATTTAAAAGTAAGAAATGTTGCTTTTATTTCGACCGTAATTGTTTGTATGTAAACTTCTTTTTTGATCACCCCTTAGAAGATCTTCTGGAAAAATTTGACTTTGTTGCACAGCATAATTATTAATACATACACAAGTTGTTAGACTGTGTGTGTGATTTTCATATTATTACTTTTTTTTTTTACTTTGACGTTGCCGACATTTCAGCTGATCGTTAGCTGCATCTTCGCTCGCCCCGTGCAAGCGATATTTATGGGTGGTATTTGTGCGTGCATTTCTCTGCCCACATGCACACATGTATGTAGATCTGTGTGTGTGTGTGTGTTTGCTCGGCAAAATTTTGATAATACGAATGCAATGACGATGCATTCACTACTACAAACAAATGTTTCTGCAAACAAATACACACCCAGTAGCGAAAATTGTCAGTGTAAAACTCCAGCCAGAGTTATCAAGCAACGAAAATTTTGTGAATTCTAAAGAACTATTTCTAAAAGACTAAAAGAGTGCAACTTAAAAGTTTTTACGCGATTGCAAATTTGCAGAAACTTGCAAGTTGTACAAACAGCTCATTAATTTCATGTATGCATAGAAAATTCTGAAATAAAAAGTGTTGCTCGTCGTTTCCCCGGAGGTTTTTCACGACAAAAAATTCGAATAAATGGATATTCATGTACTTATTGCATATTTAATTAGTATTTTTTTATAGTTTCCAACTCCAACATTACCAAATACAATTTTTCCTTTTGACTAAATTATAATCAGCTGTCTGTGGTCAGCTCTTTTCTTGCTGGCAAATTTGTGCTAGGTCAACTTCGGCTCAAAATGAAGTGTCATTTTGCTCTCTCTATTTCCCTTTCAATGCAAGTTTTAGACGAATACCGCAAAGGTCTTTAAGACGCAACAAATCCGTACAAAAACACAATGTATTTATTGCATGACTTTCGCTACGGGGTACATACAGACACACACCGGCGACTGACTGTATGCACCTAACCACCACCTAAAACGTATAGTGTCTAGGAGTTACCATTGCCACAAATGTAGTGCAAGTGGCCGTAATCCAGCGCACATCGCATTTGTTGATTGATTACGATCGCGATCGTAGGCAAAAAATAGAAACGAAAACAATTTAAAAAATACAAAAAAAAAAAATAAAACAACTTGGCACTACAACTAATATATTGCAAACGAAATACCATATCAACTAAACGCGCCCGCCCTGTCGCCGATGGGCAAGGCGAGTCGTCGATTCGAGTCAAATCAAGTCAAATCGCCTCTCGTCGCATAGCAATACTTCGAGACGAGTCGTGTCGTATTCTGATCGTTTTAAAGCGTCGAGCGTGGTTTACAAGGCGTATCCTGAACGAGATTTTGTTCAGTTCGTTGTTGAACTTCCCACTGATCGTAACGTTTGCTCAAATTTTTGTAACAACATCAACTAGTAGTACCTTGGACTCAGCGCAAAGTTTCAACAGCACAGTCAAGGCAAACTCGATAGTAACATTTACATGCTGAATAGTGGCAATAGCGTAAACAATTTTAATGGGGTTTGTGACATTTTGAAGAACTGCAAAAAGCAAGAGCACGTTTTTAACATCATTTGCAGATAAAGCAGTGGAAGTTTCTTGTTGCACTTGTGTGCTTAAAATACGTAGCTAAAGTGTCAAAGAAAAAGAAAAGTATTTAAATGATTTAGATTAATTGCTTCCGTTTGTTGTTTTTTTTTTTTTTTTAAATAAAACCGTCTAAATCTTTTGCATCAAATCCCATAGTTTTTTTTTTTTGCATACTGAAACCATTTGTGTGCTTATAGTCCAATTTTAAATTTTTTGGAATACACGACGAGCTGTACCACCAACAACAGCAAAAGCAACAGCAGCAGCAACAGCAACAGCGACAATATGGTCGAAACAGAAATTGTAATTACGAACTCATCGGAGCCTGTGACAAAAGCCAGTTTGATTGTGGTCTCGAATCGTTTGCCGTTCGTTTTGAGTCGCGATGCGAAAACTGAGAAATTGGAACGTAAAGCCAGGTGAGTAAAACACAAAACTAGATTAAAAAAAGGAACCAAGCGTAAGTTACAACCAAACCAGAATTTTATAAATGAACTTTATAGACAACTGAGTTAGTGTAATTTTAAAACTTTTGGAATTCTGTTGGACAATTATTTTTAAAAACATTTTTTACAATTTTTTTTATTTTTATTTGTTTTTAAATTTATCACAATAAACGCATGAACAACAACTGAGCCAGGGAACTGCACGAGTTTCAAATATTTTTTAAATAACTCCAATGTATACTGATAACCTTAAACTTTCCTTCAACTATGAAAAAAACAACTTCGTCTCTCTTTCGCCTCTCCTTAAAAATAAATATTCAAAAACAGCGACGTTCTGAACTTACTCTTTCCCCCTTCTAGCTAACCATTGCGAAATAGGAAATGAACTTTGCATTGAAGTGAAACAGCCGGCTTTCGTAATAAAACACAGCTGTTTATAAATTGAAAAGTCTCATTGTAATGATTGGAAAAATTTATTTTTGGTAAAAAAGAAAAAAAAATTAAATACAGTAAGAGTGTTATGTAAAAAAATTTACATCTGATTATTATTTGGCAAGCTGCTTTTATTTTGCTGTGTCATCATTTGTTATTGATGTTAGTTTTTCTTATCACTGAACTCAAAGTAATTTAAATATAGTTTTGCTTCAGCAGCGCATCTTCTTTAATTAAGCAAAAATAATCAGACAAAAAACGTAAAAATCAAATTCACAACAAAAAGCAAATGTAGTTAATATATAAAAAGAATTATTTTTAGGTTAGTTTGTGTTATCGTGATTTAATTTTATTTATTTATTTTAAAAAGTTGAAATTTGAATTGAGAGATTTAGAAATCACAGAAAAAGCAAGCAGAACAGAGTTCGATTTCTTTTCGCCAATATTGCACTAATTGTTAGTAAGGTCCCCAATATAAAAGGAGTGAGAAGAGCGGAGAGTCCTTATTGAAATAAGAAATTGTACCAATAAAAGTAAAATAAAGGGAAAAATATGTGTCTTTCCGAATACAATGGACCGTAGGTTAATTAGGATTAGAGAATTAAATGCGAAAAATGTATTGAGCTAAGGAAAAACTTTCCTTAAGAAGAACCTTAGAATGCGCCCAAACCTGCTATTGCAAATTAAAAGGACTGAAGAACCTTTGGTTTATATAAGTAGTAGATGAAAGTGATAACTGAAGTTATTTTTGTTTCTTGGTGACCGGAACAAAAAATATTAACATTTTACCAAAATTATTCAAAAAATTGAGCGAAACGGAAAAATTTATAAATTTGTAAACTGTCAAAAGAAGATAAATATGTCACTTCATTTTACAAACCGTGCCATTTTGGCCGTTTAAACTTCGTTTAAAGTTGACTGAAAAACTGCATACTGAGTTTAAACTTAGTTTAAACGACAAACATAGTTCAACTTGCACTGAAAAACTGGCGAACAATAAAATCACTCAATACCGATTGATCGTTTAGGAGGTCTTCCAACGAGTTGACCGCATATTTTGTATTGCGCTAGGCTACTTTTTCCGCTTCTAGTCTTAAGCGTTCCCTAGACGATCAATAATATCGAACCCTACCCATTGTTGTGCTAAATTCACCAAATATTTCTACAACTAATCGTTAAAAGTAAGATATACGAGTATGTACATACATATGTATATACATACATACATACATATGTATATTAATGAGACTTTCGATGTATTATTTCATAATATTGATCGTCTAGTGAATTGTATTACGATCGCCATTCTAGAATTCAGAAAAGTGTTCCACTAAAATGTTTCATAGAAGATATTCAAAGTTATCTTATAAAAGATATTTTCACTTTCTATGAAATATTTTATGCTCTTGACACGAAACTAAAGTTTTTAAATCCGCTTACACATTTTTTTTTTAATTCCATTTAGTAGAAGAAAATTACCAATAACAAATACCAATAAATTATTGTAGTTCAATGTAACCAGCAGAACAATAACAAAAGCAGATTTGCAAAGTATATGCAAATAGAGTTATTTACTTAATGTAATCTCCAGTAACAAAAATATTTACCACGCCATAGGCATGTGTAGTTCATAAACAAACGTACATTTGTGTATATACACGTATTCGTAAGTGATTGTGTGCATGTAAACCGCGTCTCCTTTATTTTTATTTTTATTTTTTTTTTAAGAAGGAATCGTGATCAGTACACATAACATTATATATGTATAGAAGTATATGTTATTTACTACATATATGTATGTGTATGCACGAGATCAAGGACCGCTGGGGGTTCAATAAATTTTTAGTGTACCCACTGACGTACAATCCGATCTGCAGATACTTCACCTTTTTTTTTTAATTTCACTTCGAACTTCTCATTTAATTTTATATTTTACATGCATTTATACTTATTTATGTAAGTACATGCTATAATTTTGTACTTGTGATTTTTTTAAATTTTATTTGATTGCATCTATTGTTAGACTCGGCCGAGATTAAGTTCATCGTATAGCTCGAGATCTTTGGTGAAATGTAGGGATAGAGTAGACTAGAGGCTGGTTGTCAGTGTTATCAGCAATGTTTCACATGATTACTTACATACATACATACATACATACATGCATATATAAATCAATATGTACTATATGGCGCCGAACTTTCATCCAACACGCCTCTTAAGTATTATCCTGTCTAGTCTGCTGTGATTACTGATTAAAATTTGTTGTTTTCTTAGCTTATGTAAAATTGTTATATACATATTTATTTGTCTATTTACTCGTAAAATACGAGTATTCTACGTACTTACATACACTCATTATACATACATATATGTGTATTAATTTGTTTATTTTTTTCACATTTTTCACTTATCTCCAGCGCTGGTGGACTCGTAACTGCTGTCTGTCCTGTGGTGATAAACGGTAAAGGCTTATGGGTCGGCTGGCCAGGCATACATCTCGCCGATGCGAATGAGCCAATACCCGAATCCAATCCGTCTGATCAAACACCCACAGCGGGCTTAAAATCCGATCAGGTAAGTAATGAAATGGTGACAAAAAGTATGATAAACCTGTATGTGTTAAGTAGAACTTCATTGAAGTCATCAGTTTTTTGTATAACACTTTGGAAGAGCAGTGTCCGCTTAGTTCTTAAATATTAATAGATAATATTTTTATGTCAATAAGTTCAAAACGCCTGTCGTTGCATGTGCAGCTCCAAACTGGTAGTTAAAGGTTAAACAAGTAAGCGCAGGCGCCACCATAGTCAAGCCGTAGTACCACTTGGAAGCTATGCCAGCTGTCCAAGGGAAGGTCTCAGCAGCTTTCTAGTCATTCTCCTCTGATCTATAGTAATTGGTGCCTCGAAAAACTTTTTCAATAAGGTCTTCCATACGTCTGTATTGTGCTGAGCCCTTTTGCAGAACGTCTAAGGTCACACAGCAGAATTTCAAAAGGAGCTATATACGAGTATGTAGCCTATGTTGCAGTCCACCAACGAATGTCAATGGTAAAATGACAGTCAAAGAGCTTCACAACTCCTTATAGAAGGAACTCCAATAAAATACTTGTAGTCAGTGGGATGGAACTTAAAACTCTTGGCTTCTAAAACGCTAGTTATACAAGCCATTGTTCCGTCTTAATAGATCGAAACAAACTGCAGAGGCGGACCGGACCTCAGGTCTTGTAAGTAGGTAGAAGAAACCAAAGATATTGGGTATTTAATCTCCTCCGACAGATTTATATTTTTAAAACATTGAAATGATTTAAAGTAGAGTTTAGCACAATGAATATGTAAGGTTTTCTCGGACCATCATTTTATTTGGTTTGAAGACAAATTAATTTTGCCGCTGTGCCAACTTCAGTGAAGCTTTTTTGAGAACGAAACCGGCTAAACTTTTGAGGAAAATTCACACAATTTTTAGTAAGTAAAGTTGGTTTGCACTAAATACAACTGCAACAGACTAACACCTATCTGACTCTATTTTTTTTTAATCAAGTTGAAATTGGGGGTTTTCAAATTACGAGAGAAAATGCTTTTCAAATACAGAGTTTAAGACCACTTGAAGCCAAACAGTAACTCTGATATGTGTGGTTATAGTTAAACATAAATGAAGGCGAAAACGATAACCAAATTGGCGATCGAACAAAGTCAATTTGCCGTAAGGTCGTTAATGCCATAACGTCACAAAAGCGGATTTAATGATTTAATATTTTTAAATTTTATTTTATAATAAATGCTGTTAGAATATGGTTTGTACATTGGGCACTATTTTAAATTCAAAAAGTATGGAAAAAGAAAAAAATAAAAACTAAATTTTTGAAAAAAAAATTATTTTATTCTATGTTGTATATTTTTATCTTCGTTTTTTTTTTTTTGTTTGTATATTTTTCAATTTGTAGCATACTATCTATGAATGTACATATGTATGTACATACTATTTATTTTGCTTATCCTTATCTTATACAATTTATTTGTGTATTATTATTATTTTCTCATTACCATTCAAGTGTTTAATCTTATCATGCAACAACATATCTAATAAATTCGCCCCTTAATTTCTAGCTATCTAATTTCGTTATCTTATCATCATTTTCTACGTCACTGTTCGCAGGTCGTTTCCGTCAATATAAATCCCGCGATTTTCGATAGCTACTACAATGGTTGCTGTAATAAAATATTTTGGCCCCTCTTCCATTCGATGCCCGGTCGTGCCACGTTCGGCGCCGATCACTGGCACAACTATGTTACGGTGAATAAGCATTTCGCGGCACGCACCATGGAGGCGCTGGAGAAGTGTTTAAAGCAAAATAAAGCGTTAGACAACAATACGCCGCCGATTGTTTGGATTCACGACTATCATTTAATGCTTGCCGCCAATTGGATACGTGAAAAAGCTGAAGAGAAACAGCTGCCATGCCGGTTAGCATTCTTTTTGCATATACCCTTCCCGCCATGGGACATATTCCGTTTATTCCCCTGGGCCGATGAGATACTCCAGGGTATGTTGGGCTGTGATTTGGTGGGCTTTCACATACAAGACTACTGTCTGAACTTCGTCGACTGTTGCCAACGTAATTTGGGTTGCCGTGTCGATCGGAACAACCTTTTGGTGGAGCAAGGTGAACGTACTGTACGCGTAAGACCACTGCCCATCGGCATACCTTATGAACGATTTGTGAGCTTGGCGAAGACGGCAGGCAAAGTGCTAAAAACTGATAAGCAACAGGTCATTTTGGGCGTTGATAGGCTGGACTACACCAAAGGTTTGGTGCATCGATTGATGGCATTCGAAACGCTGTTGGAGAAGTATCCACAGCATAAGGAGAAGGTGAGTCTGTTGCAAATTTCCGTGCCATCCCGCACCGATGTCAAGGAGTACAGAGAGCTGAAAGAGGAAGTGGATCAGCTGATTGGACGCATAAATGGTCGTTTTACCACAGCCAACTGGGCGCCCATACGATACATCTACGACTATGTGGCACAAGATGATTTGGCCGCATTGTATCGAGATGCTGCCGTTTGTCTCGTCACACCGTTGCGTGATGGCATGAACTTGGTGGCGAAGGAGTTTGTGGCGTGTCAGATTAATGAGAGTCCCGGCGTATTGGTCATTTCACCGTTCGCCGGTGCTGGTGAAATGATGCACGAAGCATTGCTATGCAATCCATATGAGGTGCATGCAGCAGCTGAAGTCATACATCGTGCACTAACGATGCCCGAAGACGAACGCATACTTCGTATGAGTCGATTGCGAAGACGCGAGTCTGAATGTGATGTTAGCAATTGGATGCGTTCATTTCTAAAGGCCATGGGCACACTGGATGTGGACGATGTGGGTACGACAATTATGCAGCCGGTCACAGTGGATGACTTCGATGATTATTTATTGAAGTAAGTTGCTATTTGATGAGTTGTTGTTGTAGTGTTACATTATAAATTCGGTTACTTGCAGATACATCGGCTACAATCACAAATTGGCTTTATTGTTGGACTATGATGGTACACTTGCGCCCATAGCGCCTCATCCTGATCTCGCTACGCTGTCGCCAGAAATAAAGAATGTACTATTTAAACTTTCAAATCATTCCGATGTTTATGTCGCCGTCATTTCCGGACGTAATGTTGACAATGTGAAACGAATGGTAGGCATTGAGGGCATTACTTATGCGGGCAATCACGGCTTGGAAATCCTTCATCCCGATGGCAGTAAATTCGTACATCCCATGCCAATTGAGTATGAGGACAAAGTTAGTCTTTTGTTGAAGGCACTGCAGGATTCGGTAAGTTTTATGGATAGGGTTTTTAAATTAAAACTTAAGGATACGCGGAATTAAAATATAAACTAGTTATAGGAAAAGTGAAAGTACGAGGGCGGTTGCTTTACAAATAACAGCTGTAGCAGTTCACGAATCTAAACCCGCAAAAGATTACTTTAAGATTGTTAAATTAAGTCACTTCGCCTTTTTTATATATGTACAGGGCGTGCGTGGTAAGATAATTATAATCTTTAGACCAGGAAAAAGTTATTAGTTGCTAAGTTATTAGAGCTAGATTTTTTTTTATTGAACGGGTCATGGATATGAGTGCACAATACGTCGGACTTACGGCTGCATCTTTCCAATCTTCGCATCTCTTGCGGAACTATAATTCG
Source organism: Philophylla caesio (assembly GCA_963971545.1). NCBI lineage: Eukaryota > Metazoa > Arthropoda > Insecta > Diptera > Tephritidae > Philophylla > Philophylla caesio. The sequence goes on from OZ020609.1 coordinate 95,130,121, forward strand.
TAACTTATTTTAAGAGGAGTCACAGCAGATATTCTTAGTTACTACTCCTTCGATTATATGTACTTCAGTTGGTATTAAAGGTCGTTTATAGCATGTCCGTAAACCGACGAATCTAGTGGTTGTCCTCTGTATATTGTCACCGTAGTCTAATCTTGTGTGCATCTACTAATATTGAATACAGGAAGGTTGACAAGACGCCGCACAATGGACAAAGAATAATTTATTTCACTGCTTGCTGTGTACGCAATATTTTTTCTAACCGCCATTTTTTAGTCTCTAAATAAAGTGGGAAATCATTTAGACCTTTTTACTAAATCAATTTTGCTTTTACCACTCGTTTAGGTATGTCGCGACGGATCTTGGGTAGAGAATAAAGGCGCATTGCTCACGTTCCATTATCGTGAAACTCCCGTCGAATTGCGACCGGCGATGATCGAGAAGGCGCGTAGCCTCATCATTAAGTACGGTTTCAAAGCAACCGAAGCGCATTGTGCGCTCGAAGCGCGTCCACCCGTACAATGGAACAAAGGACGAGCATCCATCTATATATTGCGTACATCGTTTGGTGTCGATTGGAGTGAACGCATTAAAATTATCTATGTAGGTGATGATCTGACAGATGAGGACGCGATGGTGGTAAGTAATGAGACGCGCTATCTAAACCGATGTTTTAGACGTTTAAAGTCAACTCGTTTTCTCTCTTTAGGCTCTAAAAGGTATGGCGCGTACATTTCGTGTTACCTCATCGGATATCGTACGCACAGCAGCCGATCATCGTCTACCCTCAACTGATTCGGTTTACACGCTACTGAAGTGGGTCGAACGTCATTTTATGGGCCGTAAGGCACGCGCGAATTCACTTACCTATCGGAATCGTCGCGAGGATGGTGTACGCACACAGATGTCACTGGAAATTGCGTCCCGTTCGAATAACAGTCTCGATGTGGAGCATGTGTAGCAAGTGAGTGCCGAGCACGAAATTAAAAAAAAAAAAAAACCAGGCGCGCCGCTCTCCTTCGCAGCTTTGCAAAGTAATTCTTATTAATTTGCAGAATTAGTTTTGGTTATTAATAAGTGGATTTAATTAATAATTAAATTACAGGAGATATGTACATATATCTATGTATATGTATGTAAATATTTACGTATTTTTAGTTTAAGAATTTATATGTGAATGCAATTTTAAATGAAGAAAAAAATGTACAATAATAAAAAATAGTTAGGTGAATTTAAGGTGGTTATTAATTTCAAAGGTTTTAAATAAAAAATGCGTAGTATATTGTTGTTACTATACAAATTAACGTGATCTTACCGGAAATACTGTAAGAGCTCAATAGCTAGTGAGTTCCTCTCCAGTCAGTATATACAACGCCTTCTAATTCTTAGAAAGAGATATAGAACTTGACATACAGGTGCCCTCTAAGTTTCGTCTAGATTCAACTGTCTTAGAAATTCCGAAAGGTATTTTGGTTTAAGCATTTATTTATGTTCTGTTTATGCCATTTACTGGAAACGTCGTGGCATTCTAAAAGAGGATGGATCGAGTCAACATAATTCCAGCCCTTTAACATCTTGAGTAAGCTTGTTTTTTTTTACAAGATTTCTTTGAAGGTTAAATCTGAAGGTTAGCCTTCTACGTAAACGAAAAGGGAAGGGGTGGGTCTATAATGGAGTACAGCAATGTATGAACATAAAACACTCTTCAGCTATTGGCTTCTAAGAATACAGTTTTCCTGTGCTAAATACCTGATCCACTAGGACAGCAGAAAACGGGAAAGTCTATAACCGATTGGGGCCAAAACCATTTTGTGATCTCACTTGGTCATTTTTAAAACGACTTATTATTGAGTGAGTAGACTTGGCGTTAAATAAGTACAGTGTTATATTAGTGGCTTCATACAGTTTTAGCTTACTAATTATTCTTCTAAGAAAAGGAACCGAATACAATCGCCTGCGTGTTTACATTCATCGGCTTTGGCCAGACTGATATTAAGGAAATTCAGTGTTCGTGTTTAGCCGCACCTTCTGCTTGTTAGGAATTGGTCTACAAGATATTTTGGAAATCTTTCGTTTCAGTTATATGCTATCATCTAACTATCTAAGTCCAAGAACTGCTTACACTCCTCTTATACAAATGAAAATAATCAAACAAAAATATTACATTAAGGGGTTATATACACTTGTGTTGGTCGAAAAAATCGAAAATTATTTTATTGCATTTTCTTAAAGTGTATCCTTTTGAGTTTATTTTCTCCAAATTTCAGAAAGATCTGAGAACTAGAGTCAAAGTTACAGCTGTCAACAGCGCGCTCCCAATTATGTATGTACGTGAAAAACTTTAAACGCGATTATCTCAAAATGATGTTTTTCAAAAGGTCACGTTGCGGTGAACAAGGTTTCTCAATCGATATAATTTTGTGGTGCAGGCTACTTAAAAACTGCAATATCTCATACTTGAACGAAGGAATTTTTATATGAAACAAAATTTTTTTTTTGGGATGGAAAAACTGAATCCTTCATTCAAGTACGGCGTTATGATATAAACTAAAGAAAACTGTTGTTTTTTTTGCAGATGATCTATTCCCTACTTATCATGCTCACCGCAAAGCGTGTAAGAAAAAACGTATATCAGCGCAACATTTGTAGGGCCAACAAATGGGCACACTTTTAACTCAAAAATTTAAATAATCTTCAGAAATATATAAACGTACACGCAGTGTTTAACTATTTTAAAAAATCGCGTCTTTGCAAAAAAAAATTCTGCAAAAAACCGATTTTTTTCAGAGAATAAATGTATTTAACCCTTTAACGGATTTCGATTATTTTTTACTTGTTCAAAAGCAAATAATAAACAAATTGTTAAGCGTTATTAAGCAATGTCCGAAATTAAAGTATACTTTTATTTAATTATTGTTTTTTATTACTATTATTATTTTATGCATTTATACATTACTTTATTATCGTGAAAATTATATTGGTTGCACTCCCCTGGAATTATTTTTAAGTCCGACAAATGAATACTATGTATTGTAATATACACACCTACTATACTTATTATAGAAATACTATATATGTACTTAGGTATGTGATATAACAAGCCAAGATACGATGAAAAAGAAGAGAAATATTGGATAGACGGCAAGTGGTTTACGATTTGGCGGCTGACTTTCGCCGAGGAATATAAAAGATGCTGCAAATAAGAAAAGTTTTTCAAACACTTTTCAAAATCGTCTGCATCTCTTTACTTACCATATGTGGCCCAAATAAAGCCTAGTGTTGTGGTTAGTAAACGCAAAAAGAATGCCAATTTTGTTTGTGTGGCAATCAGAATAACTCGGCATACTAACAATGCTATCGCTACTGGTGTGAGACAATAGCCCAACACGCAGACGGATTGAAAAAAAGAGCTAGTAATCGAAAAGTAAACCAATACAGATAATGACTAATATTTTTAGTATTGATATGTGTGTATATAAGTATTTTCTTACATATTGCCACCAAGCAACTTCGAATTGAGTGTCACTATTGCTGCGCCTATCCACACGATAACAAATACTTGTGCGAATTCTGGCCCACCATCATACATGCTGTCCGCAGACCCTTGAAGTATGGTTGCCATAAATGTGCAGAGCACTAGTGGGCCCCAGAGATCCCCTGCACAAGGCAAATTATAAATTATTGCTTGTGCTTTAAACTAACAAGTATTAATACTTACAATCGCGCAACAGACTGGATTTCTCTTTGGGATAGAGCACATGATAGAATTTTATGCCGACAGCGCGGACATCGCGTAGCTGAAATGACATTTTTTTGGAATAATGTTAAAATGTCTGAATAGATGTGCTAATGCATCAAATCAAGCAGCTTACGAATGTCTCCTTAATAGGCTCATCGAGTGTATTGAAATCGGGGGCGCCAATTTGTGTATTATTTTTACGTGCCCCTGGTATGGACATATCTCCCTCCAAATGCGATGCTGATATGTTGTCTTCGAACATCTAGATGCAATTGAATGAAATTATTGTTTTAAAGGCAGGTTGGTCTGCGCGGGCACTGGGTACTTACATCCAATTTGGTGTCCATTGTTGTGTGTGTTTGTTTCCCTATTTGGTTACTATTATTAAACTATTCGTTATGATTTCCTCGTGTTTATTTCTCGCTTTATTTGTGAATTTTTTAAACTTTTTCGGACACGACAAATTCCTTTTATTTACATGAATGAATCAATGGGAGAAACGTCAGCACAATGATAAAACAGCTGATTGTGCTACCCTGTTTTTGGATTTTTGACGTGAGTTATCGAAAATAGAGCTATTTTGAACTTCCCCTGTTTATTGTGCGAAATATAGAGCTACTTTTGAACTTCCCCTGTTTATTGTGCGAAATAAATAGCTACTTTTTGTTACTTTTAGCTGTGGCATAAACCAATCAGTGGCACCCTGTGTTTAAAATTAAAACAGTATAAAAGTATTTTAATCAGATTTTTTAAAGACCGTTTATTCTTAATCGATTTTTATAGTCCGATAGTAGTTTGCATACAAAGCCTGACGCCTTTTTAATTATTTTTGGTTAATTCAAAAATCGTTTTTGTCAAATTAAACCTTTTCTGAGAAAATATTATAATAATTAAGCATCTCACCGTTTACCTGAAATATTTATAAAAACGCAGTTGCAGTTTAAACAAAAGTAAATGGAGGTGTATATCCCCAAATACGTTCTTCTGGCTGGTGGCCGTTTTAACAATAAGGAAAAAGCCACAAATTTAAGTGAATTTCTTTTTAGTATTTTCATTTATTTCATTTTCTTATAATTTGTTTTATATTTAAATTAGTTTTATTTGATTTTAATTGCCTTAATTATATTTTCATCTGGTTCCGTGTTTTTCTTTTCTTCACTTGTCCTTGATTTTCTTTCATTTTCTTTTATTTTATTTTTCTTTTCTTTGCTTTCGCTGTCCCTCTTTTCGTTTTTTTTCTTTTCTCTTCTTTCGTTTTTTTTTTTCTTTCTCTTCTTTCCTTTTTTATTTTCCCTTTTCTTATATTTTATTTTAATTTTCATTTCTTGGCTTTCGCTGTCCCTCTTTTCATTTTTTTCTTCTGTCTTCTTTCCTTTTTTTTCTATTATTTTCCTTTTTTTCTTTTGTCTTCTTTCCTTTTTTTTCTATTATTTTCCTTTTTTTCTTTTGACTTCTTTCCTTTTTTCTTTCCTTTTTTCTTTCCTTTTCTTTTATTTTCTTTTTTTTCTCTACTTTTCCTTTCTTTTTTTACTTTACTTTTCTTTTCTTATCTTTCCTTCTGTTCTCTTTACTCTCATTTTTCTTTCTCTTTTCTATTCTTTCAATTTCTTTTATTTTCTTTTATTTTCTTTTTTGTTCTTTTCTTTTATTTTCTTTTCATCCTTTCATATCCTTCTCTTTTTTTTCTTTTCTTTTTTTCTCTTTTCTTCTTTTTTCTTTGCTTCTTTTTTTCTTCTCTTTTCCATTCATTTCTTTGAATTCTATTTTTATCATTTATTTATTTTCCTTAATTTTTTTTCTATTCTCTTTATATCTTTTCTTTTAGTTTATTTTATTTTCTTACTCTTTATATTCTTTTCTTATATTTTTTATTATTTTCCAATTTTTTACTTACTATTTTTATTATCTCTTCTTTTCTTATGTTTGATTTTCTTTTCTTTCGTTTGTCGCTTCTTTCTCTGTTTTTTAATAAATCGGACTTCTTCTGTTATCAACTAATTTTTCTTCAAACACTTTTGTACCACCCTTATTTAAACAAATATTTTTGAATACAATATTTTCTTTTTATTAGCACATACTTTCTTGCGATTATTTAGAAAAAAGGTCTGTAAATCATTTAAAAGTAGGTAAATACAATTAATTTCACAAAATATAATTTAAAATCAAATCAAAATATGTAAGTTTAGTTGAAATCTTTTTTTTTTCATTATACGTAAGTATAAAAAAAGTGTTGTTGTTATGGTTGTTGGTAAAAAAGAAGCATCTATATAGAGGTAAGTATATCCCCTATATTTCTTTTCTTTCGCTTTATGTTTTGGAATTCTTGGCTGCATAAACACTTCTTACTTCTTCTTGACTTCGTAGACCGATTGAACGGCTTTCAGTAGCCAGCCAACTTCTTCGACGGTTTTGATTTGATAATTGGCATAAGTCTTCAGTGTTGGCAGCTCGGAAACGCGGAAAGTTTTACCCGAGCCATGGAGCATTTTGATGGCATCTTCGTCGGTGGTGTCATCACCGCAATAGACAATCTTCAGCTTGGTGGCCCAATCGGCGCCGAAGTGTTTCTCCAAAATCATTTTAGCGCCCTCACCTGCGAAATGAAAAAAAAATAAAGGAAAGATTAGGAATAGAAGTTTAAGTTTAATTTTCATCAAATTTTTATTAAAGATCGCTTTTAATTTAATAATGTGAATATAAGGAAAAATAACGTATAATAATTTCAGGACGCAAGTTTTTTACGAAATATGTTCTTTGAAATTTTCAAAGATTTCTATTTTAAACCATTTATTGTATATAAGTAAGAATATATTTGCATTTAAAATATTTTGCGACAGACATATGTATGTATGTACATATGTTTATATGCATACAAAAAAATTTTATAATTTATAATATTTTAAAATATGAGAAATATAATTTTTATTTATTAACCTAAAATTTGTTTCAGAATTCGCTTGAAATAAATTAATTGCTAGGTGATATAATTATTTATTTTGCAGTGCAAAACATTTTTTTAGAGAACTTTATCTCGCACGTTATGAGTATATAATTTTTTTATAAGAACCACCCTTTTATTTTTAATTTAAATATTTTCAGTGTTTTAATTGTAATTTTTTTACATTTATCATTTTTACATTATAATGATAAAAAGGCGACTCTTGGGTGGTAAAAAAATTGTTTTGAAATCATTTTGCAAAATACTAAACATTGGGAGATGTACAGAGAGTTTTTTTACATGCAATTTTATTTTATTTTTTCGCAAAAACTTGCGACTTTTTCTTTTAACGTTAATAAAACATATTACTCTAAAATAAAAACAAATTACACAAACCTCTCTAATGCGAGTGCTATTAATTAAATTTGTACATATTACCCATTTTCAATGTTTTAATTTACTTCTTTCCTCATACATTTTTGAACTAGCCTAATATTAATATTTTCTACCCTTTGTTGTGGTTTTTAGCAGGGTTCATTGAACAAATTATTGAAAATTTTCGTCATAATTTTGATTTTATTACAGGCAATAAAATTCAGTTCGACTCCCGCGGTAGTCAAGAAGAAAGAAATCTGATTAGGAAATGTGGTGATTTTTGAAATAGTGCTATAACCTCTACCGCTTTGAGTATTGCCATTGTTTTCTTGGAATTTTTCTCAAAAACCAATTGGCCTTAAAGCTAATAAATAATTAAAATTTTTAAATAAAATGGAAATTTTCACAAACTCATAGATAAATTAGTGGCGATTTTTACGCAATTAAAAATGAAACAGTACTTATTTATTATTTTGTAAAAAGAGACAATTTATCCTTTAACGATAGGCTTTTTTTTACACGTTTTTAAATCATAAAGTTCCGCGATATTACTACAAACGAAGAAGAAAAAACAAAAAAACAAAGATTTTCCATTAAAAGCATAAAAAATAATTATTTACATATGTATGTATATGCAGTCATCGACTCAAATAAAAGCAAATAACGAATAGAAAAATATTTTGAAGAAGCGAGCTATTGAAAAAAATTATAAAATTCTTTTTTTTAATTCGCACCCAACTGTGTACGAGTTTCTTATATACATAAACTGTATGTACGTATGTATGTATGTATGTATGCAGGTGTGTAGTATATTCCATGTCTGCGACACTCACTCCCGCGCTTTCCTCGCTATAATCGTAGCGCTAAGAACACTGCATGTATTCGTATTAGTAAACACACACATTAACATCATTTTTAAATATACATACATACATACATACATACATATATGCGAATACAACTGCACTGCATCGAAAGCAAAGTAAAAACATTTTATTTTTAGCAAAAATCTTAAAACTTTTATGTTGAAAAAAGTAAGAATTTGTAGGCGTGATTGTGACAGTGAAGTGGTGTGTACACAGGCAAAGTGTGCATATAAATCTCTTTATATACATACTAACATATATACAAAGAAATGTGTTAAGAAACAAAATGAAATGAGCGACCACCGCTTTATAGAAAATGAAATTTTTCGAAATTTTGATTTTTATTTGAAACGAAAATTTGCAGCTGCAAACGATGCTGCTTTCGTTTGAAATTGTGCATTATGTCTGCAGCAAAGATGACATAAATAAATAGTAAACGCATTAGAAAAGGGAAAGGAGACATTTATTGAATAATGCGCTAGAAACCAGCCGCCGGTTGACAGCGGCAAGTCAAAGCGCAGACAACTAAATGACAGTGGAAAGTGCATCCCAAAGAAGGCAAATGCATATGCATGTAAGTAGTCCTATGTACTATGTATGCATATGCGTGAATGCCCATGAAAAAAATGTATTCATTTCATAAAAAAAAAAAAAAATAAATATAAGAAAATGTAAATTAAAACTTTTAGAATTTTTAGCGCGCATATGATTTAGTTCACTCAGCAGCTGGGCATCTATAATGTGCAGAAAAATATGTGCACATGTACTATGGCTTCATCAATAACAAATGCAAAAACTTAAAAATTTGAATTAACATTTGGCTTCTCCCGAATCACTCATTAATGTATTCAATGTATTCAAATACTTACATTTGTATTTTTGTATTATATGTATGTATGTATATCCCTTTCAGAAATACGAACCCATGCCATAGCAAAGCATTTTTATAGAATATCGAATGAAGGGAAGAGTAGGGTGAATCGGGGTACCTTGACTATTTGCCGTTTAAAAATTTTTGAAAGCAACAAAAAAATGTGTCAATTTGTTTTTGAAGAAAAGTTAAGTGTTTAGAATATAATCAGCAAGTTAACGAAATTTTGTGTTGTTCAAAAATGCATTTAAAGAAAGTGATCATTTTCGAGGTATCGAAAAATGGTCGGAAAAAGGGGGTACCCGCAAGAACAAAGCAAAAAATCATTTAATTCGCAAAGTTTACAATGTCTTGAACAGTATTTACTTTCTTTTTGGAATCTTTTTAGTAATTTTGCATTACCTTTTTTCCCTTTTCTCATTATTTTTATTCACATTCGAAGCTTGCGATTTACCAAGATTTGTCTGTTTCCACAAATTATGCGATTCTTTTAATTTTAAAATGAAAACCATGATTTTTGAAAAAATATCCCAAATTAGTTGATTTACAAATGACCTATGTATGTGAAGTTTATATCAATATATTATCAATGATCTGGCGTTAATCCACGTAGATAGTATGAAAATAACGTACAATTGTGTAAAATCACGAATACGATTGAGATATCGGGTACCCCCGTTTTATACGACTACATCAATAAATAAACAAATAAAAAGTTAATAACTAATTAACAACTTAACCTAACTGAGTGATCATCACCTCAAGTTACGTGTAATAGAATACTACAGACTCGCACGTAATACTTACAAAGTGCGACACCGAAATATTAACCTTTTGAGACTGGAAAACGGTTAAGTGCTCTGTACCTAATCTAAGTGCTCAATTGCCAACGACATTCACACAGTTTCATGATACCGACACAGGCATCCAGTAACTATAGTATGAAGTAGATGGCAGCACGTTTTCCCCAAAAACAGGGTAGTTAGTACCCGCCACCGCGTTTTACTCTACTCTTTCCTATCCAAATGGGTACATTTTAGCCTTAAATATTGCGGGATACTTCACATTTTGGCTCACTATATTTCTATAACATATATTTAGTATTAGTAATGAGAAACATTTCCCTTAATAGTGGCACCATGATATCATAACTTAGGTATTAAAAAGATTATTTGGAATCCATTCATTAATTAATCGATCAGTGAAGTCAGACCGCATGGTTAGACGGAAGCTACTTTCTGTTTAGAACTTGCCATCAACGGGAGAATGTGACCTTAAACTATTTGTGTATATCTCAGGCAGTCTGCACTGGATAGGTCCAACGCGGTGAATATGGGCGTCTCGCTTAGAAAATTAAAGGGCAAATTGCCGATATCTACCACCAAAAAGCTAATCACAGGTGGTGTAATACAGGATCGTACAGGATTACCCGGCAGGTTTGGGTGTCTTATGATCCGCTTAAAACAAAGGCTCTTTTAGGAATGAGCAAAGAAAACATATACAAACTTACAGCTGTCTGCACAGGGCACTGGCCTATAGGAGTACATACTGAAACGATACATAGACATACCCTTTAACCGGTTCTGTCGAAGCTGTGAAGACCCAGGCTCAAAGGAGACGGTTGAGCATTTTATGTGCGAGTGCCCGGCCCTTGCTAGAATAAGGGTAAAGACCCTTGGCAAACCATTCCTGCAGAGTTTTTTTAGAGTGCAGCCGCCTCTCTTTGTATGATAAACTGCGATTCATAAAAACCGCCAAATGGCTGTAGGTTGCACGAGATGTGCAATCAAAATGGCATACTTGCTAATTGTTTGCCACCAGGGTGGCAATCCACTTTAACCAACCAACCAACCAATCTCAGGCAGAGGTGGGTGTAAAGAGGCAGCCAATGGACTGGTTACTAAGAAATTTTTTAATTACTACAGAACATTCACTTTAAACGCTGAGAGTCTTAGAGGACTTGAGCTTAAGTGACGTTGCGTATGAAATTACAAGAAAAATTACTAAGTGAGCCAGAGGCAATGAAATGAACACTTGAACACTTGAAGCATCAAATATATATATTACATACATACATATGTATATATATATTTTGTTCACAACTCGGCTGCATTTCGTCAACAAGCAAATCCGTTTAATTACAAATTGCTTATTTTTGTTAATAGATTGCTCAAAACGCAAATTAAATATTATTGAATACGGCGACAATGTCATAATTTGTTTGCTTAAATGCAGAAAATTTCACTTAATGTGTTTATTTTCTTTGTAATTCGTGCAAAATTGCTACATACATACATATATGTACATACATACATATGTACGAATGCAAACATATTTACATCGGATGTAGCCAATACATCGCTCATACAACCCATCCGGTGTGTCTGCCATCTGTTTAAATATTTGCAGATCAATCTTTTGGGTGATGATGCTATGCATCTAAAATTTCGCGATCGGCTGGCTGAATTACAAAAAAAAAAACAACTAGTATACACGCTCTTACAAAATACTGAATGCACCAAACAAATTGAAATGTTTATTTGCTTGCAGTGTACCATCGTAAACAAATGCAATTTTTGCGTTTAAGAAAACTAATATGAAAAACCAAAATATGTACATAAAACAAATAATTTAAGTGATAAATACAAGCTGTCATGTTGTGTATTTGTATAACAAAATGCATTAACCCTTTACAGATTGTTTATTTACATAATTATTTAATTTTTTTTTTGTTTGTTTTTTCGTTGCGAGTGCAATTTTAGTTTTATGACTAAATGCACTCATTATTTGAAACAAATGTACACTTGTAAATTTTATAGTTCATAAATACGAATGCAAATTATTTGTATCAAAATGATATGCACATCTTTGTATGCTTAATTCGTTTTAATAATGCGCGCCCGCCACGCTTTTATTCTAAGATGATAGAATGAAGGCACAATCATAGAATTTTCTCATACATTTCTCTATTTTATTTCATATACCATACATACTTATTTAGCCACAAGCATGTATGTACATATGTAGGTATGTATATCTAAAATTTTTACTTTGGCATCATCATCGTCGTCGTCGCGTCGTCGCTGCGTTTTGCATAATTTAAGTTCAGACGGCACCAATGATTTTTTGGAAGTAGGCTAAAAACTCACAGCGCTGCAGAATAAAGAATTTCAATATATTTGAAATGTTGGAAATTTCGTTATTCAAATGCATTGCGGAAGAAGATTAAAAGTTTTGGAGAGATTTTTATTTTAGCCAATTAACCAAAATAAACACGATTTTCTTCCAATCACTTTGATTACTGAAAAGAAACGTTTACACATTTCTCAAAAAAAAAAAAATCCAGAGATTTCAAACTTAGTTAGCATTCAAAAGAAGTAAGTTAAACAAATTAATTATAATAAAAAAATATTACTTTAAGTTATAAGATTCATATGTTTTACTTGGCAATAAAAAAAATTTAGAATATTCCCGAGAATGTAAATTGCAATAACCAGAAAAATAAATATTTAATTGCATACCAGCGACTCAGATACCTTGAAAATGAACTAAGGCGACTTTTACATTGGTCGCGTCGTTTTTAAAATATTTGACTTCTCCCTATCATAGTTAAAAAAAAAGTAAGAGACAAAAAGGAATAATTAATTTTTATAAACAATTTTTTTTTACTTTGCTTCGACAACTGTCAAACTTGGGCAATGATGCTTGAATACTTTCAAAATTGTGAATAGCCGAAATTCCGATTCGACAGCGCTTTGGATACTTTTGACATTTCTATTTCTCAAACATTATAGGTTTTCATAACCCTAACAAATATTTAAACTACCGATTCCTTACCTTAGTTTAACTGAGGTTTACTTTTCAACAAACATCATTAATCATTTTACTTTCAACAAAAATAGTACAAAAAATGTTTTCTAAACGAATCAATGTTTGAGTTTTTCACGTTTTTAAGCATCACCAAATACTTAAAAACAAATTATCAATGTCTTCGAAATCGACATTTGTAGAAATACTTTTTTCAGATTGACTTCACATTATTAGTTAGCGGTAAACATTGCTATGTGCGTGTCAAACTGCAATATACCCGGATTTAAAATAGAGAACCACAAAAAAGCTCTCGGATGCCATTTACCAGAAACTGTCAGTGGAGAGATTTTCGTTTCGTTCCATTAGCAAATAATTAATGATGGGCTGGCTTATGAAGTTGTTGGCCTCTTAAACCGAAACATAAATAAGTATAAATCTTTCAAAGAAACTAGGACAATACATTCATATATAAATATATACTATGTATAAATAAATGCATATGTATGTACTCCACTTTATAATTTTAAAATATATTATTGTGTAATTTTTTTTCGAATCACTAACGTTTTAGAACTAAAGTGTTAATTTGCCGTACATCACTCAATTTGAGCTGCTTGATTTTCATTTACTTTATTTCTATGCTATGGCATATAAAAAAGGAACCATAACTTCTATGCATTTTAAAAATAATATTCTTGGGTAGCTACCGGGAAATTAAAATTTCAAGAAGTTATTATAATATAAAGTGGTATTAAATAAAAAAAAAGTATTTATTTTTAATGTCCAGTTCACCGTATTACATTTAAGTAAAACAACGTGTAATTTAGAAGAAAAAAAAGTTTTTTAAATCCAGCGCTCGTTAGCTTTGAATCAATATTTTTCGCTTAATTTACATTAACATCCAAATAATTACATATTTTTAGAAACTTCTAATCTGATTTAATTTTTATTTTATTTTTTTTTTGACTTTCGACATTGTCTTCTTTTATATTTATTTAATGCATATTTATGACAAATAAATTCTGCATTTAGACAATCATTTAATTAAATCGATATAAGTGCAAAAATTGTCACCATGTCGCAATTACAAGAATCTACAATATTATTTTTGTATTTTTATAAATATTTTAAAAATATCAGCGCACCCGTCAATATTGCCGTTTTGCCCGGGATATCGACGACTGAGTCATAGTTAAGTATAAGTGTATCGATGGCGACCACCGGCTAACCTGATCGGCAAAAAAAAAATATGTCGAATTGTTTCCAACGTGGCACATTTAGACTATCGAGTGAGTCGTTGATTTTTCAACAGATAAATATGTAGCAATTTTTCTTTATACATACATTTCTACTATATACACATAAATATGTATTAAATGCTTTTGTATGCGTTTTTAGAGAGAGATTAATTTTTCTTTATAATTAATTAAACGATTTCGACAAACATATGTGCAGGTATGTATGTATGCACTCGTACACTCGCAATTCATGCGAATTCAAATTTCACTCGACACGTTTGCTTGTGGCGTTAAAAATTATTTATGTACATACATATTTATATATATACATTCCTATGTAGATCTTTTTTATTTTTTTTTTAATGTTTACGCTTATATTTCAAGTGTCATGCTATTGTTACCGTTACATTTGTCGACAAGTGTTTTTTTTTTGTTTTTGGTTTGTTTGTGTTTTTCATCTAAAATATGTCTTTTTCGAATTTCATACGCCCACGCTAAGAATTTTTCCTTCGCAAGAACAAAAAATTTATGTGGCGCAAAAATATATCTTTTTTTTTTGTTTTTGTCTTTCCAATAATAACCGCAGTAATTCATGCACTTTTGCTTACTTTGTAAGCTTAATTATGAAAATAATTTGTTTTTTTTTCTAACGCCTATTTTATAAATAAAATGGAATAAATTTAAATTGTTGTAAACAGCTACTTGCAAGCGTAACAAAATTGGAAACAAACATTTTTTTTTAAAATTCTAATTGATTTGTCGATCTTTTAAAAAAGTCAGTTGGGAAGAAAGAAACAGAAGATAAAAAAAAATGTTGCACAAAAACATAAAATTAAATTTTTTCTAAATTTTCACTGCCATGCTACTCATTTAACCGATTGCTTATTTATGTGCCGTGACAAATTATGGCAACTATTTTAGGGTCTTAGCAATTATTTTTTTTGTTTGTTTGTTTCGCATTTAAAAGTATTTATTTGAATTGTATGCAAGTATTTTGGTATTGAAAATAGCTGCTTAGTAATGTTTTTTAATTGACAAATACAAAACAATTAGTCTTAAAATCTTAAATGCATTTGTTTTCGCGATTATTGTTGGGCGACCTTATTTTAGGTGCGCAAGAATTTTATGAATCATTTTCACAAATTATTGCTCACAGAGTTGGTTCAATAGGCAGATTGCACATTTTATTGCTTGCAAATATAATGAAATAAAATTTAAATGTAAATAACTAAAAACTCGTAAAATTTAAAATCGTGTTTTTAATTAATAAATATTTCACTAAAAGAGAAATATTCATCTTCATCTTTCATCGACTCCAGCGCCATCTTGTTGAAAAGTTCAACTTTCATATTGTAAACGAGCTAAGCTGGATGTTTCAAGTATCTACATAACTCATTGAGAAATACATTAATAGAGTTAAAATCGGCCTAAATATTTGATAAACCAGCGAACACAGAGTGTTTTGAATTTCGTATAGCATTTAAAGCTCTCTAATTACGATTTCATAGGAATTTGTCTATTTGTAAAGCACATATTCCTTTCCAAACTTATTTAAGTTAACCTCCGATTAAGTATTAACCACAAGAACAACCGCTTCATATATCAGACATTTTTTAAGAATAGCCTTAGCCATGTACTGGCTAACCTTTTCTGGGTTCCGTAAAGTTCACGATTACTTTGCTAACCACCAGTTAAATTTAAACGAACCGTTAGCGTTTGCTAATCTCCCTTTTCATAATGCTTATCTCACTTTTACAACATACATATAACCCGCAGTTTGCAGTTCATTTTATATTACTTTTTTTTGGATTCAACTCACCTTTGTCCCAGTTGACGCGTGGTTTACCCTCCAAAGCGTAGGGTGTTTCGATCAGCTGGAAACCATGTCCCTGAATTAAACCCTTAGCGGTTTCAATCAATTTAGTCTTCAATTTGTCATTGACACCCTTGTAGTGATAGGTCACTGAGATTTTCTTGTCTTCAACCCAGGCGCCGTGCAGGACCACCTGTGGAGCATATAAAAAATCAAGTATTATTGAATGTTTTATTTATTTAAATCTAAGGAATTCGACTCTACGAAATAAGTTTTGTAATATGGCTAACAAGTTTTTGAAAATACCTGGGAGGAAAGCATAGTTTGACTTTCACAAAATGAACTAAACAAAAATAACCTCAGAAACACACTCAATAAATCTCTTCAATTCAAATATTAATACAAAATATTAGCCGTTATATTCTCAGTTCTGGATTAATTTTCACCTCAAGTTATTATTATATTTTTCGTTTTATATTTCCAGGAATTGTTTGTTGTTTTAACATACATTTGCAAAGTTTATTCCTTTTGTCAGCACTGATCACTTATGTATATCGCATTCCGCTTTAAATAAACCCCGACACCCTTCTACTTTTAGCTCTCTTTAAACCCCTTTTTAGATCCCCTCGCTTGCATTACCTTTTCTTTTAGTTCAGTCACAAGTTCTTGATGTTTCTTCAAAAGCTCCTCTGGCATTTCAATCTTGAACTTCTTGCCCGACGGGTACTCTACTTCCAGACCATGGTTGCCAGCATAGGTGACATTGGGGAATTTCAAGTGATTCTTGATTTCGCTTAAATCACGACCAGAAAATACGACCATGAAGACTTTGTCGTTGGCAGCCAATTTCTTAATATTGATCTCAGTATCCTTTGGCATCGCTGAGAGTTCCTCGCTGAGGGGAGCCAATGTGCCATCGTAATCGAGCAGCAACGCAACCTGATCCTCTTTTGTGAAGAAACTAATTCGTTTTAGGAGAAGTGAAAAAAAAAATTTTTGAATTATATTTATCGGCACGAGCTCGCTAAAATCTTACCCATCCAACGCTTTAATGTAATCTTCCTCTTTCTTGAGGAGTGGAGCCTTCTTTTGTTCAGCCATTTTGGTTCGTTCTTTTTTTTTTTTTTGTATCTACAACTACACTTTCAATTCTCAAGTAAAGCACAAAGAAATCAATGGGAAATTTCACTCAAGTTAAGCGGAAAATTTGCTGGATGCTCACCGACCGTTTTAATACTACTGACACAATCTGCACAGATCACAAATCTCTACAGGCCAACCAAATAAATGCCACAGGCGACAGACGAACGCCAAAACGAACGAAGTCAAAGGCGAAGCCGATCCAAAGCATCAGATCGATGAAAGCTATGAATACATGCGGCATAAATATATTTTCAAATACACATGGAGGCGATGGCAGCGATCATATTGGTGTTGGCGTCCTAACAGTTGGCCAAATGACGATGACGTCGTCAACGTCGCCAGATTCATGTGTGCGCTATGCGGCTAAATGTATGTACATTCATATGTATTTCTAAATACATAAATGCCAACAGTTGTTTTTGATTTACCGAGCATTTGTGAGCATGTGGATCGGTTTGCTCTCGCATAAGATTATCGATACTAATTTAAAAATGTATATGTATGTATGTATGTATAATTTTCACATTTCAAATTTTTTTCTTTTTTTTTTCTTTTGTGTTACGTTTTTTCCACCTCTAAACTTATAGCAATTTTAAGTGGATTTTTTTTTTGTGACAAATCTTTCTTCAAGAATGCTTTAGATCTTACGTTGATTTATTAAAATTTGAGCTAATTAGTTAAGTACTTTATTTACAATTAATGGAAATTGTTTTACTTTTAACTAATTCAGTCCAGCTTTTTTTTTTCAAAGGAAGGATCTACAGTTTTATTCGCTCTTCGCTGCGTTCACCTATATTGATCTAAACATTCTTCCGATACTATCTCTAATGGGCAGCTACTTACTGTAGCAAGCTTTTCAGCAGCTTTTAATAAATATACATACATTTGCACAAATCGAAGCTATGGAAGTTCGCTAGATACTTGAATATGAGAGAAATATAAATGTAAAATTTTTTTGTATTTGGTGTGTGGAAAGTAAACACAAAAATTTGAAATGCGATTTAGAAAATTGCGCAATGCGATTTTTTTTTCACTTAATAATGATTATTAATTATAATGTGCACGGTGTGTTTACGCATTAACGTTTTTAGTCTGAGGGGAAATTTGGTTTAATTGATTATAAAAGGCGATCCTTAAAAATCAACGCTAATTTTTAGAGAGTTTGACATAATTATACTAAAATTAAAATTGTTATGAAACTGCATATTCAAAAAAATTTAACACTTCTGCAAACAAAAAAACTTTAATTTGTATCAAAATTTGTTGAATTTTTTTAAATCAAAACTTAAATCTTTAGTTTATCTTGTTTTAATTAGATAATGTACTATTTTTATAAATGAAAATTCTTAAAAATAAAAAAAGCATGATAAAAAAATTGAAAACAATATCATTATAAATTTGGTTGAAAATTATAATTTTTTATTAGTTTTTCAAGTTTCCGATTTGACGTCAATATACGAGTCTCTTTTTTGATTTTTCTTCATAATTTTCAAGTTTTTCATGTGCTTTTATTATTTTTGATTATTTTGACCTAAATGAATACAAAGTTTTTAATTTTATGGAGCATATTTGGGTTTTCCTTTGACAACACGTACTTAACCAAGGTATTTTGGAACGATTTACCGTCATACCCTGTCAAGTTTGGTTTGGTATATTCAAGCGCTAAAAATAAAATTAGCTCAACTATTCTTAAATTCATTTTATTTTATTATACGTACATATGAACATATAAACCTACTATATTTTCTTGAAAATTTGTAACAACTAATCATAATTTTTTTAATTCGCTATGCAAACCACTAATTTATCAAAAAGCTTAAAATATTTCGCAATCATTGTGCTAAGTAATTGTTATTTCAAATTCTAAACTCGCTTCTAATTTATTGTACATGATTTATTGCTTCTTAATATTAACAAATTATTCAACAGCAATGCTTTTTAGTGAAATTTCACAATAGGAAAAATAGAAAAAAAAACACCTTCAACAAACTTTGAATACCTCTTTTTATAACGATTTGAATATTCTATTTATTGACCTTACGAACAATAACTCCTTTTCTTAAATTTTAAGTTATAATTGAAAAAAAAGCTATATGAAGAACTTGAATTAATCTGATAAACTGATCAATCATACAAAATGTAGTTTTTCCACACTTAATATATCTGAAAAAGTTTCCGCAAGCAAACACTGATCCTCATCCACCAGACAAGGTGTGCATATTGGAACATGATGATGCCTCTAGCGACCTATGTGCCCCAAGAACCAGAGCTCATGACTTGCTACTTCTATATTTAAGGAACTTTTTTGATAGTATACTATCCGAAATTCAAGGGGTTGGTCGAAAAAATCAAAAATAAAGATCTGAGAACTTGAGCCATAGTTATAGCTGTCAACAGCGCGCTCCTCCCGAATGCCACCAATTATTTACGTGCAAAACTTTAAACGCGATTATCTCAAAATGTTGTTTTTCAAAAAGTCCCGTTGCGGTGAGCAAGGTTTCCCAAGAACCATGTGACCTATTGATCTAATTTTGTGCAGGCTACTTAAGAAAAAGAGTGTATCAGCAGTGTTTAATTATTAAAAAAAAATCCCGTCTTTGCAAAAAAAAATGCTTCAAAAAACCGATTTTTTGCAGAGAATAAGTGTATATAGCCCCTTCTCGTGGGTCTCATGAGATAATTGATATATCGACAGTCCTTGTTAGAGACTTGAACCCATAATTGGATGCTCGAAGGACTCGCACTTCGTCAATTTGTTAACTTAAACACCATTATCTCCGGATACTAACGTAAGTTCCAGTTTATTCCACTTCGCAATGGAGTTCTTGAATCATGTTCAAATTAAAATAAATAAATATCAGTTTAAATCTTAGGAAACAGAAGCATTATAAAATGAAATACAAAAATCTACTCGAATGAACAGGAACTTAAACATTCCAGCAAAAGACAAATCAGTCATTCCACTAGAGACTAGTCATAAATATTCTGTAGATGTTTTTCGATATGCAACACATATGTATGTACATACATCGAACAAATTTGTTGGTCCGCCTTCCGTCCACCTTCCCTCTTGTTTTTTGACTGTAGGCATTTCCAGCATCAAGATACATCTCTTCTTATCCCTTAACCGGTATTCGAGTGTTTCTTTCAACTGACGAAACCTATTTAAAAGTCAATAGTTTTAAAATACTTCGAAATTCGCTCAAAAAAAAAAAAGAAAATTTATTTGCACATTTCATGATTTAAAATGATTTTTTGAATAAAAAAATTTCGAAAATATATTCTATTCGAATGTCAAGCTTTTCTGTTATGTTGTGTTAGTTTTTAATTAAAAAAAATTATAATTTGTAAACATTTTCGGGGTTCAAAAATTTACAAAATTCGGGATTTTTAAAAATTTGATTTAAAGTTAAGAATAATAAAACGAATGTAAATGTTCCCAAATCCAGCTTAAAAGTTGTAAGAAATGTCTTTTTAAACATTTTTGGTAATTAAACTCTATTTGTTAACTTCAAGAAAAACTATTCCCCAAAAAAATTGTATTTAAAGCTATATTTTTTCTTTTTGTTATTGGACGCCTGATTAATTTTCACATTGGGTTGGGTTTTTTTTTAGAGTTTTGAAATTGGAATTTCGAAAGAAGTAACTTTCATTTTAATAAATATTCGAAAGCTGTAGAAAATTATTTATTTTGAATTATTAAAAAAAAAATAACTTCGGATTGCAATTATTAATTCAATAGAAACTCGCGTTTGATTGAAATTTAGGACCATTCGAAAATCGATTTCCTTTGTATAGCAAAAACTATTTTGATAATTACACTTCAACATCTCGTTTATTGCTTTTCTGCAAACGAAAGCTGATACCCAAAATCTCGCATTGATGAAATCAAAAACTATTGCATCCGATGCTGTGTACTGTTGCCAAAAAAAAACTTATTTGACTTTGACAGATTTACTTTGGACGCAATAATTTTTCATTGACAAATTAAGTATTTTTAAATCGCCTGATAATGCTGTATACGTGAATAGATAATTATTTATTATAATTTGTTTGTGATAATACGAGTATTTTGTTTTTGATGCCGTGATTGAAAATCAGAAGGAAATAAATGACATTAAATTTTTTATTAATTAAATATATTAAATTTGATCTTATTTTCATATTATGCGTGTCTTTTTATATTCATAACATATTTACATTGGTTTACCTATGTATATACATAGCTTCAATTTGTTCTAAATAAATTCATATTTTTTTCACTAAATGTACACAAAAATTTATTATTTTAACTTAATGTAGCTTTGTATCACTTCATAAAGCGTTAACTAAGGTTTGTAATTTTTCTAACTTCTAAACTAAAATTGCCTGGAATAAGCCTGCACAACTGTAACTACTGAGACTGAAATTAATTGGCGTAGGTATTGCTTATCCATTTCAACAAATCTTCGACAACATTTTGGCGTTCCAACAGAAAATCGGCGTAGGTTTGAATTTCAGGATCAACGGCGATGCGGAAAGACTTGCCGGTGCCTTGCAGCGCCTGTTGGGTAAGAGCAGAGAGAGAGTTATTTAAATTCATTTATTCTTAACATTCTAATTTTTTTTTTAAATGCTTTTAATTACTAACCCGCATAGCATCCTCGTCTGTATTATCATCACCAGCGAATATCACTTTAATTTTATTAGCCCAATCGCTGCCGAATTTGTTTCTCAATATGAGCAGCGCTGCTTCGCCTGCAAATAATGAAGGAGAAATTCATTTAAAAAATATACTTCACACACGCACAAGCTCTCTTCTGTCATTTCACTCACCTTTGTTCCAGTTCACAGGCGGCTTCGCTTCGATCGCTTCATGCGCCTGATTCGCCAGAAAGCCGTGTGACTCAATTATCTTTATAGCTATTTGCTTTTGCTTCTCTGCCACATCCGCTGTCACATCGCGGTAATGATAGGTCAGCGATACTTTCTTGTCCTCCACCCAAGCGCCATTCCGTTGCACGCTCTCGGTCAGATCTTGCACCAGAGTTGTGTAGTGTTTTTGTAATTCGACTGGCAGCGCGTAATCGTAGCGCGTACCATCGCCAGTCTCGATTTCCAAGCCATGATTGCCGGCGTAGGTGATGCCTTTGATGCACACGCGTGATTGTACATTACGCAGGCCACGTCCGGAGATGATGGCCAAAAAGACTTGCGGGTGTACAGCCAACTTGTTTAGTGTCTTCTCTATGCCGACGGTCATAAAGGGTTTCTCCGGATTATCAGCGATGGCTGCCAATGTGCCATCGTAGTCCAGCAGCAAGGCGAGTGGAGTATTTGCATTTAGGTAACTGTGATTGTGGATTGAAGAAAGTAATAAATCTTTAATAATAATTCGATAAAATATTTATAACTTTTTTTATTTTAAAATTAACACCCATTAAACTTAAACAAATAGTTCAATATTCTAAACAAAAACTAAACATATTTGCACATTCCTTACTGCAGGTATTAACATAATACATAGTTTTTTCTTACAAGAAAGCTGAGCTTTTCTGTTTTTAACGTTGGTCCTTTTGACAGCTGTTACTTGGTTTATACTCAATTCGGTTAGCCATTTGAAGACGCCTTGAAAGATAATATTTGGGGGCCTTATTGCTGACATACGGCCCCAATTGCTGCAAAAAGTGGTCGAAAATTGGGCCTCTCGGCTGGAATTTATTCTAGCCAGTGGCGGCGGTCACTTGCCCAAAATCATTTTTAAAATATAATGGCAAACCCTTATCTTTATAGTAAAGCTAAATTCTTGGCAATAGCATTAAATTATATGCGTTTTATTTCTTCTTAAAAACCACATGTCTAAAAAAAACACTCTTTATAAAATACATATGTACATATGTATATATGCGCATATGCTTCACATACTCAGAAATGTACACACGCTGTCGGAAAAAAGCAGACTGTCTGAAAAATTTACCAATTTTAAAGAAGTTGGAAATCGACTGTCTTTAAAGTTTAAACAAAAGCGGCGTGCGAAGCTTGAGTTCTTCTTGTATTTAACACCGCGTAATAAAAAATAATTTAGAAAATGTGTTGCCGAGTAGACAGACTGTTGTGTTTATTCCATCTTCCTTAAACAAACCAACTACAAACAAGAGCAGCTAATCTGCCGCTATTTAATTAGTTTACTAAGTTTAGAATGCATTTAGGCGTGCTCATCCAATTTTGTTAAGAAATTGTGAATTACATTAATAAGGTCAATAAAAATTAAAAAAATAAATAAATTTAATAGTTACTATAAAATAGACTTCTTTTTTAAACAGTTGGAAAAGGGCTGTTATAAAGTAAAGTACTTGGAAATACATTTTAAAATATTTGGAAACAAAGTTATTTTAAATAAATTTTATTACAGTTGGAAAAAAACCATTTTTCAGTCAAATATATTTCAAAGTTGACTACAAGAAAAAAGAAGAATTGAAAACACTTTTAGTTGGAAAGAAGAATTTTTTAAATTGCTTTAAAAGTACTTTGATTTCCGACAGGGTACATGCATATTTACTTTTGTAACTTTTTTCTTCGATGTTCCATGTGTACTTCTACTTCGATTTCTAGCGCCTTTTATTTATTATTTATAATATTTCATTGTTTATGATAACTGCGCCAGCAAAAACTGTATGTCAATGACCTACAGTCGTCGTTTGACAAAGCCGAGGAGGCACTTACATACATGGTACATACACATGTATAAGCTTAGACACGCAGTAGAGCCCGCTAGGTGACGCTGAGGTCTAGTTATTTATAAAAAATAATATTTATGATATTATTTGGCTTTTAAACGAAATATAAATATATATAATATTACCATATATTGGAAATCGGAAAGATAAATTTCTATAAAAAAAATAATCGCCAGGTCCGATTTTGCAAACAAAAATTTTTTTATGTTTTTAATTTCGCCAGCTGTGCAAGGCTTATAGAGAAGCTGCTCGGTAGAAAGGCCAGCAATATTAAAAATGCTGAATTGTTTGCTTTCTTGGATAATAAGCTCTGCAAAGCTCAAAAGAAGCTTGCAAAATCGTTGAGAAGCCTAAAATTATGTAAAAAAAATCACTTTTGTATGAATAACTGCAGTCAGAAGTTGTAAGACTTAGTTAGAAGATTTTCTACTGGCAAATTTGTGAAAACTATGGAATTATCAAACAAATAAAAACAAACTTTTTAAAGTTATGAAACCGAATTCAAAAAAAACTTCACTTTCTTCGGTTCGTTTAAATGCGAAAGAGATTTACATACAGTGGCGGTTAAAACAATAGTAGTGAATTTTATTAAACAATTTTGACTATTAGTAATTTCTTTATACATCTCTAGTTTTTTAATTTAAGAATTCTGATAATTCTCTAACGAAAACCATTTAAGCCCAGGTTTCCCACTTTTTACAGTCTTCATAAGAAAACTTTCGACTCTTAAAGGTGCCATACAATTTTAAAAAAAATTTAAACATAGTTATTAGAAAATGTTTGAGTATCTAAGTCCAATTGGCTTTAAATACGTCCACTAAATAATTTTTGTTGCTAAAATTCATTCCAAGAGTCTAAAGACATTCCATTTTTTCTTAATTTTTTGTATGAAGTGGTACATTATAAAAGTCTTATTAATTTTACTACCTACAGAAAAGCCTTTTTTTTTTTGAAGATACTTCAGAAGATCCTTTGAAGCAGCTCTTCTAAAAGAGTCTTAATTCATAAATTACAATTGCTTTTAAATCCGTATTAATGAACAGCCGTGCATCGCGTTGCCAGAGCAGAGTTGCATTTGCATATGTTATAAATAGCTCAGTCTTTCTATAAGTCCTGCAGGTTAACAGTCCTTTTAGCTCTTCTTGTATAGCCTTCGACAACGTTTTATCTTGAGAAGACCTTCCTTAATTATTTGCTAAGCAAATATATACAGTATACTGGAATTTTATTTAACTTCTTGAATACTAGAAAAAAATCGTACAATCTAATATATTTATTGCTAATAGGAGACGTTAAACTAAAGATTGACATTGAGAGAGCTAAGTCTTAGTTGCTACATTCAAGAGTGCAGAAATAGTAAAAATGACACGAAAAAAGGTTAACAGTTGAATAAGTAAATTACCCAGCGAAAATAATGGAATATATAAAATAGTTATTAAATATCAAAAATAATTATTAGAGTTGTTATAGTTTTGAGAGATGAGTTGGGACATTATTTTCCGCACTTTAAAATACTTATGAGGTGTCTTTATTACTACGAGTATTATTATAATTTTTTTTTTGGTGACGCAGAGTGCACTTTCGCATGGGAAATGCACGTTAGCCATGCGCCGAACACAAAGTTTTTTTCCATTGGCTGATTATGATTTAATCGTTATGGGGAAGCTATCTAAATTTAAGTACATATGTACATTGGTACATACATACATACATACATACATAATATAGTGGCATGTTTTAGTAAACAATCAAATCACATTGTCTTTGTTCTTATTGTCTCTAAATATCGTCAATATTTAATGTTTCTAAGTAAAAACTAAATGTTGTTTAAAACTACATTCATAAGTGCAATAAAATACAATAATATGCACATGAAAGTAAATATGTATAAATAGATACGTATGTATATTACATTGGCAGCAAGTTCATTATCACTCTTGCAATAAGTAAAAGTAAAAATATTAAACACTTTAAAGAAGTCGCACAGAAAACTTGAAGCGCTCCAGTGTGCTGTAGTTTTTATTGTTGCAGAACACAATTTAAGTATTAAGTAAATAAAAATATTTTTGTAATATGCGATTGTTGCTGAACTTTAGGTTTAACTACGTAATACGGCAATGAAGGAAGGAAAACCATTAATACTGTACAAATGCTCATATACAGTGTGACAAAACGCTAGACGTTTGAAATTGCAAAATAAAAATAACTAAACGCATTCACCGTTGGAGATTGTTTATAGAGATAATCGTTTCTGCTATCAAAAAGGTTAATGCCAAGTATATATACATAAATACATACATACATGTATGCTTATAGTGGTGAATGTACTCATTTCCGTACATTCATTAATATCATTATATTATATTTGTTTACTTAAGCATGCAAGGCCCATCAGTTTTACTTTCCAAACCAAATCTTTATGCTCGCCAGGTTTTTTTGTAAAAAAAACAACTGAATTTTCGACCAAAAAAATTTAACGCCAATCCATTTTCAATAAAATAATATTAACAGTTTAAATAATAACAACTTAACTAAACAAAAACATTCTTTATATACTGGAACATTTAAATCACATTTTGTTTTAATGAAATTAAGTTTTATTATTTTTCGTTAATTGCTTGTTAATTTTTTTTTACACATTTCATTTGATACCACATATTAGTATGAGTACAATCTGAAGAGTTTGTTTTTAATAATATCAAAAATGTATTGAAATTTATAATGTCGTTAGATATTAAAAATATAGATATACAATACGACTGTAGTGACATCTAACGTATTTATTTTCCTAAGGACAGAATACATTTTTAAGTACAATACACCGACTACCTAGCTGCTAGGCCCTAGCAGAATCACTTTTCTTAAAAGAATGTATTTCTTTTTCTGTATACAGTTTAACGTTTTGAATTTTGACTGAGTCGACCTTAGCGGCACCTATCTCCTATCTTGAGTCGGAAACAGTGAACGGTAGATAAAAGAAGATGAAGAATATCACTTTGTCTTCGTTCCATAATTTTTCACTCTTGGTCACAACTTGCCAGAGTTAAGACTATACTCGGTTCTGTAATAAATGAAAGAGAAAAGGACACATTCACTTTTTCCAAAAATGCAATATTTTGGTTAAAGATTTTAATTCGGCGCACAGACGGAGCCTTAATTGGGGCAATTAGAAAATTGTCTTCATGCATTTTGAGCTGACAAAATTCACTAATTGACTAATTAAGCGCCGTCTGAACGTCTCTTAAGCATCTCTAAAGAATTAATCGATTAATTGATCACCCTAACTTAAATATTCATATGTACACATGCCTGCAAAGGTTTACTGTAAAATTCAGTATTTCGAAGCGAATTTTGATGTACATACATATGTACACATGTGTGAGTATTTACACAAAAACGTGCCTATCACAAGCGAGTTGAGTGATAGTAAAACGGCATGATGTCTAAGCGGAGCAAAAATTATCAGCAACGATGCGAAAGTTACTGATTATGAGCAAGTAGCAAATAAAAATACTAAACTAAATCTCAAATAAAATATCTTAGGAAAATTTTGAGGAAATTTCTTATTTGCTTTAATAGTGATTTGCGTTTGTAAATGCAGATAATGCAACCCTGCTCTCGTTGTGGGCATAAAAACGAATTATTTAGTTTGAGTTTGGTATATTTTGTTTATATTGTATTATGAATACTATGTTGCAGAAACTTGATTTTGAAGAACATTATACTCGTATATACAAAAATATTATTATTATTATTATTATTTGGATACTAGTATGAATACCAGTACTAAAAAATGTTTTGTTTGAGCACTGGCTACTGAGGCCATCAGCCTATATATTATATTATAAAATAATAAGTTTTTGGGGCAAACTTTTAGGCATAGGCAGTGGGTATAAACTGCTTCAACATGTGTTTGTATATTTTATTAACAAAGGCATTGAGTTGGAGGGAACTGTTATGAGATAAAATACACAAACAAATAAAGTTAAATTGTAAAATAATTATATAAAGAAAATAGATGAGATAACTTAGCTCATACTTGTGTCATCGATCAAACACATTTTAATAGGCTCAATATAAAAAAATCTTCTTGAATTTGAGCTAGAATAAACCACAAGTAGGATTTTTCTAAATTTTTTTCCGTTTTCTACACATTTATCTCGAATTCCCAAATACAAATACGCGATGATTTGTAAACTGTTCGAATTATAAATACACAAATGTTCGACCGCAGCACCATCTTGCGAATAAATTGATAGTCCATCACGAATCTAGGATATAATACTCACCTCAAAAGTCATAAAAACATTATTTAAAATTCGTTTTAATTATAAAACTTTTATATAAAGTTTCTATTCTTTACGTTTTTTTTTTTTTTAATTTCTTAACTACGAGTAGTTTCTAAATCAATTATTATGACTTGCTGCTGACAACAAATACTTTTAACAAATTTTCGGGAAAATTACTTCGAATTCTTTTTAAGTTTGTCGCATGTAATACAGAAAGTAAAAAATTGCTTTCCAAACAAATCGATCCGATCTAATGTTCGCAAAGTAAACGCATCAAAAATTTTACTGCATATTTCAAAACATGAATTGAATTAATTTGCTTGTTCATTAAACCCAATTCACTCCCTTCCCGTACCATTTTAGGCTAAAGCCCACGCAAAGGTTAATATAACTTAACTAATATTAACATATTGAGCTAACGAAGTATTAACTAGTATTAAAAAACTACTTAATTTTGTTTATTTAATAACTCAATACTGTTCCTCTTCATTTAGATAATCGTCGGTACATACTTACATATGTATGTACATACACATTTGTTTACTCACCCAGGCAATTTGAGTTCAAAGTCTGTCAAGGAGGTAATCGCAGGCACTACGCGTTTCTCTGGCATCTTGCTGGTAAAGTTGCTATTACAATTGCTCGCTGCGAAATTGCTGTTGCTTGTAATGTATGAGCGTTTTACAATACTACTGCTGGCTGCGGCGCGAGCTGGCGTCCTTGAAATGAGCAAAACCAGCGGCAAAACCCTTAAGACACGCACTGTACAAATGAGACAATGAAGTAGAAATGTTGAAAAAGTGATTTTTGATTTAAGATTTGGATTTTTTATACAGCGAAGTTAAAAGCGCCTTATTTAGTTTTTTGGTAAAAATAAATTTGTTTAAAATAAGTTGTAAAAAAATGTTTTAAATTTCCACATACGTATGTAGTTTTTTCTCTGTATTTATTATTTAATTTTGCCTTTAAAAATTTCTTTGCACGCAGAAAATATATTTTCACACTTAGAAGTTGCACGGAGTCGCACAGCGAACGTTCGATTTGGAAGTGTTATCAAATACTGAAGTCGCAGTGCTTTGTTTGCTGCTTTTAAAGCTCAGCTGTCCAGCTCGATCGTTTGCTGAATAGACAACAACAAGTGTGGGCTTGTTATTAAGAGAGTAAAATTGAAACTCTTACGCACTGCTTACATATGTATGTACATATATCTGAATGTTTTCGCATTTACTCAATCACTCAATCATCAGCAGGTATTTTGTTTACAAGTGTAAATAAACGTAGGCAATTTATTCAACTTACTTTTTCCCCCATGGATCACACTAGCACCTACTATAATATCAATTATACGCCATGTACACTCCGAGTGAGGTGATTTGACTATATGAAGAAGGCGATAGCTAAATAAGTTACGTAATCGCTGCCAACAGTTGACCAATTATTTGTCAAGAGATATTCAAAAAAAGAATAAATCCACAAGACTTCCAGAAGAACTTACAACGGTAAGGGAATCGCATTCCGATCATTTACGGGCCACAAAAATGTTTGCGTGTCATGTCTCTTAGTAACATACTAGAACGCCCGAATGAGTCAAAATGGTACCCAGCGGCGAAGACAAGATCAAGGGGTCAAGCGGTAGTGCAGCGGCAAAGGTCACTTAAGAAGATAGGTGTGCCTAAGAAAAGGCCACGATCAGACCTGAAAACGTGCATCGAAATCGCTGGACGACGCCATTTGCAGAGGGAAATGGATAAACCTTAATTGGAAAAATACTTAAGTATTCTTGACGATAAATATTAACAAAAAATGTATTACTTTTTATTTCTTTAAAGTTGAATTATTGGCTTTTTTTTTGGTTACCAAACGTACTCTCTGAAAGCAATAATCAACAGAACGATATTTCCGAGCAGTGGAACCATATTTCTCGCTGTCTACATACCGCCGCTGAAGAATCCATCGGATTTCAGCGAGCCCGAAAGAACAACTGGAATGATGAGGAATGTCACGATGCTACGGAACGTAAAGACGCTGCCTACAGGGCCACACTGCGATCGGGCGCAACGCGGGCTCTGCGAGAGCGTTATCGTGAGTTAAAGAAGGAAGCAAAACGCATTTTTCGTGAGAAAAAGAGAGAGGCCGAAATGTCTGAGTGCGACAGGAAAAGGGCCCGAAAATTTTTCAGAAAGTACGGCGGCTAACAGAAGGTTTCAAGACCGGGGCGAATTCCTGTAAGAATGACAACGGCGACCTGGTGACTGATGTCCACAGCATACTTAAATTATGGAGGGAGCACTTCTTCACACTGCTTACTGGAAGCAGCTGCAACAACGTTGGAGAAGATGTTGAACCTGAATCCCCAAGCAATGATGATGGACGTGATGTACCATCACCCGACTATGACGAAATTCGGAAAGCGATAGCACGGCTGAAGAACAACAAAGCCCCCGGGGCCGACGGGTTACCAGCTGAGTTATTTAAGTACGGCGGAGAGGAGCTGGTTAAGTCCATGCACGAGCTTATCTCTAGAATATGGTCGGAAGAGCGCATGCCTACTGATTGGAACTTAAGTGTGCTCTGCCCAATCCACAAAAAGGGTGATCCTGCAGTCTGTGCCAATTATCGCGGGATTAGCCTTCTTAACATCGCGTATAAGGTTCTGTCAAGTGTATTGTGTGAAAGACTTAAGCCCACCGTCAACGAACTGATTGCACCTTATCAGTGTGGCTTTAGACCTGGTAAATCCACCACCGACCAGATATTCACAATACGCCAGATCTTAGAAAAGACCCGAGAAAGAAGAATTGACACACACCATCTTTTTGTCGACTTCAAAGCCGCCTTCGACAGCACGAAAAGAAGTTTCCTATATGCCGCAATGTTTGAATTTGGTATCCCGGCAAAACTTATACGGCTATGTAAAATGACGTTGAGCAACACCACCAGCTCCGTCAGAATTGGGAAGAACATCTCCGAGCCGTTTGATACCAAACGACGTTTCAGATAGGGTGACTCTCTGTCGTGCGATTTCTTTAACCTGATGCTTGAGAAGATAATTCGAGCCGCAGAACTAAATCGGTCAGGTACCATCTTTTATAAGGTTGTGCAATTGCTGACATTAACATCATCGGCCTTAACAACCGCGCAGTGAGTTCTGCCTTCTCCAAACTGGACAGAGAAGCGAAGCGAATGGGTCTGGAGGTGAACGAGGGCAAGAAGAAGTATCTCCTGTCATCAAATAGGCAGTCGGTACATTCACGACTGCGATCACACATCACTATTGACAGTTATAACTTTGAAAAAGTAGAGGACATCGTTTACTTAGGAACCAGCATTAACACCAATAACAGCGTCAGCCTTGAAATCCTACGCAGAATCTCTCTTGCCAACAAGTGCTACTTCGGACTGAGTAGGCAATTGCACAGTAAAGTCCTCTCTCGACGGACAAAAACCATACTCTATAAGTCTCTCATCATGCCCCTCCTATTGTATGGCGCAGAAGCATGGACGATGACAACATCAGATGAGAGGGCTCTTGGAGTGTTCGAGAGAAAGATTCTGCGGATTTATGGACCTTTGCGTCTTTGCGACGGCGAATACCGCGTTCGATGGAACGATGAGCTGTACGAGCTGTATAAGGACATGGACATAGTGCAGCAGATTAAGAACCAGCGGCTCCATGGCTAGGCCACGTCGTACGAATGGATGAAATAGCTCCAGCCCTGAAGGTTTTTGACGCGGTACCCGCGGGTGGTAGCAGAGGAAAAGGAAGACCTCCTCTGCGTTGGAAAGACCAAGTGGAAAAAGACTTGGCTGTACTTGGGATTTCCAATTGGCGCCAGTTAGCACGAGATAGGGACAGCTGGCGTGCTTCGTTGACCTCGGCCAAAATCGCTTAGGCGGTTAATGCGTCAATTAAGTAAGTAAGTAAACGTACTACGCACAGCTCAGATTAATGTTTTTGTAAATTTAAAGTACAACAAACTTTTATTTATCGTAAATTAATGAAGCAAAATTTTGTGAAGAACATGGGATTTTGAAGAACAAAACTTATAAGTTACCGACCAGCAATGGCGGAAAAAATTGCTTCTTTTGTGTGATCAATTTGAAACTTTAAGGGGCTCAGAAAAAAAAAATTACATTTGAATGTAATTTAATTAACTAGTTTATCGAAACGTGTCAAATCGGGTTGGTAGAATTTGATTTGATAAAAATAATAAACAAAAACCAGTTAAAAAAATATAATTTGTTATTATATTCATTCAATCTAATTTATTTATTTTTTTAAAATAATTTTATCGAGTTCTCGTAATCCTGATATGAAATCCAAGAAAAAGTCGTAAATGGGTTTTTTTTTATAAAATGATTTTTTGTGCGGATGCATACATATGTATGTTAAATAGTGGTTTTCTGGCATGCTTAAAATTTCAAAAAAAATATCTCGGAAACTGGATGTGTCAAATTAAAATAATAAAAAAACGTGTCTCAGATTTTGACCCAAAGAATGCAAAGAAAAATGATTTGGGCGAAAAGAAATGTTTTGTGTAAATTTTTCCAGGATTAACAAATATAGTTATGAATGTATCCAATAGAATGTATTGCAATGAGAAGGAGAGTGGTTTATTAACTGCCTTTCAAAAGTTGTATTATTTTTTTCGACTGCAATTATATATTTGTTTTGCTCTTAATGAATTTTTAAATGTAATCAAATAATGCGTATTAGAGCGGAGGTATATGTAAGTAATATACGGTGTTGGTTTTCCACTGTTAAGAAATGTTCAATTTATCTAAAAAGCTTTTGTGATCGTTTCAATATCTACGTTTGAAAATTTGATGATTTTTTTTTAATTAGATTTAGAAAATATTCAAACTTGAAGCATTACGTTTAAATTGTGAAATAATTTAAATATATTTAATTGTTACATAAATTAATACAAATAAAAGTATACATATACTGCAAAAAGATATTACTTTTTAGTATTTTACTTAAGGCGAGTTCATAGATGGCAGTATCGTCCGGACAGTTAACTTCTTATACTTTTTCCCCATTTTTACTTTCTATGGCATTCTTACCACTCACAATTAAAAAAAAAATATGTACATAGAGAACTTGTATTGATTGCAGGATTTCTTTCGCTATTTTACGTTCATGAAACTCTTGACTTGCGACAAGTTGCTATTAATTCCCTTCACCACTGATCAGTCAGTTGATTATTTGCAATTCTGACACAGTTTTGAACAAAAAAAAAGTATGGATGCAATTAAATGTGAACCACAAATACATTCGCTTAAGAGAAATATTTGCAAACAATCTTATCGCACTAATTTACACACCAAAATCTTTAAACAGCAAATTTTCGCTTCTATTAATTTGCAATTGTATATACATATATTCATAAGTTGCTTTGGTTTTTTTTGTTTATAAGCGACACACTTTTCAAATTAAAAACTACACACGCTTGTTAACATTAACACCAGGTAAGTTAATTATTTGTAATATTTTTCACTAATAAACTCGAAACAATCATGAGCCGCCGTATGGCGCGACAGTGTGTTTTATATTGAAATGAAGGATGCTAAATAAGTCACTGATAAAGTCAGCATATACATACAAGTGCATACATACATACATACATACGTACATATGTATGTAGAAACATATATCGACGTGGATGCAAGAAGACATAGGCATTTGCAATGAATGATACCGGAACCAACGAAATCGTTCAATACATAAAGAACAAAGATGGCAAAATATGCACACGCAAGTATGTAGAGATTTTTTTTGTTTCTTACATACATACATATGTACATATGTATGTACATACATACATACATAAACATAAAAATTGCAAAATACAGGACGTTTCAAAACTTGAGCACAACCGCCTATTGATGAATTTCGGCAATTTTTTTTTAAACCCATTTTTAAATTTTACATACCATTCTTAGTAAAGGGGCAAATTTGTCCCAAAATTCCTAAACAAATTTTTGTTTGAAAGTATCTTTAGCCACAAATTACATACTCAAAAATAAATTAAGATTTTTTTTTAACTCGGAACTTTATTTAAAATTTTATTGTGAATTTTTCTAAATTCTTTGAAATTTTTTTGGAAATTCTCTATGCAGGTAAAAACAAACTTTATTGAAAATTTCTTGGTAAATTTTTTTATAAAAATTTTTATAAAAGTTTTTTACAAATTTCTGTAATTTCTTTGTAAAATTCTTGTAAATTGTGTATAAAATTTAGAACGAAGTAAATTCAATTGTTGTAAATGTAAATCTATAAAAAAATTTTAAATTCTTTTTAATTTTTGTAATTTCATTGTAAAATTTTTTGTAAATTCTATATAAAGCTTAAAACGAACTTTATTGAAAACTTTTTGGTAAAATTTTTTTTATACAAATTTTTAGAAAATATGTATTGTTAAACTTTTGTAAATTCTTTTAAAACGTTTCTTTAAATTCTGTATAAAGTTTAAAACGAAGTTCATTAAATTTTTTTTTTTTTGTAAATGTAAGTCTATAAAGAAAATTAAATTCTTTTTAATTTTTGTAATTTCTTTGTAACGTTTTTTGTAAATTAGGTATAAAGTTTAAAACAAACTTTATTGAAAATATTTTTGTGATTTTTTGCATACATTTTTGTGTCTTCTTTGTAAAATTTCTGGTAAATTCTGTATAAAGTTTAAAACGAACTTTATTGAAAATTTTTGGGTAAATTTTTTTTATAAAAATTTTTATAAATTTTTGTAATTTCTTTTTAACGTTTTTTGCAAATTCTGTATAAAGTTTAAAACGAACTTTATTGGAAATTTTTTGCTAATTTTTTTATACAAACGATTTTTGTTAGAGAATAACCAGCATTTTAATTGAAAAATTTTACATATCATATAAAAGAAAAAAAAATAACTAAAATGCATCAAAGTGTGGTTGTGCTATAGTTTTAAAACGCACTGAATGTACTATATCGTCAAAGATCAGTCATTGAAATCGAAAATCCCTCAAAAATAAAAATAAATCAAAAAACATTAAAATCAACACAAATCGCACAATGAAATATTTGATCTATAAATTATGTTTAATTTATCACAAACGGCACAGCCATACAAACAAAATTCCATACACATACATACATGCTATGTATGTACATATGTACATACATACATATCTCGTGAATTCCATCCTATATGTACTTGGTTTGGCACTAGGCCAATATGCGCATGTAGTAGCAATAACCCCTGGCTACAAAGGAAACGCCATTTAAATGCCATTGAAATTTGCCATATTCCAGTAAATGACATTATTTAATTTCTTTCTTAATGCTCTAAATAAAATGTAGTGGTTTACTATAAAGCAAATTTCTATCGCTAAGGCAGTTGCATCGAATTATTATTTTAGATACACGCGGTCAACCAGGACTAAGCTTTTTCGAGTAAAAAACCAGTTTAAAAAAGTTCGTCCAATGAACCGATGCTGGTTTTACGAATGCGGCTAATTGCAATTCGCTAGAGTTGCTCAGTGTTTCAACGCTCTTTACACAAAATAGAGGCAGCTCAGTAGAAAATTCTGAAGTTAATCCATGTCAGAAGGACGATTGGGCAGTGACCTATCAAAAGTCCAACCAACGCCAAGTCAGAGAGATCTTGCAAAAGGGATTTTACTAGTTTCCGAAAAAACGCTCGCTGAACCTACATGAAGCCCATTTGTTCAAAAATCAAGCACAAGTGCTCCCTACTATTTGGTGTTTAATACAATAAACACGCCAATCTTTCTTCTCAATATCACAATTGAGAATAAATTAAGACATTCCCCATCCAGTCTCGAGATCACCGCTTGACTATCGGAAATATGTATGTTCACCTCCCTGATTGCTGTTACACACATGCACAGTAAATTAAACGCTTCTCTGATGCGTGAGAAGCGTTAAGGAAAAGTTAGATAAAGAAAAAGCTAAGAGAAGAAATTTCGGAGTCACTGAAGTTAAGTCGAAGACTGCCAGAACTGTTGGGTGTTCAACGATAGCGGCACGATCTAGGCACAAATACTTGACTCTGTTAGAAAGTAGAAGGCGATCGCGGAAGTTAGAACCATAGTGAATAAACCCATTTCCGTCTGGCTAGGGTGGACGGCAAAGCTGCTTTTCCATCAAGTTAAAATATCGCTACATCGGATAAAAGATGAAAGTGATCCCGACGACCCTCTTAGCCATCCGAAAGGGTTTGAATACCTGGTGGGCGATTATGCAGAAAGTCGAGAAATCCTACATAAGATTTTAGTTCCTTAAGTACTTTGCATCAGATATTTCTCTACCTAGTGCGTATTAACAAATGATTGTTCTATTTTGAAACGAAGAGTTCTAGTTTCCGAAGGTTTTTGTTTTTTAAAAATATACTCGTCCAATTTGACTGACCATATTTTTGCTGTATTTTATTTTCTCCTTTTATTGTTACAGAGTGATGAACTTTTGATGGCTTGTTTTTCTTTTCTCTAAAAGTAGATAAATACAATTTTATTATTCGTCTTTCGTTTTTTTTTAAATCTAGCATCGCCCACGAAAAAAATATATCTTAGCTTTTTTTCTGAACAACTGGCTGGCATGTGTCTCAGTTGACTTGGTGCTTTGTTCAGTATACTCGTACAAGTATATTTACAGATATTCATACACACATACGTACATACATACATACATACTATGGTACATCCCAGCTAACCAAAAAAAGAGCGTTCTGAAATAAGGATCCGAAAGGAGTCTTAATTATGAGCTTTTTTTGGATGTTTTATGTAAACTTCAAGAAATGCACCTTTTTCTGATGGTTTTTGGAGTGTTTAAAAAAAATTTGTTGCAGCGTCTTTTGAAGTGAACTTAAAATTATATTATATTATAAAGAGAAGATTAAAAACTCTACAGATTTGGCGCAGGAATCGGTAATTTTTCTTTTTATTGGTATTGCAATAGTTGCATATAAACTATTGTTATTGTGTCATTTACAGGAAGAGGATTTTTTTTAAATTTCAGTCACTAGCCCACCAAAATTTGTACGTGAGTGCGGGAAGCGGGTGTTTGATGAGGAGCTTTCAAAGTCATTCTCCTGGAGAGGCACTTCATCAAAAAAGTCACTTCGGTCATGTTATGTTCATTCCATTTAATTTAAGTTGTTAAAAGCTTTATATTTTATTTGAATTATTTATTTATATATACGTATACATATATGTATGTATGTAGAATATGTATTTATGTTATAAATCTTAGTTATAACTCATTATATGTTAATAAAAAGCAGTATTCATCAAATTAAAATTGAAAATGAAACATTAAAAGAAAGTATTTTTATTCCATTCAAAAAAGTCGCCAACGCACCATCAAAAATACTAAAATATGACTTCAAAAAAACTCCAATAAACCATCAAAAAAGACCCAAGAAATGCTCAAATATGACTTCAAAAAGACTCCAATAAACCATCAAAAAAGAACCAAGAAATGTTCAAATAAGACTCCAAAAAGACTGCTAGAAACGTTCAAACAGGGCTCCGAAAGAGCTCAAAAGTGCCCGCGTAGAACGAAAAATCGCTCCGATATAAGAAGGTTTTCTGCTCATAAAAGAGTCTTTTAGGATGCTTTTTGTTAGCTGGGATATGAAGTAGATATGTGTATGCATATGTTTGGATGTACGCACTATTAATTCACTTATACTAAATATATATTTGTAAGTACATTTGCAAGTACTTATATATCACTCAACGAAAAGTATTTGGCGAAAGCGTTAACATTTTTGACGAACTGATTTGAATTTGTGAAAAGTCTATGGCAACTGCCATTAACATTAGCCTATTTATGCCCACAAGTGTGTACACACATTCAATGAAAATAATTCGTGATCGTGGTATGCTCAATTTAGTATGGAATGGCACGTCATTTTGCCTGGGAAAATTTCATTGTATTAGAACATCGCATCAGTTAGTTGGATTATGGTGAAAATTAATCAAAGAGTTGATAAAAATCGAAGGAAAATTTAAAACTAAATATACACACATTTATCCAAATGAAAGCTGGAAAATAGGTAAAATAAAATATAATCAATTCAATTAATTTTCAATGCACAAACTGTGTGCATTTTTTATCCGTAGTTAACTCAGTCAAATAAGTTTTACATAATTTTCCATAATTTCCCTAACTATAGGAATTATGTTTGTAACATGTTCAGTTTGGCTTTAATCGCTTTTATGTTATCCCTTATGTAATAATTAAATTTTTTTGTGACCCGCTCTTAACCTAATACCAACTAAGAAATTGTATTTTAAAACCAATGAATGCCAACTGGTATAAAAACGTGACTTTAGTCTCTGTATTTTGTAATTTGGTATAACCACAATTCTGTTTTTTTTTTAATTTTTTATGATCTTTGTTAAGATTTTAGTTTTATTGGCCTGATAAATAAAAAATAATTCACAATTTTATTGTGCTTGAGGTAAGTTTGTGGAATTTTTTATTTGAAAAAAAAACAACACCTTTTTTTAATGGTAGAAGTTATAGCACTTTTTCGGAAATCACTACATTTCAGACTTCTTTTTATTTAATTACTTATATATATTCTTCATCACCAACTTCCCAGGCTTCGAGCCAAGGACCTTCGGGGTTGCAGATTTCCGAAATAGTAATATAATTTATACCATTAAAGAACTCTGGTTGTTTTTTCCAAGTAAAATCTTCTATAAACTGGCCTCGAGGTCAATAAAATTGAGAATTATTATTTTCTATGACCTGCTTATCACCTGGCCACTATTAAGAGACTATATTTTAAATATTTTATTTTGAAACTGGTAAATGCCAACTGGTCTAAAATTATGACTTTTGTCCCTATTGGCGACTGAGACGACTTACTGAATATCGGCCTTAGTCTCTAATAATTGTCTTTTTGGCTTTATTTTCAAACTAATGAATGCCAACTGGTCTAAAATTGTGAAAATGAGGAAAGGCAATAATCTCTAACTCATATTCTCAAATTTTGAGACCTGACGTCCTACCTACTTATTGACGTCTGGCTTAAGCTTATTTGCATAGGTGTTGCCACTGAAAGGATTCGTATAAGGTTTGCAGCAATCTTTAATTAGTTTAATTTGTATGAAATATAAGATGAAAACTATAAGATTACAGTAATATTATTGCACTTAGTTGCCACCTTTGTAAAATTTTATGTGACGGTACCTGAAAATTGCTCTAATAATTTCGTATGTAGATCAAATTTTTAGGTTCATTTCCAAATTTTGCCATTTAAAACATTCGAATGCGTTAAAAAATAATGGAAATATTACGTTGTGGTTACGAAATGAAAGGTTTTTATATATTTTTAATACAAAAAATTGATTTGAGTAACGTTGCCACCTATCATTTACACACAAATTTTGATTAATTTACTTTACTTTATCATTTTTAATTTAAATATTGGAATGCAGCTTTAATGCAAAGGTATTTTTTAATATGGTTGCCAACTGATTTTGTTAAACAAATTTCGGTAAAGTAATTGTAAAAGGTTTCTATGCAAAGATACATACATACATACTCGTATATTATTGCAAATTAATACGAGACAAATTTTCTTGCAATGTATCACACGAGCAAAGTGCATTCGCTCACTAGCAAATGATGATTTTTCAATGAAAATTCGGAATAAAATCCTACTTATGTATATAAACAATTATGCATGATTATGTACTTTTGACAAAAAAAACAACATTATATCGACATGCAACTTTTTTCTTGTCAAACTTAAAGTAGCTATATTCTAATAAAATATTTTAACTTATAAGTGCTAAAAGGTGAAGTTTGTTTGACTAAATTGCTGAAAAGTTTAATAAAATATTATTTTTAGCTTTCGAAGATCAAAATTTAATGCGCTACAAATAAAAATGGTATGGAAAAATATGTGGTTTTACCAAAAATCCATCGATATACATATGCACATACATATCTATATATAGCCATTATGAAAGCATTTTTTTTTTTGAAGGTATATGTATATAGTAGTTTTCGATGGTTAATATTATTTTTCTAATTTATTAGAGTAGCACATAAATCCACATTCGCATTATTGTGCTCTGCGTATTTGAATCATTTGTACGAAAACAAAAAGAAAACATACAGCGAAAAACGCACAAAAGAGAAAAGCTCGTAGGAAATAAAAACAATTTTAATTATATTAAGTATAGCAAAACATTTATGTATGTATATACTTAGATGGAAATCGGCAAATTGAACGAAAAACAAAAGCGTAGCAGACAAATGAATTAAGTCGGCGCGATACAGGGAATCAACGCATCTCGTGCAACAGCGTGGAAAAGTTTGGAAATAATTTTGCAAGTAAAATATTAATGAAAATCAATGTATTGTGATTGTTATAGAAAAGCAAGGAACGCAAAGTGATTGTTTATTAAAAAAAAAATATTAAAAATAAATTAAAAATTGTGCGAAAAAAGCGCGGAAATACGAGCACACTGAGTAAGCGAATAACAAATTTTATTTGTTTTAATTTAAGTTTTAAACAAAGACAACAAAGCATTTGCCACTTTGCTTGGTCGTCCATAGTATTTGTATAATTGCACGTATAATATATAATTTGTGTGCATACATGCATACACATGTACAAACAAATGACAAACGCAACTGGACAATTGCCTTGGCTAACAGTGGCACGCAGCAAATGAATGTACCGCGGCGAGCGCATTTGCTGATCAACAGCTGGCATTCAACACGTCCGCCGCACCGTTTCCCACCTTTGCGACCAACGGTCTACCACCCACTCATCAAAATCACGTATATATGTATGTACATATGTATGCAAACATACATACATATGTATGTACACTTCAGTATGATTTTCAAATGATTCAAAAATAGCCATGGACAGATAGTGAGTGAGTGATACGAGTAAATAAACAATTGAAGACAAGTGATCGTAAATAAAGTGTAGAGAGCCACAAATTTATGTTGCATAAATTTAATATTTTCCTCATTCCAAAATCGTCTAAATTTAAGCGCAGGAAGCAAATGCAGCGGTAATTCTCCATATGCACACTGCACCTCAATATTATAACCACACCACAAATACAAATATGTATGTATGTATTTAACTGTCTTTTCAACAAATTCTTTATGTATTTCAATTAAAATACAGTAAATTCTCTAACAAAAAGCATAAAATTCGTATTTTAAATTTTGTACGCAATCAATTTTTTGTATAATTCTAAAAAAAATATAAATATTTCTCAAAAAAAAATTTACGCTCTTCCGCGATTAATGGCATAAACGCATGCTCGAGTAAAAACTATTTTCAAAAATCAACAGCAATTTCAAGCCACTTCCAATTTGCGCTTCATCGTACTAAAATTGAATGGGCTACATAGCGGCGTACTCAAAAAAAAATAATTTAAATTTCTGAGTTAAAATTTGGAAATTTTTATGCAAGTTTCATGAATTTTTATTCTAATTTTCGAAAAATTTCGAGATAGAAAATTTAAATATTGAAGCATTTTTATTCTAATTTCCCAAAAAAGTCAGTGACAAAAATTTTAAATTTTGATGAATTTTAATTTAAATATTTGAAACAGTACGAACGGTGGTTTATACGTTTTTTATTATAAAATGATTTGTAAATATGTATGTATGTATGTACATACTTTAATTGGAAAATAATAGTATTTCCATAAAAAAAAATAATTGCCAAAATGTACCAAAACGATGTGCAATTAAAATTTTGAGTTTTAGTAAATAATATTTTATATTTTACTTACTGCTTAAGCTGTTTCTTTATGTTGTTGTTCGATGTTTGCTATGTTGTTCCTTTTCTTCAGTTAAGTGAAGTAATTTAGCTACCTTGTTGTAATATTTAATTGCAATTACGAACGACTGCGAGTTTTTTTTTATTTGAATATTCAGCGATTTGCTTTTATTATTGCTCAAATGCAACTCTACAACACTACTAACAAAAACACTCAATGTCGTTAACAAGATTTACAAGAAATACATACATACATATGTATATGTCTGTTGATATATGTACATATGTATGTACATATGTACATATGTATGGTATATATGTACATATAAAATTGTATGCGTATAGTTGTTAAGCACTATCGCAATTAGCGAAATTTTCCTTCACAAAGCAGAAAATTCCGTAATTTCTGCCGTTTTCCTCTTTCAAACAATCACAAGGTCTGGCAATATTTTCTTTTGTCTACAAATGCACTTGAATTATGAACTTGTTTATACTTGTAAATTATTATCTGTTATCAATAATTAATTTTAGCAAATTGCGTAAAATTCGTGTAGAACAGAATGCTCACTCTCGCACTTTAGCAGACACTTGGTGAGAAATACTTTCATATGTAATAAGTAATCAGCTGTTCGAGAGCTTTTTTACTTATTTCATATGAAGGAAGTTGAGGCTGGTGAACGCGTTGAAAGCTTTTTTAGCTTTAGGCGCACACTCGTACATACATATGTATGTATGTAAGTAGTTGGCTAAAAGAAGCGTGATAAATGGGGGCAAATAGTTTGAAAGCAACTGTGACAAAATTTTATTTAATGATTACTACTGCAAGAAAAGGTATAAACAAAGTAGCAAAAAAGGCAGGAAATGCACTAAATCTCTAAAAAGGGTATTAAAAATACAAACAAAAAATTTTGTTTGAGGAAAATTTTAATATATGATTTATTAAACATGCAAGAATCAAGCAAGTGTTTCTTCGGTTAAGTTTCCTCAGTGGAATATTACAAAAAAATACTAATACAATGATTTCCATTTAATACATTTGGATGCGAATAAGAATTCAATTCAAATTTTTACTGTTTTGCGTTCTTTTACTTTTTGGAATATTTTTCTCTCTGAGAGCGGATACTGTCAGGCTCTGCGAAATTTCTTTACAGAATAATTCTTACTGGACAAGTATGTGAACAGACCTAACGTTAATATTTGCTTGTTCGAGCAATGAGAGGAAAATTGAGAGCGCTAATCAACAGTTGACTTGAGAGGAGATATTGATTTCATTTAAAATCTTCATCAGAAAATATTCAACAGCGAATTTCAGCCTTCTGTTCTCTCACAAGAGTACGCGAACTCAAAATTTGCAGAAACTTGCAACTTCTGCGAACAGTTGATTGAATTCTTGTCCGCATCTAAATATGTAAAATGAAAAACATTGCATTAGTGTTTTATTGAAACATTCTACTAAGGAAACTTTACCAAATTAACATATACTTGCTTCTTGCTTGTTGAATCCTCATATATTATAATTTTCACTCTTTAAAATTCTAAAACACATTTTTTTATTTATTCAAATTGCATTCAGCTGTTTTTGATCAGCTATTTTCTTATTGGCAAATAGCTGTTGGTAACATTTTTCTTTAGCAGAAATCAACAGCTTACCCTCAAAATGAAATGTCACTTTGCTCTCTCATTCCCCCTAATTTACAAGTTTTTGCGTAAGCGAACGCTAAAAGCTGGAAGATTTTGTAAACTTTCAATAATTATCAGCTAAGCGAACGTACCTAGTGGCTGCTCGTGAAATTTTTGTCATTAGCAATTTGCCTGCAAGAAAACAGCTGACCACAAAGAGCTGATTGTGATTTGGATAAATAAGAATTTTAGTTTAATAATTTTAAAAGTGAAAATTATACAATATGAATTGGTAAACATGAAAGTAGCAAGTAAACGTTTCCTTAGTAGAATGCTTCAGACTTTAATCTGCTGTTAGTAAAATTTGCAAGTTTCTGCAAATTTGCGTTCGCGTACTTTTCCTGATGTGTTTTTATTTGAGAGAGTATTGTTCGTTACTCCCTTGCAAGTTGCTGCTCGATATTTTCTCACTGGAGATCTAATCGAACAGACCAATTACACTGGTTTACAATATTAAACTTTTTGTCTGTTGCCGCGAATCCTGTGGTTGATATTGTTCACTCATCACTTGTTTTTGTCAAATCTACCCTCAAAATTTTTTGAGCAGCTCGAGTTACTTTTTTTTTTATTTCATCATTTATATTAATTTATATCATATATATTAATCGATAACAGGCATATTTTACTGTGTTAAAATTAGTTTCTCTAGTTTTTGCGTCATAAGTAGTTCAAGGAGACGTTGTTTAAACAATCCAGATCATTTTTGCTATATATGCGGAGAATATGTGTTTAACAATAGTAGAAAAGTTATATCAGAGTTGGTGAAAAATACCTATTTTGAGTATTTTGGGATACTCTTGGATAAAAATGAGAAGTCTTGGGCTCCCAATTGTGT
Organism: Philophylla caesio; assembly: GCA_963971545.1. Lineage (NCBI taxonomy): Eukaryota > Metazoa > Arthropoda > Insecta > Diptera > Tephritidae > Philophylla > Philophylla caesio. The sequence goes on from OZ020609.1 coordinate 95,174,200, forward strand.
TTGCAAATCATGTGTGGAATATTTAAGATTATGGAAAAGTGGTAAAAGAAGTGCCTTTAAATTTGGAACACCGACTATTTGGCGAGAACCACAAAATCATCTCATAGACTGTTATTTTTGCAGTGTGAACATAAACGGTTTAAACACTAAAAATCGAGCTAAATGGCAATACCCAAGTACTAGTTGTGTTCAACGTCCAGTGCAGCGTTCACCTCACTCTTCAAAGCTTAAAAATATATCTGAACCATTAGAGCAAGACATTGAAGGACCAAGCTCATCACAAAATGATCCTGATTTTGAAGCTATGTCTAATGAGCCAAAATGCTGCTCCCAAAATGAGTTAGATGATCTTGTAAGAGATTTAAATCTTTCTAAACAAGCTTCAGAATTGTTAACATCAAGACTTAAAGAAAAAAATTTGCTATCCTCGGATACTAAAATAAGTTTTTATCGTGAAAGAGATACAGAATTACGGTGTTATTTTTCCGAAGAAGATGGCATTACCTTTTGTTCAGATATCAAAAAATTGTTGATAAAAATGGGCTTGAAGCAATACGAACCAAATGACTGGCGTTTATTCATTGACAGCTCAAAACGTAGCCTAAAATGTATTCTATTACATAATGGAAATAAATATGCTGGGGTACCTATTGCCCACAGTACAAAGTTAAAGGAGGAATATTGTAACATTTCGCTAGTCTTGAACAAAATCAAATACAATGACCATAAGTGGCTAATTTGTGTCGATTTAAAAATGGTCAACATTCTTCTCGGTCAACAAAGTGGTTACACCAAGTTTCCCTGTTTTATATGTCTTTGGGACAGTAGAGCTAAACAAGAACATTGGGTAAGAAAAAACTGGCCCTTGAGAGCAAATATGGAGCCTGGAAAGCACAATATAGTCCACAATTCATTAGTATCTCGTGACAAAATTATCCTTCCACCATTACACATAAAACTGGGCATCATAAAACAGTTTGTAAAATCACTAGATAAAAATGGGAACTGCTTTTCTTACATTTGCCAAAAATTTCCTCAGCTCACTATGGAAAAGATTAAAGCCGGTATCTTTGATGGCCCTCAAATTAGACAACTTACGAATGATACTCAATTTAGAAATTATATGACTGAGTCAGAACTAAAGGCTTGGACAGCTTTCGTATCTGTGATGCAGAATTTTCTCGGAAATCGGAAATCTGAAAATTATGTTGAACTTGTAGAAGACCTTCTGCTACAATTAAGAAATATGGGATGCAATATGAGTATAAAAGTCCACTTTCTCCATAGTCACCTGGACAGGTTTCCGAAAAATTTAGGAGATATGAGCGAAGAGCAGGGAGAGCGTATGCATCAATACTTACGCGTCATGGAAGAGCGCTATCAGGGTTTCTGGGATACAAATATGATGTCTGACTATTGTTGGTCTCTAATACGTCATTTTTCAAAGTCGACACATCGGAGAAAAGCTTTAAAACGAAGTTTTTTAGAACTCAATGATTAATTGTTTCTTTAAATAAAGTTGTTCTTATTAAATACATGTTTTTTTCTGTCTAATACCTACATAGCTGAAACTCAGAAACTAGAGCTGATAAAAATATTCTAATTATATTTTTGAAAATAGCATATTATATGTAGTCAGCAACAGCTAAAATTTCTTCGGCAACAAATGTACTGTAAACTAGTGTTACTTATACATAAATATAATACTTTCAAATGAAAATAATTATCTTTAATATAAACAAATAAGATAGTCTTAATTTTTGTCAACCCGAATTTTTTATGGAATGTTATGAAAAAGTGAATTTTGTCTGATTTCAATAACTTCCGAAATGATGTTTAAGGGTGTCAATCGTATAATCCACCACCAAATTATATTTCCAAACACTTTAAAAGTTAGTTTTTTGTTAATGGAAGTCAAAAGTTTCAGACATACATATAAATAGTATTATATTTTTGAAATTAGTTTTAAAAATTACTTTTATACGATAAGTAGAAAACATTCAGTTAATTTCTATGTTACGCAGGTTAACAAGTATAAGAAATCGCAATCTTGACTACAAAACGGTTGTGACTGGCAATAGAAAAATCTTAAATAGGACACTCATATAAAAGTCACAGCCGCCGATGATTAAAAACGTGAAAAAGAAACAACTATAATGAATAAGTGATCTCAGCTGCTATTTAACGTCACAAAATATATAATCAATTTACATATTTGTTCATTTTCTATCATGATAGAATAATGAAAGGTGTTCTACGTTGTGACAGCGCCAGATAGAACGCCCTAAGCTTAATGTTGTATTTTGGAAGTATTAGAGAAACGGGAATAAAAGAAGGCCGTCCTTAGGAAAAGGTACAAATGAGTGAAGATATTTCCATAAAATTTAACCACAATGATTGGAATATTATGCATTTTATATGAAAACTGACAAAAAAAATTAATAACATCATAATATGTATTTAAATTGCTGGCTAAAACCTGCGCACAGTAAGAATTTTTAGTGTTTTTGAATGCCAAAATTAATAAAGACAAACATCTTCGATAATGATTATTCTTTAGAAATTAATGTAAAATGTTCAAATATGACGCAAATGCATTCAAACCGTACCAACAACATAACAATGTTTGTCCAGCGATTGACATTTTTTCGGAAAAGTTTTCCCACATTAATATAGTTTATTTCCAATCATTGGATCATGAAGAAACTGGAGGTAATCCTCAATGGTTATGAGCATAAAAGCACTGAAGGCGGAATTTTTAGGAAATAAATACTACTTGATAACTGAAAAACCAGAAATATACAGGTCCATGGAGTTCCTTTAGCCTTTATGGTATAATTATTAGAATACAAGATCCATAGGTGAAATTGAATATAAAATTAGCTTATTCCAAAGACGAGCGGAGAAAACGAAAAATTGACGTTGACGAGACGATCGAGTCGGTTGAAGGCGGAAGAAAAATGGTAGTTTCTCTATGACGCTGATTTTATGGAGAACTATTTTTGATAATTTATCAAAAACGGACATTTTGATACTCTATAAAAAAAACATATGTTTTTTTCTTGCCAATAAAATATTGTATTGGAAATGCCAATAAAATTGTTTATCTTGTCTTCCGAAATGAACCCCAGAGCATTATTCCACATAATAATTTAACAAATAATGTTTCATTATACAAATACTTAACAATTTTTACAAAAACTTATTCAAATTCTCGGTTTTAGAAAACCAATTAGCAACAAATGAGAAAAATTATCCAAATAAGTTCCACATGAAAAACTTAATTTTCTGCTATAATTCAAATTTTTTTTTTTACAAAACTGGTAACAAAATTCTGCAAAATAACAACACATTTTCTAAGGGCGTTCAAGATGGCTGATTTAGAGCGAGAAGTTGCCAACGTACAACACCTTTCATTATTGCATTATGATTTTCTATGATGTTTTATGTGGAAATATTATTTCAATTTTCGCAATTTTGCAATTTTCGAAAATATATGGGTGTCGTTATTAGTTAGTGTTCAGTTTCAAAAAATCAATTTACGATTCTTTAAGTGTTATTAAATCTAGTTTCTTTGTTAAAAATCACTTAGACCATCTATTTCGAAAAATTTGGCGAAGTTTATACCTAGTCGCCAAAGAGCAATCCATGGAGAATGTTTCGATTTCTCTTTACCTTCCGATTCATTTTGTTTTAAAATATGTACATAAATTTCTTCGAATGATTTGGGCTGCTTTCAGCAAACAAAGCGTATTGCAAATTTGATTAATGAGAATTAATTAGTCATTAGTTAAAAACTTACGCAGTTGTATCGTCGTATTAAGATATCTGATAGCACGACGAAAATTTACAACTGCTTCTCTGTTTTCAAATACGAATTGTCGCTTAAAGGGCATTTATAATGGATCCCCTTACATCGATTGTAGAAACTTAATATTTTTCTTGTATCCCGCTTGAGTTGCAGTGCATATACATATGTATTTGCATTTCGTGTTATAGATTGCACTGATTATTCACATTTAAACATCTTTAATATTTGTTGATTTTAGATTTCGTATTTTCTATTTTTCAATTTTTTTATTTTTGTATGCGGTAAAAGTTTCAGAATTTTTTATGCCAAAAATCAAAAATTTCTAGAGAAGGTAAAGTTGCTTTAAAAAGTAAACAAGTTACGAGAACATTTTTTGTATTACAGCCAAAGAGGGAACAAAAATTTTTGAAAAAAGAGGTTTTTAATTTTAAGCGTTCTTTAAAATAATTAAGTATAGAATAATCATAAAAAAACAGAGAAAACTATGCGGAAGGAAGGTATACTTTTGTTTAGTTTTAAACAACAAAGCTTATTGAGAAGTTTCAGATGATGATTATTTAAGGTGATAAAATATCAACATAAACCAAAACTCTCTCATTTTTTGTTTAAAGTGAAGTACTACTCTCGTTTCTCTCACGCTTATCACTATCAACTTAAACCAAAATTTACTTGTAAAAAATAACAGGTCATAGTATAAGTAAACGCAGTGCATTATTACTTGTCTCGAATTATCCAGGCAGGTTAAAAATCGGTATCGAGTTTTCTAGGGATGAACGCGAACTAACAGCACTTAAACAAAAAAAATTACCTTAAAGCATAGTACTAAGTTCGCGTTTCACTTGAAATGGCTGTCAAAATCCATACAAATTACATTGCCGCGAAATATTGTTGAAATTTCTTATGAATCTCAAGGCAAAGTTGTACTCAGTTCACGCCGTGCAAACACTTCGCAACATGCTAGCAACATTTTTTCATTCCTATTTAAAATGCTCATGTCATTGAAATTGGTTGTGCCAGAAGTTCGCAAAACTCCTCAAATGCTGCTAAATGTAATAAAATCGGTTAAAAAGAATACAAATAGTTATATTTTATGTTCAAAAATACTTTTCCCTTCAAAAATTTGCTAATTCCTTTTGAGGCTGCTATCAAAATTTCACAACAACTCAAATACCTATTGCTGGCGAAATTTCTCGGCTGTGAATTTAGTACTTTGCTTAAGTCGGGTCTTCTGTTAAGAGTGAAGAAATTTTAATCATATTTGTGGTATGTAACTTGCATTTCACAGTTACGTATACGACACGTCGTTTGGTTATTAAGAAGGCACAACAGCAGATGAAGGACTGTTTATTAAGAATACCATTTATTAGATAATTAAAAGTAATCTTTACTAAGGTTGGTTAAATACAGATTAATTCCCTTTATAAACCTTCTCCTTAAGGTAGCAAAATATGACGCTTTGGCATTATTGTGACCAAATAATATTATTACTTCTTATTTATATATTTAAGTAATCAAATGTCACTTATGATTTAGTGCAAATACAAAAAACCCACACACACATATAACATATGTATGTATATATTCAAATCTATATAGCGGCATGTCCACATGCTTTCATATACACTGGGCGACAAAAAGTGATTCCAAGTGAATAGCTGACTATTGAAGAAGCGACTGTAATGCAAGTAAAAAATCATATTAAATTTAACAAACATAAAATTTAAAGAGAACCCCTAACAATGACAGGTTTTGGTTGGTTAAATTTATTTGTCGTGTTTTTGATATACAATAAACTGTTTTTTTTCTAATTTAACTCCTAAACTCGTGCATCGTAGTCATACCCATTTGTAGGATTTACACAGATAGGCGAATATATTTACTTAGAGATATTTCTCTAAAAAAATTTGCCGAGTGCTTTTCGCCTTATTCTTGTGAAAGCTGTGAATTTGAATTGCTACAAAATTGACGATTTTTTTGACGATGCTCTACGAATTTACATGCTCTTATGAAACAGTTCCCTGAATAGATTCGAGTATTTGTTAGTGTGTGGAAGCTTTCTTTTACTGATTTCTGAAAGAGCCCTAATTTAAAGTGAGTGCTAAGAGGCCCAGAATTTCTTGTGCATACCTAGCTCTACTTTTCCACATCTGTCCAGTTTCTGACAGCTTGTGAATTTGTGATTTTCGTGCAGAATACGTGAATAGAGTAAGCTCACTACAAGATATAGTAAGCAGGCAGCACTTTAATCTCAAGTGAGAATTTGTCCAGAATAAAATGGTGCGTGAACGACCTTTCATTTCAGATGTGATCCCTTGGCTACTCACCTTAGATTTTCGTTTATTTTTTTTTTAAATCGCACAATCTGCTTGTAAGCAGACTAGCGCAACTTAAGAGGCTACTATTCTTGTTTTCAATTCCCATGACCCGATGCCCAGCATAACACCCAGGTATTTCATGTTATGTTTACAGGATGAGGTTAAAATTTTTCAGAGTTCATATAAACTGATTATTTTATGCTCCAGGCATTTACGCTATTTCCATAATTTAATTTACGACAGAAGGAAATTGATTCGATACTAGCATTAATACTTTTTACCTTTTTACAAATCCCACAGGAAGTTTCACAAAAGATATTTCAAAGGAAATTGTTTTAAAACTTTATATGAAAATTGACGGTATATAAAAAAAAGTTTGTAAAACCAGCAAAAAGCCCTTCAAGTAAATGTAAAAATATTAAAACTTTCGCTGGACGTGTCACTCCTCACTGCCTTTGAAATACTGAATTAAAGTCCTGTTTTCTTGTAGTTGAGTGTATATCTATGTATATATAAATAAAGTAGAATATTTGCGCTATGCAAAGCTACTCGTTTGAATAAAAAACCCATTCAGGTGTAATTGACGCCAATGTTAAGGCGATGATGCTTGGCAATGAATTTTGTACAAACGCTCATATGCCAGGCGACTGAACGAGCTTAAGCTTATACGACTACGTTTCTGGGATAGGTATTACAGCGAATTGTGTAGCTCCTTTTGTTGCCATGACAGGTAAACAAGTGATTAGAGTGGAAAGGCATTGATTTATGCAACGAACGCGTTCAAGTGAAATGATTTTAAGTAGCAACATACCTGGCATACAAACCTCCACCTCGTTTCAGCTCTAGCTCACTAGTTTAAAGCGTGTTCAGGTGTTTGTATAAACGACAGCGCAAATTGTAATAATATCAAATACATATTTACAAATGTTACCTAAACGTTTTGATGGTTGGTTGGTTGTCTGATGCCGCGACTCGTGAGTTGACTGGCGGATCGTAATTTTAATTGACATTGTATTTCCTAGTACATATTTATTTACATACATACATATGTACATATTTATACAATGAATATTTAGAGGAATTTGAAATTTGAGATGGAGATGGCGATGTGGTAAAATTATTATGCGCACTTGGTTTGGTAAACAAAACTTCAAATTGACTTAATTTAAATATTTTTCCAAGGCCACACGGTGAGTGAATTTTATATGCTGCGTAATTTTGGAAGCATTGAGAATGTTGTAACGGGAAAATAGATTTGCATTAAAGTTGTGTTTTTTTCTTCTTCGAAATAATTCACACTTTAACGAAAGAAATGTCCTTTGCAATCGATTTCAAACCAATTTTCCGTTTAGCTAGATACCTGACATGTTCGGCATAGTAGCTTACAATTTTCATAGAAATGGAAATAAAATGTAAATTTTTAAATTTTTTCTACAAAAACTATATTTTCTTGACAAACTCATTATGAATATGGAATCAAGGCGAATTGATGTAAGGTGGATTCTAAAAATGCAACGCTTTGGTGGGTTATTGTCAAACTTTTTATCCTTTGTATTTAACTTTCGCGAAATAATTTTTAAACAATTAGAGTCACCGCAAAAAGTTATAGTGAACCATATCTTGAAATATTATGTAGTTAAAGGGAACAATTTATTATTTGCAACTAAACAATTGATCTTGACAACCAACCACCAATCAGCTGATTGATTAACACCACCTTTAATGAATTCGCCTTGTATGGAATGTACATTAGCTCGCTAATTGAAGTGCTGGTTGGGATAAATCAGTGACTTTTTAAATAAAATATATTTTTTCGGCAAATGCGTTTTATTTCTCAACATAATCTCCTTTTAACTCTATACACTTAGTTAAATTTTTTTATTCCTTCCAAATAACAGCTTTTCTCAAGACCCTCAAAATAGGCGTTTGTCTCTGTGATGACCCTTTTCATTTCATTCAGGATTGAAAATTGGATATAGTTGCATGGGTCTAAAACTGAAGAATGTGCTGGATGGCGTAGCAGTTTGTTGCCCATTTCATGGATTTTTGCCAATCCTTTAAAGTGGTCACACGGTTGCGCTCACGGTTGAGTGTCAGTATTCGCGGCCTCCATCGCGCGGTTAGCTTTTTCATATCCATTCATTCGTTGAAAATGTCCCCATAGTACTATTTATCAAGCATTTCCTTGGTTTTGAAAATGGCTTTTTACGCTAAAAATAATGTTTTATCAGTACACAACTCACGTTTTTCCATTCACTCAGTGGAGGAAATTATTAAATATTAAATTCCAGCTCCACCAGCAATTTAGGACTAAGCTAAATTAATTAAAGATTCTTTGTCAGTCTTCATACATATAAAAGTCAAAAATCCTGAGTCATTCATTAAAAAAATATCAATAACTATTGTTTCCGGTGTTTAATTTTTAGATGGTCTACCTTATCATTGACTTAAACAGAAATTATGTAATAATGTGTAGGTATTTATATGTATATAGATAGATATATATAAAGAGAGGTATGTACTGAGACCAGTTGATCTATTGTGCCCTCAAAGCTCATCACAACAACTCAGCGTGTCCCAGGGCACGCCGAAAGCTCAGAATATTGATATTCCGGCCATGGCCGACTCAGTCTGCACACACAATCCGTAAGTAAGTGGTGTGGAGTCTATCCTGCCGAGTCACAGAAGCGACATAGGACGCTCGACTAAATCCCCAGCTTGTGACAATTCTCAGTTTCGCCCTAGGAAGATCCATTAGAAGCCGGTGCATTTTTAGGTTGTATCCCCCAAGAAGACTCTTAGACTGTCTGAGACCGTCGACATTATACCAGTATAGGTTTCTCTGAGTTTTTGTCTCCTTACTAAGCTCCTCTCTTACCGCGCCTGGTCCTACCGCCAGAAACGGCTCTGGTCCAATAGGAGTGGAGGCCGCCGCTTTCCTGGCCAGCAGGTCAGCTGCCTCCTTGCCTTCCACCCTCATGTGTCCCATGTATCCAAAGGAGCAGGATGCGGTTTCTCTTCACCAGCACGCTCAGTCTCTCTATACACTCAAGAACTAACAAAGACTTTACTTCGTATGATGAGAGAGCTCTGAACGCCGCCTGACTATCGCTTGAAATAAGGATTAAGGATTCTCTAACTGCGGTAATTCCTGCACAGGTTTATTACCGCAAACAGACTGATTGCATAGACATCGGCCTGAAAAATGCTTGGGAAGGGCCCCAGTGGAACCGGAACTCTGATATTGGCACCGCTCCAATAACCCTCCGGAGTGATAATCCAGAATTGAAACGCACCAGTTGGCTTTGCTATGTATCTCTACCTCAAACTTTCTGTTGAAAGTTATTACTTTGTGCAGGTATTTATATTTATATACAAGTAGTAGAAGTGATTCTCTTTTTCTATACAAATTTATAAAATTTTGCTTAAACTCATTTAATTCGTCCTCGTTATCTTAAATCCATTCAGTTGTGCAGGTAAATACAAGCATATGGAGATTCCAGCTTAAGCTACTCGTACCTGTGTATATGCGTTTTATGTTTGTACTTATTCACATACATATTTAAGTATATTTATGGTAAGTATGTATTAAGGTAGATATTTATGAACATCTGCAACCCTGACAACTTCCGCTGATTACTTTCCTTTTATGTGCAATTAGCGACTTGTTGCGCTTCAGACGCAACACCAACTCACACACACACACACACACAACACACACACACATACATACACTCATACACTCTTACACTCATACACTCTTAACGTATAAAACAAAGAGTAGCACGTGCCAGCAAGCAGCATGTCGCTGCAACATGTTGCCGCAACATCACCCACGTTCCAATCGAGACAATGTTGCAGCAATGTTGGCAATAAATAAATGGAATGTTGACAAGTTTAAGCCCCATCATTCTCAACTTGCGTTGGCTTGCCTTTCGAGTGCTTTGTCGTGCGTTGCGCGAAGTAGTTGATATTACGCTAACACGCTGTGTACAAAATAATACAACAAAAAAATAGCAAATTTAACAAATAACGTAAAATTATAAAAACAAAAAAAAATAATAAAAATAATCAGCGCAAACCAAACATCCATATAATTGGTCGCTTAAGCTGGGGAGCAATTTAGAAGTTCGTTTTTTGACATAACGGTATCGCTGTGCTGTTGCACCTTGCTGTGTTGTCTATGTTGTTGTTCAGCGCCAATGTGAATTGGCGTCGTGCGCGTCCTTCGGTTTCTTCAACACTGCACATACATACCTACCAGTATATATATAGTAAACAAAAACGGCATTAAGTAGTTAATCGTTTCTTGATCGAGCGCGAGTGCGTACGTACGATTTTAGGTGGTGGTAAATACAAACATACACGCGTGCATGCATGCCTACGAGATATTTGCTTAGTACCAGTTACACATTTGTACAAATCACAAATCAACGCAGCGCTTAACGGAAGAAGTAGGAATATTTGGTCAAAAAACTCTTCATCTACGCCTGCACGTGCCAGCTTACAGGCTATTGCTATAATAAAAAATTAAAAGAAAATTAGGACGTGCATGTCAATATTTGCGAACTTAATTTGTATAAATATTTGGTCAAACACCATAAAATGATGATAATAGCTATGTACATATGTAACACTAAATCTAGCATTTATTTTAATGCAGTGATTTGGGATTGAAAAGAGAAAATTCAATTTACATAAAAGTGTGTCATAAAAAGGTAAACGTAATTCTTTTTATGTGAATTAAAATTGAAAATGGTTCTTTATGACATTCTTCTTATACAAGTTCCAGCGAGTGTAAAAGGAAACGATAGCAGAGTGGGTGGCAGTTTTAATGGCTGTTAATATTTAAATCTTGAAAGCTTTGGTTGTTAGCTTAGTAGAGTGCATTGATCAAACTTTTTAAAATAAAAACCTTGAAATGTACTGAAGTAAGTGCGCATACAAAATTACAATAATCGTAAAAATTCGATTTTTTTCTATTACGTACATATTTGCTTTTCATTAAAAAAATAAAAAAAATAATCATTACAAATTCCATAAATTGGAAAAAACAGAAAGTAATTAGAGAAATAAATAGTATGTATATATAGAAAACTTTTCATTAAATTTTTAATCTTAATATTGTTTTTGCTTAGTTGTGAGTACTTCTGATTTTTCCAATTTTGTTTTTTTTTTATTTTTTATTCAATATATGTATAAAGCTTTCATGACTACTTTTTTCGTTATTTGTTTTTAATATTTTTACTTTTATAAATTTTTTGTTTATTTTTAAATATGTTTTTTATTTAATGTATTCAGTTTTTTGGTTTTTTTGTTGCATTTTTTCGTTATTTTTTTAACATTTTTATTCTTCTAAACTTTAAGTTCTTTTTTTAATATATGTATTAAATTTTTCTTGAACATTTTTTTTTTAAATATTTTTATTATTCCTGACATTTTGTTATTTTTTAATATATTTCATTTTTCTTGAACATTTTCCATTTTCAAAAGAAAATAAATAATCAAAAACAAAGAAAAAAAACAGAAACAAATTTAAACTAAAATACCAAAATAACATTATCAAAAAACCAAAATTTGTCAAAGATTAAAAAAACCGCGTTATCAAAACAATTAAGTCAAATTAAAAATATTTACCAAAAGTAAATATAAAAAACAAAAAAAAATAATAATAAAATAATGAAAAACGATAAATAATCAAATTTTTTTTTTGTTTTTTTTAAACATGGTATAATCATAAATATTATGTTTTTTGATTTTTTGCTATTAAAATGAGTACAAATAACGTTTTTTATTAAAAAAATTATAACAATTATAAGAATTTTTTTTAAATATTTACCAATTTGGTATCCATTAGAATCAGTTAACAATAGTTAAAAGCTGTTTTACAAACCTGTTTGCTTACGAGTATGATTCTGCAAAAGCGGAAATGATACGTTTATTCCTTTATCGATGCTAATGGAGGTTTATTGCAATCCATATATGTACATACGAGGTGTGTTCAAAGAGTAAGGTGACTTTATATTTTCATTAAAAAATAATTATGTATTTATTTATCAACTTACCAATTACTTGGAGCAAACTCGCCGCACGCCACTGTCAACATTTCGAACTCTAAAAGCACGTGATTCCATTTTTCGAACAAAATTTTATGCAAATTCTGTGCATGTACTCGTATATTAATCGATGTTTTAACATCATCGATACCCAATTTTTATTGATATCGATTTTATCATATTCACTGATTTTTATATTGCTTTTTTATCGTTTTAATATTTATATTTTATACACCCGGTTACTCCCGACAGCGCTTAGCAGCATTTGTTTTTGTAAAATACTTTAAGTTTACAGCATTTTAAGTCATAACGGGCGTTTCAACGTTAATAGGAACAGCAGATGTATTTGCGAAGCTATTTCATGGCAGATATGATTTATAATTTATTTTCCCCGATCATTATTATTTAAGTTCCGTTGACATAGTCATAACTCCTATTTAGACAATATCTGGCGTTACTGGTGGGACAAATCGAAAAGGAATGCCAATAAGTCCTATAGAAATCATCTTTTTTGCGCAGCGCCAATATATATTTATTTCTATTTCAAAATGAATTTAATAAGTTTACTTAAATGCAAAATTGATTTAAAAAAGCTTTCTTACAAAAATATATTTTTTTTTTGATTGCTTTTCGATTAGTAAATTTTTACGACTGCCGCTAAGCTTTCTTATTCCTATTTGCTATGTAATTAATTATTAAATTATTATTGTGCAGTGGTATAATTTTGATTGTATTTGAAAAAAGAAAAATTATTTTTAAGTGTTTAAAAGTGTATGTTTGTTGCACCCTGTCGGAAAAGCAGAAGAAAATCAAAATACTCGTACATGTTTAAAAGTGCATAAAAATTTGAAAATTTTGCTTTGGTAATATTGTTGTAATGTTTTTTTTTTCTTATAAAAATATATTAAACAATGTTTAAATTTTATTTTTCCTTCGTATATTATTAAAATGTGAAAAATTAAGATTTTGTAAAACTTTAGGTTTCACTTAAAATAACTCACAATTCTAAAAGTATATTTCCAGCACTTCCTTGCTTTAAATACGAACATACATATGTTGAATAAACGCAAACTCAAAATTAACATAACAAAAAATGTACATATGCAGATTTCCATTAAAATATGTACATTCATATACTTGTACATACATACATATGTTTACTTACTTATGTACGTCATATATGCATGCTACGTAATGAAATAGCAAACAAGCGCGAAAAAATTCAATTAACCCAAAAAAAATAAGCATTCATTCATTCAATAGAATTCTCACATTTTACATTGTCGTGCAAAGGACGTTAACTTGAGTTTGTAAAGTAAAGGAAAAAAAAAAAGAGAAAAAACCAAAACAAACAAATAAGTGAATAATAGCAGGAGTATTAACATGCACACATAAGTACATTAAACTCGTAATACACGTAATTGCCTTTGTAGTTGTTGTTTAAAATTATAAAAAAAAATCTTCAAGTCTTTTCGGTATAGCGCCGTGCCGGCTGCAGAAGGCACACACCCGCTGCACTTCGAAAGCCCTCCCACCAAGACTCAATCAACTTAACTACATCCACATGGCTGCAAACTTTTACAGCCGGGCGTCAAAAAAAAAATAAACTACAGTTATCAAAATCGCTATATTAGCTGTCATTTTTCTTTACAATTCGACTTATTTAAAGTAAAAATTTGAGCTTTTATTTATTTGAACACCACACCTTCAGTATGGCAGAATCTTTAAATTAGGTTAGGCGAATTGGCAGGTGAAAAAATAAACGAAAAATATCTTCTAAAAAATCACAACTTCAGATATTTCATGAATATTTTTCTTATTTTCCTTTGAGTAAGAAGTTTCTATTCCCATGTTTGCCAACTGAGTTTCGTATGATGCCTGGTAACATGGTTATCGTACTTTGCGCTCAAAAGATCGATAATGGCGCGCCATCATGATGAAAGAAAAGATCGTCCATGTCTCTAATTTCTGGCCACAAAAAATCATTTATCAAGCCTCTGTAGCGCTCACCGTTAACTTAAATGGCGTTTCCAACAGTACTTTAAAATAAAAAAGGGCCAATGCTGGCACTACGCATGCATTGATATCTCGCCAATCTTGTACCAGTTTTCCAAAATCCAAAATGAAAGTAATAACTTTAATTACAGTGAAAAAGCATCAGTGTAAAAATTTTCTTTAAATCCAATCGAGAAATGAGTTGTAAACTCCAATAAATTCTATACATTTATAAAACGTAGTCAAAAGATCCAACAAAGTTATTCGTCTTACAATTTCAGGGGGTTCACTGAACAAACTAACAAACAATAAATACAAATAAGGTGTGTTTTATGACAATTATAGTTTTACTTTTAATGCAATAAAAGTCAGAAATTTTATAGAACAATATTCCGAAAAATTGACGTAATAACTGTCAACCTCATTGCCTCATACCAAGGCACATCAAACAAGTGGTGTTGAGGTGCCAGCTGGTTTTTTCGCTTTTTTCGTTTTGCTGGACTGAATGTCAAAGGGCTTCGTTCTGATTGGCTGGCGATGTAAATCACCTTTAGAAGTTTCACATTCAGTCCAGCAGAGCAAAAACAAAATACATGTACGCATTTTACTTATATACGCTCACCACCACCTTGTTAAATTCGCCTTGGGTAGCAGCTTGTTTCTTTATTTTTATTTTTTTTTATTTGAATTGTCAAATTTAGTATTTCGTTGTAATAAGAATGCTTTCAGTACAATTCAAGGTAGTTGAATAAACTATTTTTGAAGAAAATAAAAAAAAGAAAAAACAAAATAGCACAAAGAGCTCAAAAATTTCCTTTTTTCGAATTTTATAGTGCGCCTACCCATACATACGAGTATATCCTCTTTGTGCTGCTGCAGGGCCATAACAAAGTAAAGCTCAGTATACAGCTCTTAAGAAAATCAAAAAATTCATATAAAACGACAATTAAGAAATGAAAAGAAAAATTTTCTGTACAAAAATTTCTTAAATCAGTCTAAAGCTCTCAAGAAAATGGGCAACGCACTTTTTCAAGCAACAGAAATAATGAAAAATATTTCTTTTGATTTTTTGTGAGTGCCCTTAAATAAAAATACACAATTCTTATTTCTGAGCTATAAAATAACGCTCGAAAATTTATTTTTATTTATGATAAAAAAAAAACTCAAAATATTATCATTATTTTTGATGAAAAAAAAATAGTCAAAAAACAATGGTTATTTCCCATCAAATAATTACAGCTCAAAAAATATTGATTATTTTTGATCAGAGCGAACAATTAGTTTTATATATGATCAAAAAAATATAACTTAATATTTGTTTATTCAACCTGAGCGATTAATTAAATTCAAAATATAATTATTAATAATTATTTTTATACATATGTTTTGATCAAACATTTTCAAATCGTAGAGGTCTTAAGAAAATATAAATGTTCTACGATATTTGGAACCTTTTGATTTTCTTATTTTTTTTTACAATTCAGTTACGAAAGAATGCAACTACTGTAAAAGTTTAAATTGGTTCTTAACATACGGAATGTTCTGAATTTCGAGTTGTTCGGAATCGGAATGAAAGACATTGCTATACATCGAAAGCGAGCATTTATTTTTGGTTTTAAAGTATTGTCTCTTATTCTCAGAAATGAAAGAATAAGTTCTAATCCTCACGAAACTGATCGAAATCAAAATTCAGTACAATCCAGAGTGTTTTTTTTTGTCGTTTAAGGTTCAGATTTTGTAAATATTTGATTAAACATCTCACACATCCTACGTTCTTTCCTGTTGGATACAAAATTCAGTTTCATCTAAACTCGTCTCGCCTCTTATTTTGTATTACCTTTATACGATTTCTATACGGATTGTGTTGCTGAAAATAGAATATTAATAAAATGACAAAACCGCAAAAGTCGATAAAATGCAATGACAACAGTTGCACGTCAAGTGCTTAGCATACAAGTAAGGTAGACAAGCAATTTTCTTTTTTTTTTTCTTTTATATCTATTCAAAATAATAAAATGTACACTAAAAACAAGAGGTATTTACCACAGAAAACTGTGCGTATCTAATGGATTTTACTCGCTGACATAAGCACGAAACCGCTAAACACACCCTCACTTATGCAACAGCAACAACAACAAAAACAACAACACGTACAAGTATTCGTTAAACTTGAACACGTGTTGCGTTGATGTTACTTTATGCGCTTATGCTTTATCGTACCGCTCGCCCGATTTAGCGGTTTTGGCCGGTGTTTTTTAGCCAATTCTTATTACTATAAATTATAAATATAAATACATACATGTATGTATATGCCAGTCGGTATAATCGTCGTACATCTGCTTTATTTCTCATGACCTTTATTTATAACATATTCATATCGTATAAAATCAAAGGCGCACAATGGCATTTTTTAATAATTTTGCTTTAATAAAAATGTATATAGATAATCTGTCTATCAGCTGCACAAAATTCATATATTTTACACCTTCTACACATGTATTGATTTTAATTTAAAATAATTAAAAAAAAAAGCTGTCTTCGGCTATGTCAAAGGCTTCATGCCCTTCATGAATGGAAGAAATGTATGAGAGCCATATGTAATATTAATTCGATATAAATGATTTTGACTGCTATAGTAGTCCCAATAATAATTAATATTTGTGGAAAATTTCAAGACTTTAGCTGATTTAATGAGGGAGTTTTGGCATAAAATGCAATTTTTCAACTATCGGTTGTATGGCAGCTATATGTTCTATTTATCCGATTTTAATGATTTTCACTGCTAAAATAGTTATCATAATAATTGTGTAAAAATTTAACTTTAGCAGCTTAAACGGAAGGGTTTTCTTGCTTATTGCACTATCTGAACAATCGGTTGTATGGGAGCTTTATGCTATATATCTTTGATCTTTATGTTAAGTAATGACTGAAAAGTGTCCAGCTGATTAGATTAAGGAGTTATGGCTAAAAATTCAATGTCTGAACTATCGGTTGTAACAGTTCTCATAAAAGATATTATTTGTGCAAAATTGCAAGACTTAAGACAAGCTTAAATAAAGGTATTTTCGTGGTAAATTAAATATCTGAACAATCAGTTTTATGGGAGCTATATGTTATATATCTTTGATCACTGCCTCTATAGAACTTAGAGTAGCAGACCTTCTTGCAAACCTGTGGCTGCTTAAATGAAGAAGTTATGAAACTAAATATGATATCTGAACAATCGGCTCCTATATACGTTATAGTCATTCGATATGGTCGGTTCAGACAAATGTCTAATAAATTATAAAAAGCCACCTGACTGCCAAGTTTCATTCAATTAGCTCAAAAACTGAGGAACTAGTTTGCGTTCAAACAGGCGGACAGGCAGATGGATATGGCTAAATCGACTCAGCTCGTCACTCTGATCATATCGGTATAGTTTCTGATGGGTCTAACTCTTGTCGTTCTGGTACTTACAAACATCGGACCAAAGTTAATATACCATTTCCTTGAAAGATAAAAAAAAATCCCCAGTGTTCTTTTATCAAAAGGAAGCTTTTTAGGGGCACCGCAGAAAAATTAATTTTTTACGACCACCCTAATATGCTTACATACTTATTTGATTACAAATCGGCACCTTCTTATGCTTATGTATGTTAAAACAGCAAATTTTTCAAGCTCTCTTAAGTAACTTTCAATTACTCTGTTAGTTCTTAATTAAATGCAAATTGAGTTGAAATATCAATGCAACCCTGTGCTGTTTTGTTTTGAAATCTATTTCACAAACAAACAGCATTGAGTTTTTCTTGTGGATTTTTTTTTTTTGCTTTGTTTGCCACTTTTCAGGATGCAGTTATCTGAATGATATCGTCACTCAAGAAATTCGCTATTTTGACATTTAAACATCTCAGCCAACTGGCAGTTAAAAAAAACTTTGCTTAAACGTGTAACCAAGGCGAAAAAACTTTCACATATTTTGCTCTTGCTTTGTTGGTTGGATTCTTGTCAAATTTTTGTAGCCATTTATTTTCGCCAGCCAAATAGAATATAGCACTTCGCCCAAGGCGAATTCATTTAAGGTGGTAGGTATACTCCACATATACATAAGTGAAAAAATGTTGTTTATATTGCGGTGAAAATTTCTGAGAAATTTAGAAAAACAAAAATAAATTAATGGATGGAACTACAAGATTGGTACAAAAAGCAAACACGCTGAGGATTATTAGTTAAAATATTAAATTCAATACCATATTACCACTTTAAACGCGCAAGGCGAAGACGGTAAAAGCAATCAGCTGATGGGAACATACCACCTTCTATGAATTTGCCTTGAGTTCGACATTCAATCCACTAAAGCGAAAAACAGCTGACGCTCTGACACCATTTTATTAAATTCGATTGTCGTCTAAGCTAAATGTAGTCTATCTATCTATCTATCTAAAGTAAAGTTGTCCAGTATGTAGTTTGCTAGTCTTCGTAGAAATAAAAATTCAAGCCACAACGGCTATCAAATTTAAAAAGTAAGCAAATTTTTATATAACAATATGTTTAGAGATTTTTTAAATCGTTAATTGCGATTCTGATATTAAGTTTCAAAAGTATGGAATGCTTTAAACGTTGTAGAAAGAAAATCAGCCAGTTTAATATATTCTAAGGAAAAAAAATTGCTGAATTGTATTTATGTACAAATAATTTACATTATAATTTATAATTAAATAAAGTAAAATAACACAAAATGGAATTTTTCAAATGTTAAAGTTTTACGACAATACGACACATTGTGAATAACATTGACATATATATGAATAAAAAAATTCTCTCCTAATGTTTTATTTTGCTTCTCGGTCTTTGAATTTTATATTTTGAAAATTTATTACAATCGAATTTACAAAGCAGGAGTTCCTGAGATTAATCTCAAATTAAAATAGAAATATCGTCGATTATATTTCACTTAATACAATATTAAAGTCTATTTAAATACTGTGCCTCGAGTTTGTTAAAATAAATTTTACAAAAATGTCATAATGATTAATGAACCATTCTGATTTCACGACTATTGCAAAATATGAAAATGTAGATTTAAAAAAAAGATTTTTCTGAACACACCTTTGTCAATAACTCAAACTTGAATGAAGCAATGGTTCTTGAAAGGAGTTGAAAACTTCCATTTTTAGGATTTTGTCCAATCTAAACCACTGTGAGCCGTATTTGCAAAAAGAGTTAACAATTTTTAATAATTTTTCAACAAATACTGTGAGTGCGATGTCCACTTTTGTAAAATTTTATATTTCAAAAAGCAATAAAAGAAATTTTTTTCCAATCTCATCACTGACAAGCCGTCAAGCCGTGGTAGACTTTAAACACTCCTCAAAAATAAAATTCTGTTTTTCTATATTTTGTTTTTTGTTGTACTTAGTTATAAAGTATGTATGCAAAAATTTATTTAAATAAAACCCACTCTTATATAAAATTTGTATGCTGTCGCAGACGATAAAATCACAAATTTCGTACGATATGTTCATTCATAATTTGGATGTTTAATGAGTTTTTTAAAAATTAATTAATTATAAATATGTGTGTACATATTTATAGTTACAATATTTGAGACTGCACAAACTCGATTAATTTGCGTTTGGTTTATTATTTTTTTTTTTTTTGATTTTAATGGAACACGTTTTTATTGCAAAAATTGTAATTTCTAACTCAGTCCACATAAAGAGGTATGAATAAACAAGTAGACAATTCCCATATAACCTATGTACAAGCTTTCAGTCGCTATGCATATTTATCGGTCAGTGTGGACGTTGGCGTTTCTCTACGAAAATAAAGCGTAGCAACACAGACGCTCACTCTTCAAAGCGAGTGTCGCTAACACATCGTGCTTAGTACATATTTATATCCTCGTATGTTGGGGGCACATACGAGTACATTGGTATGTATGTACTATGTTTGTATGTCAATACCCTGTCGTGAAATTCCAAACTAGTAGGAAAAAAAGCACTAGTTAACAACTAGAATTTGCTGATTGAAATCGAACTAGTCCGAAAAAGTCCAGACTTTTAAGAAATACAAAACGACTAAGTAAAAATAATGACTACTTGTATTTTTACATTTTTACTAATGTTTATGCAATAATTAACTAAAGTTATTTTTCTTTTAATAAAATTTTATGAAAAATTCTTTTACTTACTCTTCCGAATGATACCAACTTTGAAGTATGTATTTATGTTTTTATTTTTCCTTTCAATCAATACTTAGAAAATGCAAAACTAATTATTAGCAAACTTAAAAATGTTAAATAAAAATGTGCAACATTTAAAATTATACTTAATTTATGAATTTATTTTATTTAACTCCCCTCCTTCGTTCCTTTGTCCGTTTTGAACTAGTATGAGACTGGTATGTTTGGTCTAGAATTTTTTTTTGTCTATTTTGTACTAGTATGAGACTGGTGCATTTCTAAACCAAATCCGGCAGTTGCCATCTCGTCGGACATCCCCATGTTAAAAATACCAGTTGCTTGGATGGGAAATATACAGTTGACTGATAAGTTGGACATGCAATGCATACTAGTTGTGAAGTAGTAGTTTACAACTAATATATTTGACTACAGGGTACTTAACATATACATATAGATATATCTACATATATCTACATTGTGGCGTAGAATTTTACAATGGCAATAACATTCAATAACTCAAGGACGAATCATAACGAGTACTATCCAAATATAATCACACATAGTATTATTTGAACGCACATTGTAAACACAAATTGCACTTCCTAGCCTTTCTTTTGTTAAAGCACGCTATAATTTTAAGTAATAACTACTCGCACGTATACGATCACATGCATACAAATATTTATTTATTTAAGTATTTCAACAAAAAACACATCTGGGCATAAAATGCTTATCACGCATTGTAAATATACAATTTATTTATCATGCTTTATGATGTAGTCATTGAACTCTTATTTTGCTTGGTGTTAACATAAAATGTTGGGAATAGAATTTCGTGTTAATTCATATATACATATGTAAATACATACATATGTAAAAGTGTAAGTATGAATAGATATATATTTATAAATTTCATTGACTACGAGCTATTATTATTAATAAATTGTTTAAAAAGTCCACTTTTAAACTGAGACCTCCGAAGAGTTATTTGCTTTCATTTGGCAGCTCAGTTTTCCATTCTGAATGCCTTCAGTGACAGCAAAGCTAAAAAAAAAAACTACATACATATGTATGTATGTAGGTATTTATATTTTTATATATTTAACTTTTTTTATTTTTATCTGTTACAGTGGTGTTCTGATAAATTGAAGAAACATTTAAAGTGATATTGTTCGCAAATTATGGGTGTTTACCTTTAATTCTTATTTAAAGTATAGTTCGCTAAAAGCTTTAATTATGTATTTTTAAAATTAAATAAAATTATTAATTTTAATTTTTATACTTTTTATGTAAATTATTAGAAAGAAAGAAAACAAAATTCTTGTTGCCGAAGTGAAAAGTCCGAGAGACTGGTGATTTCCGCTGTGGTTAAACACCTCAAAATTCCTGATTTTTACCATAATTGTTAACCTATACAAAGATTGCTATCAAAGCTGATAAATAATGATTTTTAAATTTGTCTTGCGGAAAGTTTTTGAATTTTCTTTTTTTGACAAACAACTCGTCTGCGAACAATTTGCTATTTGTTAAGAGGAATCATAGAAATTTGCCCAGATAATATTCTTCATAACCACTTCTCCAAGGCTATGAACCAAGGAGCTCGGAGTTGCAAAGCCAACACGCTAAATGCTGTGCTACGCTAGCCGAGTGGACTGCTGCGTTTCTCCATCTTCCTTAAACAAACCAACTACAAACAAGAGCAACTGATCTGCTGCTATTTAAACTTGTTTTTTGTGTGGTTGTTGTTTTGTGTGTTTGCAATTCTGTGTGGGAATTTTCATTGGTTTTTACCAATGACTTGTAGTAATTCCTAGAATGCATTTCAGGTGTGCTCATCCTTGCATATATGCATTTTTGTTGTTTTCGGCCTTATAAATTTTTAATTTTTTATTTGGAAAAACAACAACATTTTTTTAAATGGTAGAAGTTATAGTACTATTTTGGAAATCACCACACTATAACTTCTACAATTTAAAAAAAAAATGTTGTTGTTTTTCCAAATAAAAAGTCTTCTGCAAACTGGCCTCGAGCTCAATAAAATTGTCAATTATTAAAAATTTTTAAGGCCGAAAACAACAAAAATTCAAATTTTCATGTAATTTCTGACACTTGTATTTAAAAGAATGGACACTTAGAAATAATTGAAAAAAAATTACTTACATCAGTTGTCGAAGTTATGCATGTTTAAAAATAAAGTTCGTGAAACGAAGGAGATTTTTACGACAAAATGAAATTGAGAAAAATTCATAAAAAAAATTTTCTGGGCAAAAAAACAAATACGTGTCTCCTTAAATTGACCCCAAACCACATATGTATTAAAGTTTCGTTAAAATCTAAAATCATGACTCGAAACGACCGGACGTTTTGAAATGGAAAGGGCCAGATTCAATTGCAATCAGTAATGAAATGGTAAAATCAAAAATTTTCACAAATACTTAACTAAAACAATAATAATTTTTATTATCAATTAATTTATGATAATAGAAGTAAATATACACATAAAAATAATCACAAATATATAGTAAACAAAAAAATGTATAACAAACAAAATCAATAAGAATTTAATTTTCAATACCAATTGAGCAAAAATCAAGAATAATCATAGATATTGGAAAATATCCAAAAATATTAAAGCCAAAAACTAGAAATTCAAACATTTGCACAGTATCTAATTTTGAGGTGATAAATACTGTGTTCACAAATTATAGTACAACTACATATTAAAAGATTTGGGAACTTTATATTTTTTTAAATTAATTAAAATTAATTTTCAATTAAAATTCGGTTTTTTCTCTAAGAAAACCCATAAACACACATTTTGTAAACTAAATATTTACAAAATATACAATAATTTAACATTAAAAAAAGTTTTAAACATTTTTTTTTTTTTTGAAAATGCTTTTTTTGTGCTTATTGAATTTTAGTGTGATTTTTTAAAATTTTTTTATTGGCAATTTTCTCCATGCAACGCAAAATCGCGATCATTTTTATATGAAAGGAATTGCGAAAGAGCGTCAGTAAAAAAAAATTTCAAAAATCTGTGGTAATTCGCAGTCACAAGAAACTCGCACTTTTTTGTACTCAAATTGAATGAGCTACATTTATATAAATGTTTTCTACATTTTTTATAAAATTAAAGGTTTTTTAATGATATTTGTTAGATAATTAGCGATGTTCTAATTAAAAAATAAATTAAAACAATTGGTGAATAAATAAATTGTTAAAATTAAATATGTGTTTGTGCTATAATTTGTGAACATAGTGTACACACTTCTAAATTTTTATATATTAAAATTAAATAATGCGTATTAAAAAAATGTATCAATCAAACTGTACGGTAAAAATCAAATTCTCGTAAATTAATAATAATGCGTAAATCAAATGGGCGTTTAAGAAAAATTCATTAGTAATTAAACATTTATTTAAAATATTTTCATTTCTTCATTACTACATTACATACAAATATACTCGCAAATACACATTCATAATGTGTGTAAATGTGCATTTGTGTTTTTTCCTGAATCATATAATAAAGCCACAAGACCTACAATTAAATTTCTTCCGATTTTCGTAATCTTAGTTGCGCAAACTCACTGCACAGTGAACTCAACTTCCTGTCTTTGACGCATTTGTAGAACCGCATTTTGCCAATAGCATTCATTGTTGCTCATTTAAATGCATCGTAGCAATTAAATTGTAATTTTCTGTTTGTTTCTTGCGCTGACTAATCAATTTCATTTGACACTCGCCGACACCAGAGCAAGCCAATGTGTGGGCGTATTCGTTTTCCCTAGAGCACAACATAGACAAATACACGATTGTGCAAGTGTGTGAAAATGGCGTTGAAAGGGTGTAAAAAGTGCTAATAAATACTTAATTTGCCGCTACTTCAACGTCATCTACAGTTGCTTAATGTCCATCGGTTGAGTTGTTAAAGGCAGACACTAAACGATATCATTAGATTGGATACTGGCATCGAAAGTGTTGTGATGCGCTTAGGTGTGACAGGCAGGCATTTGATTATTTTTACAAGATAAGCAGACACTTAAAATAATTACTGTGCTGATAATACACAAGCCATTGTTGAGACGCCGTTACATCCGCAAAAAGTCACTGTTTGGTCTGCTCTATGGGCAGAGGCAATCATTGATCCATATTTCTTCAAAAATGAAGCCGGCCATTATGTTACAGTCAATGGGGAACGCTATACATAGAGAAATGAGTAATGACTCTTTCTTGCCTGAATTGGAGGATGTTGATGTGGACGACCTTTGATTTCAACAAGACGGCGCTACATGCCATACAGCCAACGAAACGATCAATTTATTGAAGGAAACTTTTGGTGAGCACATTATCTCGGGTCATGGGCCTGTGGCGTGGCCTCCAAGATCGTGCGATTTAACAAATTTATAATAAAGCTAAACTTTTGGCCAAAGCATTAAATTATGCGCGTTTTATTTCTTCTAAAAAAACACTATTTTGGTCTTGAGCCAATCCAGAATTAACTGATGGCATTAAACGACACGCTTAGCTTTTAATTAAGTTGTAGAAGTCAAGCGACTCACTAAGCATTTAACTACTACCAAATGTAAAAAAACTCATAAATCTTTTTCTTCACAAATACTTTCGCACAAAGTAATAACAATCGAATTCAACATTGCTGGCAATTATTTGAATCGGCTAAGTATTTGTTAAACCCCTGACTTACTCTCTCTTCTGCGTAGGCTTAATGATGGAAATTTATTTCAATCACATTTACTTTGTTTATTTTTCTAAAGCAGGAAGAACTGGCAGACAATAATGACATCCGCAAAGTACAACCCACCCAGTTGGGAAGAGAATGCGTGAAGTGTCCAGCTTTTAACTCTGACCTCAAATTTCCGGCTGGGTATATGTACATATGTAATAAATATGTCTGCGAAAGTAGATGGGATTGTCATAAATCACTTGAAAGGTTTTAGCACTTGAACAGATGCTTACATGAATGTATGTTTACGTATAACACTAGGGTGGTCTAAAAAGAAGTAAAGTCGAAATTTTAATGTGCTCACGGCCTCTGCTTGTTCTATAATAAAAAAAATACACAATTTTTATTTAACAAAAAAATACTAAGAGTTCGCTTAAAGCTGTAAATTTTCAAATTTTAACTTCATCGAAAGAATGTTGACATAAAAAATGAGGTATCATTCTTTCAAATCTTCGGAAGAGAAAATGAGTTTGCAAATTGAAAAATATTATTTTTATACGAAAAGCAATGTTCCCCCCATTTAAAATACATTTTTTGATCACCCTACAAATGTACACACATGATGATTTATATATTTTTAGATATACATATATGTATGTACTAAATAGCAGACGTTTATATGTACATATGTGAGAGTATTACAGTCAATTCACTACTAGTTTAAGCAAACGCGTTAAATTAACATCAGTAATATAAGCCATAAGCTGGAATACGTCATTTGACTCGACGTGGCAATTTTGTGGCCTAGAAAAATTAGTTTGTACGACGTCTAGCTTTCAAGTTCATGTAATTGAACAGACTTCGTTGTTTACTTACATATGTACATATGCACGCATGTTGCGCGTGAAGGCATACAAAGTTGGTTACTGATGATATTCTTAAGCGAGTCATGAAAAGTGCATATTTTTTGAATGTGAACTGTAAACTATAGAACAAATTCATCCGCTGAATGTGTTATACTAAGAATAAAAAAGGTTCTGCGCCATAAAAAGCGAGACTGATAAATAAAAATTGTTATAATGAGAGTTAAAGTATTGACATAAACAGAATAATGGTTCATTTAGTTCAAAGTTGAATATAAAAGGCTTGAAAATGTGAAAAACGAAATAGTGTATTAAACATTTGAAGCCCTTTAATTTATTTAGCCTTTACCGCCAAATAATGAGAATATGTACCCAAGAAAAGACACTAGTTACACTAGTACCCTGCAGCTGTCTTGATTTATTTTGGACACAGTGTGACACATTGCCATCGTCAATGTTTCATTTGATTAGGTCACAAACACAGTATTGGATTATTCAACAATAAGCGAATTTAAGGGTTGAACTGCAATGCAATGTGTTCTTCTCTTTCTTGGCATAAACTGTCTGGCTTGAATATATTTTCATTGTTTTTCGAATCAAGAGTGTTTAAATAACACCGAATCATTCGGATGTTTTTCAGCTTCCGTTGCCTTTCTTTGGGTTTTGTTCATTCTTTGATTTGAAAACAAATAAATAAGACGTCGTAATGGAAGGAGACGTATGTTTATTTTCTTCATAAAAATCATTAATGCATATATATTTTACACATAACTACAGATCACTTTAAATAATTATAGACCTTTGTTTTTGGCAAGCATTTATTGGTATTTGTTTTTACATATACTAGCCGAAACTTAAAGTGCTACAAGTTTTCTGAGTATAAAAATGTATGTAAGTAAAAGAAATAAGTAATGAAAAATGTATGCGAATTTCTTCAAAATATTACAGGCCAAAACCCGAGGGGGTTTTTAGGTTATGACACTATTGATGTAAATAAGCTCGTAATTGCCACAAAATCAGAGAGAAGTGTGTAATATATGAAAGTAAAACTGTTGATGGTTAAAAATTAAACCATAATTATTTGATGTTCAGACTTCTAATTATTTTTTAATATAATGACAATTTCAATAAATTAATTAAAAAAATTTTCTTCTCAATACTTTAAAATACAAATAATTTATCTGTTGAACACTTTAATTAAAATCAATTGCCTTTCGAACAAACTGCCTTTCGAAGCAACTGCCATTCGGATCAACTGCCTACATAATGAGTTGCCTTTCTTGTCCATCCCTTCTTCATAGGTAATATGATACGAAACTCTCTTTCGCTGCTACTGAGTTTCGTAGCATATCATCTTTGCCTTCTTACTACAGTGTAGCGAGCAATTTTCTCTATCTTTGCTTACAAGTGTTGCGCTAATCATGTTTTAACAGTGTGGCTTGAAACTCAATATGAGTGATTCGTTGCAGGAGTCTAATACACACATTAGCGATCAAAACATATATGGAGGTCAAAGATGTCATCCCCAAAATGCAGTTTTAATTTTGCTCAGAAGAGCAGAAATATTTACTTTTTCACTATTCAACTGCTTCATAAAGCAAGGGTGAGCGAGCCATACCTCTCTCAGAATACTTGTAGAACTTATATAGGGTAACTAGGGCGTATGAGTAACATTATTACTATGACGTTTAACATTTTATTCGACCGGACGAAAATTCAATTGAGCAACTTAACAAACAAGGTGTTGCCCGTATTTTACCACACACCGCATAAAAGAAATACATTTCTTTGTAGAAAAAAAATCTTAAATTCAAAACTCATTTATATTGTTTAATTGGTGTCATAAAATTATAGGAGAATAATAAGTTATTTATATGTTATTGAATTACTATAACTAAAAGTTTAAAAAATTAAAAGATCTGTTTAAATTTAATAAAATTTAGATAACATCATAAAATGCAAATCAAATTAGTGCCGAAGAATTAAAGGAAATTGCAAATATTAAAATTAAAGTTTTTATAAAGTTAATAGGCATTGTTGTCTTAACTCAGTTTACTCAAATTAATACTTTTTTTATACAATATTCACAATATTTTTCATGTAAAATTCTTTTTCGTTATTTTTTTTTTATAGCTTTCATTTTATGAAGAAGAAATTTACAACACCGCCAGCAATATTAATTATCAAACATCAAAGAAAATTTTCTAGCAATTTGAAATTTGCATTTTTTTATACTTCTAGTTTTCAAAAATTCAGATTAAAAAGTGCGAACATTTTATGAAAATTTTTTTAATTCATGTGAATTTTGTACAAAGTTGCAGACTTTGATTTATATGGTTTATATTATGAAAGATATTCTAATTTAAAATAGTTTGGCTTTTTTATTTAAATTGTTATATGTATGTATGTATGTCTTCTTTATTTGAGCGGCTGTTTTTTAGACGCTGACTTTGTGGAAGTATCGCTTTTTTAGACAGTACGAAGCTCCCGGGTGGGCTCAGAACCAAAACCTGCAGCTATATTCAAATAGGTAGCCGCAGCAAACTTTTTTTTGTACTTTTTTCATATTTTATTTTAATTTGAATTGTCAAATTTTGAATTTCGTTGTGATAAGAATGCTTTCAGTACAATTCAAGGTAGTAGATAAAATATTTTTGAAATTTTAGCTTTTAAAAGCAAAAGCAAAAGCAAAATATACAGAGCACAAATTTTTTTTTTAATTTTTCTACTGCTGCTACCTATTGAATGTACCTTGGTGTTAAGCAAAAAATTTTCCGTCCACGTCGACAATTTTTTGTTTGACAGCTGAATTGTGTCATAGCCAACTATGCTGTCATAAGAATATTTTCATTTACGTAGCGAAAATGCGACATTCGTTTGTATTCCTATGCAAGATTTTTCAACTTACAAGAATTTAGTATTCATGATTTTGATAAAAATTGGATACCTATTTGCAATTATCCCAAAGTATTTAGTATAAAGTTAGTTATTTTGAGCAATTGATATTTTTTTACTACAGGATAATTTGTAAAGAATGCAAAAGGTCTGGAGAGTCTTTAAGACTTTTTAAACTTTTAATCATAGAGAGATCATTGACTCGTAAATAAGACAGCTGTGAAGTAAAAATCACTCACACAAATTTTTCATATAAAATTCCATTAAAGAACAATAATTAAATTTGTATCTCAAAGTCTTTATAATACTTTTATATACGTAAAAAACATGAATATTTATATTAGTAAAAGTTGGAAAATGTACTTACATGTTTATATGATTACTTTTCTATTCGATATTGCACACCTTTACTATTTTCCTAATGCTTCGTTATTGTTAAATTCCTTTCTACTAAATATTTCAAATAACATATTCAACGATGTGTTACAAAAAGGATTGAAAGCACTAAAATATTTAGAACTCCCACGACTTAAGCATGTAAGCACACAGAAAAAAAAATAGATTTAATCGAATTTGAAAGAAATTTCGGCAGATGCATTCGTAAGTTTCTTTACTACGATGCGCCGAAAGCAACCAATGACTTCGCAAAGTACGTAGTACTACGAATGTTTCCTAGGCAAAAGACGATTTTCTGCGCCTTTCTCATCCCCGAACAACAAAGAATGCTACATTAAATATTCATTTAATATCAACCTTTGTTTGTGTGTATGTATGTACACACAAAATATAAGCCAGCTAGCCCAACCAATATCCCTGAGCGGTATGTATGTACATACATACATATGAATGTATGTACCATATGTAACTATGCATTCAATCTGAAAGTTCATTCAGCTTTTTGCTGTGACGCGTTGTCTTCGTTTTCGGTGTATAAGCGTTCCTTTTTTGTATTTCCTTACAATAAAAGAAGAGATAACAACCTTTATTACAACATATGTACATGCATACATACATGAATGAATGTATGTATGACTGTGTATTAACTTAACCGCAAAGTAGTTTGGGCTACTAAGACAATATAAATAAATATTTATGTACATACATATGTATGTACATATGTATGTATGTATGCATATGGACTTGTGCGTAAACGCAAGCATGTAGAAGGTGTAAATATGTATATATTTTGCTATTTAATGAGCACGTTTGTAAGAAATCCTGCCATGTATTTGCTTGCCCCCGTATGGAGAAGAAATTGAAGGTCTAAGAACATTAAAATATATTGCGGTCACTTAATATTGTCACAGCATTTAAAGGCACGCGAAGTAAATATGTATTCGTATATACATACACTTATTGGTGTATTAATGTATATTTGTATATACATACACACAGATTCGTATGTACATATGAATATACCACATCTCATATCCGTAACTGTTTTGGTTTAAAATTAATATATATAATAATATAATTTTGGCGCTAACACTATATAGCTTAGTGTTTGGCCGAGCTTCTCCTACCATTTGTGGTGTGCGTTTTTATATTCTACAACCAAATAGAGGGACTTACAGTTTTGTGCTGACACCGAACGGCAGATGTATTTAATGAGAAGCTTTTTCATGGCAGAAATACCCTCGGAGGTTTGCCATTGTCTGCCGAGGGGTGATTGTTTTTAGAAAAAAACGTTTCTATTATTTAGATTTTGCTTGCCCTGACTGAGATTCGAACCTCGAACTCACTGGCATATCAAGTTATAGCGCGCACCGCTACCAACTCGACCACAGCGGCTAAAAATTAATAAACATAGTTGTATTCGTAAGAATATTTTATTCAGATTCATGATGCAATAATGAAAGGTGTTGTACGTTGGCAACTTCTCGCTCTAAATCAGCCATCTGGAACGCCCTTAGAAACTGTGTTGTACAAACAAAATTTTGAATTGTAGCAGAAAATTAAGTTTTTCATGTGGAACTTATACTATGTATTATCGATTGTTTTGACATTTTGAATAAATTTTCTCATTTGTTGATAATTGGTTTTCTAAAACCGAGAATTTGAATAAGTTTTTGTAAAAATTGTTAAGTATTTGTATAATTAAACGTTATTTGTTAAATTATTAAGTGAAATAATGCTCTGGGGTTCATTTCGGAAGACAAGATTAACAATTTTATTGGCATTTCCAATACAATATTTTATTGGCAAGAAAAAAAAATATCCGTTTTTTTGATAGAGTATCAAAAATATATTTGAGCTATGGACGTTGTATTCTAATGTCCGTTTTCGATAAATTATCAAATATAGTTCTCCATAAAATCATCGTCATAGAGA
The DNA here is from genome assembly GCA_963971545.1 of Philophylla caesio. Lineage (NCBI taxonomy): Eukaryota > Metazoa > Arthropoda > Insecta > Diptera > Tephritidae > Philophylla > Philophylla caesio. Next base: position 95,205,316 of record OZ020609.1, read on the forward strand.
AGCTCCCATTTTTCTTCCGCCTTCAACCGACTCGATCGTCTCGTCAACGTCAATTTTTCGTTTTCTCCGCTCGTCTTTGGAACAATCTAATTTTATATTCAATTTCACCTATGGATGTTGTATTCTAATAATTATACCATAAAGGCTAAAGGAACTTCATGGACCTGTATATTTATGCTCTTTCAGTTATCAATTAGTATTTATTTCCTAAAAATTCCGCCTTCAGTGCTTTTATGCTCATAACCATTGAGGATTACCTCCAGTTTCTTCAAGATCCAATGATTGGAAATAAACTATATTAATGTGGGAAAACTTTTCCGAAAAAATGTTAATCGCTGGACAAATATTGTTATGTTGTTGGTACGGTTTGAATGCATTTGCGTCGTATTTGAACATTTTACATTAATTTCTAAAGAATAATCATTATCGAAGAAGTTTGGGTTTTTTAATTTTGGTACCCAAACACACTAAAAATTCGTACAGTGCGCAGGTTTTTCCAGCAATTTAAATACAAATTAAGTTATTAATTTTTTTTGTCAGTTTTCATATAAAATTCATAATATTCCAATCATTTTGGTTAAATTTTATGAAAATATCTTCACTCATTTGTCACATAATTTTTCCATGGTGGAGTTTCGTAAGAATTTTGTTGATACACATTATGAGTGAGAAATTTTTTTGAAGTCATCGATGAGTATTACTTTGAGGTTTGCTATATACATATGTATTAAAAAATTTCTTTTGATAATTATTTTTAAACTTAAAGCGAGATAAATATTTGTAAGTCTCATCATAGTCTTTAAGTACGTGACTTATTTATGACCATTCCGCGATTAGTCCGACAATAGCTTGCGCCAGGGACTATTTCGGGACCATATCGGGATCATTTCGGGACTACTTCGGGACATTTTTGGCAATCTTTGGGAACTAGTTCAAAACCAGTTTGGTACGAGTTCGGAAACAGCTTGAAATCAGCTCGGGACTTGTCACGTCAAAAAAAAACAAAAAAAAAAACTAAATTCGATAATAACTAATTTGTAATTATAAAAATATTTTGATAGTATAAGTCTTTGAATATTAGTTATAGATAACTCGAAATTTGTGTACCTTACCCTAATAATTAGGTACTGATTGACTTTTATTTTTTTTCTTAAAATATATATAAAACATGTCTCTAGTTTAATTTTCATTTCCAAAAAGTTGAGCATATGTGCTTTTTTAGAGATTAAACTCTATTTCAAATTAAATGTTAAGAAAATTGGAAAAGAAAGAAAAAAAGTGAAAAATTGTCAATAAGGTGTGCATTTCAAGTTATGCGATGAGATGTATGAATGACACAAAATTAAATTGACCTTATATAATTTTGTTATTTGTTAATGCATACCCAATAGAAAATTTATAACGTTACAAGCGTCAGTTATTTATTATTATAAATTTTTTTTCTTTTTGAACCTATAAAGCTATATAAGGTAGCTACCAAATTCTTAACAAAACATAATTTTTTCCCCTATACCGTTTATCATTAGTTCGTTCATTTTCGAGTAGCTTCACATATGTATATAATTTTTTTTTCTGCAGGCAGGGAAGACATTTGGTTATGTGTGTAGGAATTTATTTATTTATTTATTTATTTAGTCTATGAACAAAAGTTGTTTACAGATTATTTACAAAGTAATTAAAAATTAAGATTTAAAAACCTAGATAGCACAATTTACAATAGAAGAAAATAATTTTTTTGGAATTGAAAAATCCAGTTGGAGGGAACTCGAGAGTGAATTAAATGCAATTAGCGCTCGAACAAGGGGAGCATTTCGCGAACATTCTGTTTTACATTTAACTCAATAGAAAGGTAAAGAAATACGAAGATTACGTTGAGGGATGTTGAAATTAATTCTTTCCAAAAGAAAGGAGCAGTCAATGTCCCCATTGATGATGTTATGAACAAAAGAAAGTGAGAGTATCGACCTTCTTGCTTCTAAAGTCTTAAGATTAATCAAAAGCAAGCGAGATTTATAAGAGGGAATTGGCACATCAAAACACAATGAACGTAAGGCATATTTAAGAAAAACTTTTTGGACCCGTTCAATCCTATTTATATAAAAAGTTGAAAAGAACAAAAGCCGTATATAATAACTTAAGAGTATATGGGTCAGAAAACATGGAACTATTTCGCCTAACAAACCCTAAAAGCGAGTAACTTTTCGAAATAATATGACAAATATGCCTATTAAAAGAAAAGTTCCTCGAAGAAATTACGCCAAGATCTTTAATTTCGTCCAAACTTTGCAAAAAAGAATGAGAAATTATATACGACGTCGGCAAGATATTATGAGTTTTTGCATACGTGACTTTAAAGCACTGTTTTTAGGTTTAAAGAAAGCTGAGAGTTAACACACCACAGATGTTAGCTGTCAATGTCATTTTGAAGCTGAAGCGCATCATTGCGTTTTTTTATTATTGAAAAATCTTTTAAGTCGTCGGCATAGAGCAAAAATTTTGCAAATCTTAAGCAGCTACTAATATCATTTACAAACTGTGCGAACAACAGCAAAAAAAGACTCAGAAGAATTGCTGTCAATTGTTACTAGGCTAATTCTTTTGTATAAATAGGATTTAAGCCATTTTAAAAACACAGAGTATGCAGTCGATGTAGTACTCCACGGTTTTATATGCACACAAATGTATCGTATGTACATACATTTTCATTCTATACACTAAACTTGCTATTTATTGTTATACAAAAAAAAAACGTATAAAGCTGCAGTTAATTTGTTTGCCATTTTAAAGTAATTGATGTAATGTTTCATATTAAAATTGTCTTCGAACAAAAATACAGCAATACAATTTCATATACGAAATACGAACTACATACATAGATGTGTATGTGCATACATGTATGTACAAGCTTTGGTTTGTCTGGATTTGCTGTGAAAATCATCTAATAAAAATGTCACGTATACGCCACGGCGGCTAAGAGATACAATTTTTTTATAAGTTACTTATCGCCTTCCATTACGACTAATTTAAGCTTTATCTCTACTAATATTGCCGTCAGCACTTCGAAGACGATGGTTAACATTCTCAATGAATGAGCTTAAGCTTAGTTTGACTTAATTTTAACACTTTTTTTAGAGAGTGAGTTTTTTGTTTTCTAAGTGTGTTGCGCATTTATTTTCAAGCAATGCATGAATGAAATCTATTTTTATGTGGTAGAAAATGCGAAACAAGTTTTTAAAAATCAACGTTATATTTTAGCCATTCGAAACTTGCACTTTGTTTGGTCAGAATTTAAAGAGTTTTATGTCTGCTTACTTAAAATTTTTTTTAAGTTTGATTAAGAAGTTGAATTATGTAGATAATTTTTTGCGAAGACTAGACTGAGTTTGAAACACTTCTAAAACAATGACAAAAAATTTTAATTATTTCCAACGTAAGTACATTTTAAACTAGACGAAATTGTTTGCACATTTTAAAGCTTTTTGGATTTTACATGAGTTTTAACAATTTATAATATCGCTTTCGTTATTATATGCTAAAGATAAGTCTTCAAAAACTTTTCCCTGGTGAAATGATGGCCTGCGTCTTATGCTATTTTAGAGGAATGTAACGATTTTTATATGCAGCTTATATAAAAGTGTGTATGTGTATGTAACTATGCACATGTCTATCCTAAACGCGCCTCAGTCTGCCACTAACACAAAAAAAAAAAACAAATAACAGGAAATCCTTTTAAGTGTTAAAGGACACGCTTGCATATCAGTTGACATTATTGCATTTTTGTTTTGATACAGACGGCATTCCATGGCCGCCAACGCCAAAGCTAACACCAGAGCCTTGAATATTTCAATGCCGCGAAACAACAAGCAACCCGCGAAAGGGGCAGAACGCTCGAAAGGCCTTAACATTGGTGATGATCTAAGGGGAATAAGCAATAACATGATATTGCGTTATTGGTGTCCTTTCTCTGGTAGGTCAAACAGCATTTTAGAGTATCTGACAATGATAAACATTTTACGAACAGATAAGTAGTTGCATATATGTAGTACATACTTATACATATGTATGTACATATGTATGATTTTAAAACATTTTGTGTCATATTTTTTTGGTGCGAGTGATTTTCTATATAGCTAGTACACACTCATATTGGTTGTCTGCACAAACAGTGTGTCTGCAATATACAATGTACATATGTATATACTCGTAAACACTCTGTTCACAAATTATAGCACAACCACGTGTAGACAGATTTGGGCACTTAATTTTTCTTCTAATTAATTCAAATTATTTTTCAAGTAAAATATGGTACGTTCTCAAAGATAAACCATAAAAACGTATTTTTTAAACTGTTTACAAAACGTGCAATGACTTGACAAAATTTCTTCAAAATTCTGAACTTTTTAAAAAAAAATGTATTTTTTAAACTTTTTACAAAATGTGCAATGACTTGACGAAATTTCTTCAAAATTTTGAACTTTTTAAAAAACGTTTGTTTTTTTTCTGTTGGCCTAGTAAATGTTAATAATTTACAATTTTATTGAGCTCAAGGCCAAAAAACAAATTTAGCATTTTATTGAGTACACAGTTTCTCGGCTGATTCAATTTTAGTCTGAGCAAGTGCAAGTTTTAAATATCTACAGGTTATCACTGATTTTTGATACATTTTTTACTGGCAGTTTCCTCCACACAACGTCAAACCGCGAATATTTTCTAAATGAAGTAAATTGCTAAAGGGCGTCAGTATAAAAATTCTCAAAAGCCAGTTGTAATTATACTAAAATTGAATGTGCTACATAACTGCATACGCCGAAAAATTCTTAAACTATTTTTTTAAATGTACAAAATTTTGGTAAATATTTTTTGCATTTTTTATAAAATTTAAAAAACTTGTTTTAATTGTATTCTTTAGAGAATGAAAGATGTTTAAATTGAAATCTCATTTCAAATACTTGTTGGATAAATAAATTGTCTAAATGTGCCAATATGTTTTGGTGCTATAAGTTGTGTACAGTGTGTAACTTTGGTACATACATACATATATAGACAGTTACATACAAACTGCTTATAAGTAAAGCCACTCGGTAATGTGCGCAATTGCGCATTTTCTCCTTAAAGTGTTCATTTTATCAGCAATAAGGTTGACACTTTACGCAGCGGGTGTTGTATTGCGAAATTTTAATGGCAATATGAAAGAAGTTTGTATGTACATACATACAATAATACATATATACATATGTACATTTGTTCATATGCAATAAACAGCAAAGAAATAGAAAATGCTTATCTACAAAACAATTATAGCTACTACAAAAATACTAATGTACAATTGCGAACATATTTATGTACATTAGACCGTAGCAAAAAAAAAAAAAACATGCGCCATGCATTCTCTTCTCTGAAACATCTTTGATTGCAAGACAGTTTCTGGTCACTCTTTTTACATTTTTTTCGTCATACCTTCTGCATTTATGGTCTCGTTTTAAAATATGATTCATCGATGTTTTGCTCGCAGGAGACATCGGTAATTTTAAGAGTTGATGGCCCTCATTTGGTAATAACTATTTTAAAAAAATTTGTCACCTTAGTGATCGCGTTTTTACATCTCTCGACGACAAGTCGACATTGTGTAAAATGATTTTAGGGCAATTCGGGTGGATATAATACTTTTTTTTTTCATATATGCTGTGCCGAGTGATTAAAGCAGGAGTTCGTTAGGTGTCGAGATCTAAAACTGTTCAGCTACAAAGCAAAGGCTCATCAACTGATTATCTAATAAAATATGTGTATATCTCATTTATTGAGAGTATTGAGTATAGTCTTCTTCACGTAAAAAAGTACTTCACGAAAGTACTGAAAAGACTGTTAAAATCTTGACATAAACAACGGAGTGGTTTGTTTAGTTCAAAACTATTTTTGCATGGCTTCAGACAGAGAGACCGGAAATGCCTTAACACTCGGCAGGGAACGTTCAATCTTATTTTGGAAAGAAGAGATGGGCTAGAAGTCAAGTCTGTCAGTAACTTGATTATAAATACTATGCCCAAAATTTAATGAGTTTTAACCAACTGAGAATCCCATTGAAAATTTCCTAAAGCAAACAGCAGAATATGTTTTTGAATTGACTCAATTCTGTCGGAATAAACTTGATAGCGCGGATCCATACTCTAGGGTAACTAAATTATTTTGACCATCTTTTTACAAACGCAAAAACAACTTTAACTTTGTTAACTGCAACAATAATGTGAAGATTAAAGTTAAGTTTTACGTCTAAACAAAGTTAAACACTTGTTCGAGCTTATGGTTGCATAAATATACATATATATCATAAGATGTCGGTTGAACCGCCCTGCGAGAAAAGCACATAATTTTACATCTTTAAAGATTTAGTGGCATGTAATTTACTTCACACCAGTTAGCCATGCTATTTAAGACTGCTTGCAGTAAGGACCTGTCATCAACAGAATAATACGATCTAAAAAGTTTTACATCGTCAGCATTCAATAAAATTTTTGAAGGGCTTTAGAAAAAATCTAAGGAAATTAAATTTCAAATTGAAGTAAAAACTAAATGTGTACACAAAGTTGTTTAAATAAACGTAAAAATCCAGACAAAATTGTGGTAAAACATTGTGGTGCCACATATGTACATACATGCGTAATATAGAACTCATCACTACCCTGCAGTCAAAACTACTAACTGTCCTTTTTCCATACATTTGTGCACTAAATGTTCCAGTCTCATACCAGTTCGAAATACATATAACAAAAAATACTAGTCGAATTGTGGACCAAACTTTCCAGTCTCTTACTTGTTCATTATAGACAAAAAAATACTAATTCCATTAGCGACCAAAATCCTAGTGGTGGAATTAAAAAGGGAATTTAAATAAAACAAATTCATGAATTAAGTACGTATAATTTAAAATATAGAATATAAATTATAAAATTAGTGGCCGCTGTGGTTGAGTGGGTAGCGGTGCGTGCTATAACTCGTTATGCCGCTGAGTGCGAGTTTTGAAATCTCAGTCAGGGCAAGCAAAATCTTAACCATAGAAAAGGGTTCTTTCTAATAGCGGTCACCCCTCGACAGGCAATGGCAAACCTCCGCGGGTATTTCTGCCATGAAATAATTTCTCATTAAATACATCTGCCGCTTGGAGTCGGCACAAAATTGTAGGTGCCTCCATTTGGTGGTAGAATATAAAGACGCACACCACAAATGGTAGGCGAAGCTCGGCCAAACATTGAGCTATAGGTGTTAGCGCCAAACTTATTATTATTATATAGTAATTTAAAATATTACAGATATTTATTGAGCAGTTCTATATTTGCTGATAATAAGTAATTTATGTACATATACAAGTCAATATTGTCAAATAAAAAAGGCATGAGTAAATCATTTTGTACGAGTATTTGGTTAACATCTGGCCTTCTTGAACTAGTTCGATTTCAACCAAGAAATTCTAGTTGTAAACTTGTTTTTTTTTCTGATTAGTTTGGTGTTTTACTGCGGGGTACTTACAGCAATTTCAACGTAAGTTCTGCTCCACCGGAATTAAATACAAGTACTAACTTCCCTACATACAAACTATGTACTTACATACATACATACATATATATTTACTTCACAAATCGTAGCAATATGCTTTAACATTCGTTGTTCCTTGAATTGTTACATTCATAACCTCGAGTAGACGCATACATATATTTGTATTTATGTAAAAAGCATATGATACATATGTATATGTATAACTATCTATCTATATGCGACTACTAAACAAGTAAGGCAGACAGATGTACATACATACATATATACATTTATAAATACTCGTACAAGTATGTATAGTTATTAAATCAATGGTAAAACGCATCGGATGCTTCAAGTTTTTCATATTTGATTTGATGACATGAACTCATATATTTATATGTGAATATATACATATGTATGTATGTGTATGTGGTATGTATGTATATGTATGTACACTAGGGTGACAATTAAATGTATGGAGTATTTTTTTTTTCTTTATTGTTTTGGTCTCAGTGTTTTTTTGTGTGTAGTTTTATTTAAAAAAAATTCTAGTAAAATTTCAAGGTCGTAGGAAGAGGATTAGGGGGCGCGTCGGCCCCCCAAAGTTGCACAAAATACGTTTTTTCACGCAAATTCTTACTTTGACTGCTTGTAACTTTCTCTGTGTTTTTTTTTTTTAAACATTACTGGCGAAAGATGTTCATTAATATGTCTACAATAACATCTGTCAATAACATTTTTGTCTAATGTTAATATTTAATGAAAAAAACTTAAATATAGGAGAAAAAGTACGCCTCAATGTCGATTTATTATACTTAAATAAAACTACTTATGTATATGATTTCTCTTTTTATTAATATTGTTTAAAGCACTTGAGACAATGTCTTTTTATTACAGTCCGGAAACCGATGGCGGTAATCGCTAACAATTTTTAAAACAAATTGTTTTTGGCTTTCATTTTTGGTAAATAGTTTATTATACTCTTCCATCAATTTAACCCCCCTTTCGGCAGTGTCATTTGTAACATTTAATTTTTTCATCAGTTCAGCCGCTTTACAATAAGATTGGTCCTGCTCCCATTTGTCTGGGTTTAATTTAAAAAAATCAGTATTTATTTGAAATCTTTCAAATAATGCTTTTGTTTCGGCAGAGACGAACTGTTCAATTCCGTCATGGAATATTTCAACGATTTCTCTATCATTTATTGTAGCTCGCTTTGTGTTTTGCTCTTGTTCAAAATCATTTTCCAAAGCCGCCACCATTTTTTGTTTTGAAAAAACGGATACGCTGCTGTCAAAAAATGCAACACCAACCGCCTCAGGGCTTAAATAACACAAGTGGTTCCTGAACTTTTTAAGAGCAACATAAGATATAGCAGCATCAATTTTTTTGAAGTTTTCAAGTTTTTGTAAAAATAAAAAATCTTGATATGGCGCTTTAATGGCCAAAGGAGCAGAAAACCACGCTTCGACATAGACTTCAGCAATAAAAACACAAATTTGACGAAGCCCATTTAATTCAGTTGCTGAAAGCTGGAACTCGTTACGGAATAAAAATATTTTTAGACAGTAAATCGCTTTTGCCATCCACCTTGCATGGTGAACAGCTCCTGGCGATCGAAACATTAGGCTGTTTGGATGTGTCTTTTCTGGTTTTTGACCCAGGAAGAGCAAAGTAAGTTCCAAGAATTCTTTATAGTCTTCCCTGGGTTGTTTTTCTTCCAAGATATTATTTACTGCACCGATAATGCGAACAGCAGACTCTTTCATGTACGTCTTGACAGTTGGATCGTTGATGCCATACTCATAGTTTTTAGCATCAATCTTAGCCCAAGCATTTTTAAATTTCTCAAACATTTTAACGTTTGGACTTCCATAACAGCTTATTTTTTCTTCGAAAACGCATCTTAAAATAATCTCGTATATATGATGACGGCATGGTAACCATAAAAGTTGTCTTTGTAAATTATTTTCAATTAACGTACAGGTGCCATTGAAACGCCCAGTATTGACCGCTGTTGTATCAAACACTAAAGCTTTGATGTGATTTTGCAGACCATATTCATAAATAGCATCGCATACAGCGGATGCCTGTTCTTTTCCAGTACCGGAATCAAGTGCAGGTATTTCAAGAAGCTGTTCAACTTTACCGCTCGATATTATTATAGGCAACCTATCAACTTTATCATTTCCCGTCAGCGCCGGCAAAAGTTTACCATCCCAATGAAGGCAGATAGCGTCGAGCTCATTTAATTTTAATTTATTTTTTAATGCTGAAATTCTTTCTTCACGGATTTGTTCCCTTTCCTGGTGTACAGACGTTCGGTTTAAAATATAATCTTCAACATTATTACCCAGAGCTTCAACGACTGCGCTTATTAGATGAACCGCATGTCTGTCACTGCTTTTACAGACATCGAGTGCGGCCGCCAGTTTTGGTGTTAGTATTTTATTTGTTCCCCTACATTTTTTGGCTGGAGGTTGCCTACAACGTGGGTCACATTCCATATCTGGAAAACTGTTATCATTCTCTGAAGATTCAGATGACAGCAACTCTGCAGTTTCATCTAATAAAAACGACTTAATTTAAAGAAAATAAAAAATAAACAATAACATACAACGAACCAATTAATGCAATTTCACGATTATTCCGCTCCACTTGTTGTAATAAATTGTTGTTGCGTTCTTCAAGTCGGCACTCTCGGCGTACTTCTTCGTAATCGATACCATACATAAAGCCTGGGCGCCCCGTTTTTCGTTGACTTATCAAGAAATCAATATCTTCTTGATTTGACATTATTTTTAATGCACTTGCATGCGCCACGTCAAAAAGCATATCCAATTTTTCTTTCCACGTGTTTACTTTGCTCTTATGGAAATTAGAAGTCTTCTTTGAATCTTTTTGAAAGCTTTGCCATTCTTTATACAATTTCTCTACATTTGTAATGCAGTGTTGTTTATCCTTGACCGGAATGCGGGCTTTTTCCCAGAACACGAATAGTTATTTTACAACTAAATCTGAACTTTCCCGTACATTTTTTTTACTACACGTAAATTGAAAAACAAAACTTTCAACACTTCTATATTGGAGGGTAGTTTACTTCCCGTTAATGAGTTGGTACAATAACCAATTAAATATATGCGTTCACGTAAATTTCTAGCAGACATTTTCGACTTTTCACATTCAAATATTCACTTCGAATGATTTTTTTGCAAATTTAATGCTATTAAAAAATGTTTGCGGCTGCTGCATATAACTGTAAAATAAGAATCTATTTTCCGAGAAACATTGGTGCTGATTTTTTGTCGGTAGCTTACGCAAGCATTGAGAATAATATTGTTGAGGTTGTAACGGGAATATTCTCGGTCACAATTGTCAATATTATAGATCGCTTCAGCATACAGGCAAAAAAAATTTGAAGCAAACTTTTAAAGACAATTCTTACACTTGAAAACAAAAGTAAACAAAAAAAGTCTGAAGTTCGGACTAGCGAGGTCTTACTGTATATAATTGTTAAAGCTACTCTTACGTAAATCATAAGGAATTTTCTATATGAATCTTTAATTAAATAAATCTGAACAAAATCCAAAATTTGAATCATATAAGTAATTTTATTTAAGTATAATAAATCGACATTGAGGCGTACTTTTTCTCCTATATTTAAGTTTTTTTCATTAAATATTAACATTAGACAAAAATGTTATTGACAGATGTTATTGTAGACATATTAATGAACATCTTTCGCCAGTAATGTTTAAAAAAAAAAACACAGAGAAAGTTACAAGCAGTCAAAGTAAGAATTTGCGTGAAAAAACGTATTTTGTGTAACTTTGGGGGGCCGACGCGCCCCCTAATCCTCTTCCTACGACCTTGAAATTTTACTAGAATTTTTTTTAAAAAAAACTACACACAAAAAAATACTGAGACCAAAGAAAATATCACTTTCGAAATTAACTGTCACCCTAATGTACACGCATAAGTGGGAGTTCAATATAAGTTTATTTGCATGAAATATTCTAATATTGGAATATGAATTAAAAAGAATATAGATAATATGTTCTTGAATAGCTTTTTCGTCTTTTTTTTTTATTTCGTATCGATATATATGTATGTATCTATGTATACACTCGTACATGTCGTTAGCAATCCATTTAATTTAGGCAAATGTTCATTCCTTGCGTAGTCCAATGTTATAAAAGTGCTGCTGTTATTGAATGAGATATGGTCAGAATTTAAAAATGGTATCATATTCACAAAAATAATATGGATTTAATAAAAAAAGTGGTTATTGTAATATATGCATACGTATGCACATTTGAGTATAAAACAAAACACACTGCAACATCTTTTGTATTTAAATCAAAGTAATAACTTTTGAAAATAATACTCATACGACCTGTTAATTTTTGCCTGCTTTATAATTATGTTCTTCTTCTAAAAAAGTTTACTATTTTATAACATTTTCTTTTCTATAAATACTGCTGCATTTATTCTGCGCCTGCATTTTCTTTGAATTGTTTGTTATTTTCTTACAATTTTGCACCCTAGTACAAAAAACATTCGAAATTTTCCAGCTTTATCCATTCCTAAGTCACTCTTTCCTGGTATAGCGGACTTTTACAACCCGTTTGCAGCGCGTAAGTGAATTTTTTTAAACAATTGGAAAATATTATTTTATGCGAGAAGAGAAAGTACCATAAATTATAAAAAATAGTAACAAATCTCTATTAATTAGATGTAAACTTTTTGGTGTCATGCGGGGGAATATACATACATACAAGGGGATTATACACTCTGCGCGCTTAAATAGGCACAAATGTTTTATTAATTTTTTCCTTTATTTTATTTCAATTTTATAATTTTTATTGAGCTCAAGGCCAGTTTATGGAAGATTTTTGTGAAATAGCTACAAATGTTTTATTAATTTTTTCTTTATTTTATTTCAATTTTAAAATTTTTATTGATCTCAAGACCAGTTTATGGAAGATTTCTGTAAAAAAAACATCAACAGTGGTTATGAAAAATAAATTTAATTAATTTAATAAAAAGAATTCTGATGAGGAAATGTGGTGATTTCCGAAATAGTACTATAATTTTTACCATTAACAGTTTTGTTGTTTTTTCACAAAAATCTTCCATAAACTGGCCTTGACCTCAATAAAAATTGTAAAATAAACATTTACTAGGCCAACAGAAAAATAAACAAACATTTATTTTATTTGTATAAGTTTTTAATTCAAATTGGGTTCGTTCACTAACCAAATAATATAAAATAAAGTTTGAAACTTTCGTTGATGAAGAACGATAATGCCAAATTTTGCAAATAAAAGCGCCGCAGTGTAGAACACTGCAAAATATTATACACTAGTTACTAGGCAGGAAGCTTTCCATTCAGTTAGCTCGAGAAGTAAAAAAATCTACAATCATGTTTAAATGCCTTTCGTCGGAACAAGAGTGCTCATGAAGAACACTCCAGCTCTAGAGCTTATCTTATCTTATGAAGACTACCACTAAAAGTAGAGAAAAACTACCTTTTTTTTTATTTGCCGTGGTTAAAATCAACGAAAGGGAAACATTTCAATAACTATTCGAAAATATGCCTCGATAGTCTAGCCTTGAATGGCTGCTTGGCTGATATTAAAATTTAAAAAAAAACCATCAATATAGCAATCTACCTTTTTAGAATTTTTGCAATTTCTTTCAATCAGCAGTTTTATACCATTCAATTTTAGTACAATTAAATGCATGTTTGAAGTGTTTAAAAGCTACTGTTAATTTTTGAAGTTTTTTACTAACACTCGTTCACAACTATTGCCATAAAACGGGTACTCGATGCTTCAGTAAAAATATATAGAAATCAGCGGTTATTTGTGGTCCTTTTGTTTTTGGTTACAAAGAGCTTGAACCAGGTGATTCGCTATTTAAGCTTAGCAGCCTTAAATTTTCCTATTTTCAACCGCAAAAATTATTTACAATTTAATATTTTTTTTTATTATTCCAGGTCTACAATGAATACCACATCACCCAAATCGTCTTTAGCCAAATTGGGTATACACACAACGAAACACAAATCGCTTAAAGTGATGGTGTTAGGACAGAGTGGAGTTGGGAAATCAGGTAATCAAACGTGCTATGCAGAATACCAAGCAATGATGATTATATCAGATTTTAAGAATAATTTACTACCAACAAAATACCAAAAATCTACTCGTTATATTTCACGTACTTTTTTCGTCTTCTCCATTCTTTCTTTCTATTTTCACTGACATATTTAGCTATGGTTGTACGATTCATAACACGTCGTTTCATTGGAGAATATGATCCCAATCTGGAAAAGATCTACACACATAACACAACATTCGACAATGAAATCATACAGTTTGATATATTGGATGCCGCTGGACAACCGAATGTACATAAGTTCAATAAATTACTTAAACAATACAAACTCTTTAACTCACACTTCACAAATTTTAGAAAGAAGACTGTGTTAGTTTGGACTCAAATATACGTTGGGCGGACGCGTTCATATTGATGTACTCTGTGACGGACAAATGTAGTTTTGACGAGTGTAATCGCCTGAAATTTCTGATTAACTATAATAAACGAAGACGTAAACTGGGTTCGAATAATAAGGTGGGTAAAGAGATTATCGCATGATACTAATACATACGTATGTAATTGAGAGCAAATAAAATATGTATATCAGTTAGCTGAGTTTTTATCATCTATCACTCTACAGGACTCGCTCTCCGATGTGCCAGTAATTTTGGTAGGTAATAAAACCGACCAAACGGGCGATCGCATGATCAACTTAGAGGAGGGTCAACGACGTTTTCGTGAACTATCATGTGCCTGCTTTCATGAGATCTCTGTGAGAGAGAGTGTTGATCAAGTGGGTGATGTGAATTTTCAATCGAAATGAAGGTATTTTAATAAAAAATTTAGGTGCAAGCCGTGTTTCGTGATGTATTTCGTTTCTGGCGCGTCTTCAGCAAATTTCCCAAACTGAAACGCTCCACCAGCGATGTGCAAAATGCATCCGACCCAGCGCTTAGTCCAGATTCTGGTTGCTCTTTCTACGATTCGTCGTCGTTTAACAACGAAACACGCCGATCATTCTTCATCATCGGTAAGTTGTTACTTTGGTAACGTTGTTCCCGACAACACTGGGTGTTAAGACCACTTCCAGCTCCCACAATAAAGCAGAGACTTTAAATTTTTCGTATGTTCCTTTAAAAGGTTCTTGTTTTTTTCGAGGTCCATTTTCGACTCTGTAGTAATTGCTTTCCGTTCGTTTTGAATGGTGTTGCAGTACTTTTGACTTATTTTTTATTTTCATTTTTCGTTTTCTGACGATTTGGCGTCAAGTTTCAGTTATTTTGTACCCGTTTTTTTGCAATTATTATAAGGCAACCGGTCGGTTTTCCGAATTGGGTTCCTATTTTCTGTCTATCACTAGCATAAACTATGTATGTATGTAATATATTTTATTTTTTTTTCTTGAACTTCATAGGCAACGCCTGCCTCGAGGAGAACGATCACAACGAGACCACCGACGAGCTAGGCACGAGCAGTTTGTGCAGTTCACGCAGCGACATCGATACACCATTCCGCAGTAGAGCCTCCACCGATGGTACGTTGCTCTCACGGCCGCGTCGTTGGCGTTACCCACCGCCTGGTTGCCTCATGCCGCACACCAATCGGGTTGAACGTCGGATGAGTATCTCAACTCGTGGCAGCAATGCCAGTTATTGACTAATGTCAATGTAAATGGTGCGCAGAACTCAATGGAGTAGGGAGAATACACTCTAACTACTTTAAGCCAAAAAAAAACGAAAAACAAACCATGACATAATTTTATTATAAACTAAGCTGCTATGAAAATTGTAAAGCTTTGCTTTTTTTACGAAGAAAATTTACTAAATTTTTTTTGGGTTATAAAAAGGGTTAAAAAAAACACTAAATCGGGATTCTTAGTCATGCATATGGATATTTGTGTTTCTGAGGATAATTGATGAAGAATGTTACTGCTACGATTACATTTAGATCTAATATACATATAAGTATATGTATGTACATATATATGTTTTATATGTAATTTTATTTATACCGATTGTATGTATGTATGTATGTATGTATGTGTGGACTTAAACTTTATTAAAGGTTTCATATTATATGTGTGTATGTGTTTGTATGTTTATAAATAAATGTAAGAAAACTTGCTTGAGATGCTTTTTAAAAAATTGTTTTAGGCTGGTTGGGTATTCCTGAAATCAGTAACATTTAGATTAACGTATGTATTTGTATTGGTTAATACTTAAATATAACGTCTTGAAATAGTTATTCACAATTTATAGGAAGAGCATTGATCGCAGCTGAACTACTTCTTTGGATTGTTCCGCCTACTCTTTTGGATGAATCTTCTTCTAGGCAAAACGACATACTAGAATATGTACGATGCCAAAAACATTAGGTTCCAACAACAGTTCACGGAAAATATAACATTTATTCCATCTTTAAGATGGAGAAAATCTCCGATTTTCCAACTAATTGTACACAACGGAAGGCAATGTAAAGTTTACTACGCTTCCTTCGCTTCCCCTTACAAAATTTGCAGTAATGGAAGTTAAATATATACAATATGTAATTTAATATATGTACATACATATGTACGTACGTCAAGTAACTGAAGAATTCACTTCGAAAAAATATACCCCAAAACGAGAATAGCCCTTAGAACTGGTCTGTAAAATTACGTAAAGTAAAATGTTTATTCCGTGAAGTTTCTAGAGCGGTTTCGAAAATGTTTGAAGTTAATTTGGGATAAAATCAAAAAAAAATTTGGAATCCCCTCGATACTATTTTGTAATTTATTCGGCCTATTTCTGGATAATTTTAGAAAAAGAGCAAGTCTAGTTCGAGACCAGTCACGAGAAAATTTGTTACCTTTGGTATTTGGTATCGATTCGGCAACAGTTCGGAAAATATTCTAAAAGGATTTGTCACCTATGGTAGAACGTAACTAGTTTCAATCGGTTAGAAATGTCTCCCTCTCTCTCTCTCTCAATTGCGTCGGAATAAATTTATAAAATACTAGTGTGGGCTTGTGGTTATCGCGGTAATACGGCATGCGGGCGAAATAAGCTATAAAAGACACGGTTGAAATGATATAGTCGAATAGAGACCGACTGTCATTTAAGCGAGCGCTGGGAAAAAAGCACAGTGCGAAATTCTGTTAAGACCGAAATTGGTCGAGTGAACTCCTCACGCTTAAAACACAGATTTAGACGCATCACTTTTTAATTAGCATTCAGGCAGTAAACTTGAACACATTGCACGATATCTAAGTGGAATCATCTCAGCACCTTTTACTCGGCTGTCCACTTTTCGCGAGACTTTGGCGCCCATTTTTTCTAAATAGTCCAGAGGAGCGTTCGGGCATTGAATTAATAACAACGTTATTTTACAATCGGCTTAAAGCATTTCATTCACTACGAAACTATATTCTCTTTTATAAATCGGTGTCATTTATTGCAGTGCGCATAAAATATATTTTTTTAAGCACATAATATTAGCTAATAGTAATAAATAACGAAAAATATATGCTAATTTGCGCCAATCTCGAATATGAAGTGATAGTTTTCAGCACCAGCAATAACAACGCATTTCTTATTAATATTCTTCATCGATTTTCAATAGATATTCCTCGGCACGCAAAGCCAATTCGCGAATATTGCGGAGACAGCCAGCGGCAGCCAGTTGTGTCTCTTTATTAGTGGAACCAACACACTCGATCAAAAATGGCACCACACCACTCTGGAAATAATGAGAATAATAATGGGGATACGATTTAAGACTCCACCACTCACCTGGTGCATAATGATGCAGTTCTGCGGATCCATTGACAACTTCTCCAACGCCATGGCTGTTGTACGATGTACGGCTGGATCGTTGCTCGTCAAGTAGCTAACTATAGGCGTGACAGTGCGCAGACGTCCCAGCTCCTGTGTGTTATTACCGTATGAGGCACAGCTGGCAATTGCAGCGGCCAAGTTTTCACGCAACAAATCCTCGCTGGTATTGACTTTGTAAAATTTACAATGTAAATTTCCTTATTTTGTTTTTGCTCAAATACCCATACTCACCTAAATCTGCTAGCTTGTAGATAACCTTTAAATCCGTCAAAATCGCCAAATTAGTGGTATCCTTAGCAATCGTTGCAATAGCCGCACAAACGGCCGACAACACCTGCGAGTCGGTGGATTTCAACAAATCCACAACTAATTCCATAGCACCCACCAAACTCCGCACCAATTCTCCCGACTCATGCGCATTACGCACACACGGGCAGATGGCATAGGCGGCGTAAGCCTGCACTTGTTTGTCCGTATTCTTCAGCAATGACCAAGTCAGACGCACTGCATCCAAATCCTCTAAAATGCGCATACTCTCAAGATCCTCGGCACATTCTTTCAATGCTTTAGCCAAGTTCACCAAAAGTGGTGCGTGCGATGAGTTCAATAGCGCGACCAATGCTGGCAAACCCCCAGCTGCACGCAGCACTTCACGATTATTTTGGAAGCGCACACATTCCGCAATCGCGCCAACCACATTTGTAATCACATCATCGGAATCGTCGTTTAGCAACGGTACAAGATGATTGGTTAGACGGAGTGAGTCCAATTTCTTCACATTTGCATCCGATACGGCGCACATCCAAATTGCTCCAGCAACACCGGTCATAAGCTTTTTATTATCGCGTACATTTTTATCTTTAATTATGGCGACTAGTGGCTCCAATCCACCAGCGGAACGTACTAAATCTCGTGTGGTCTGATCGAAGGCGCATTTGTATATGGCAGTACTGCCTTCGGTCTTCAAGTCCAAACTGTCCGAATGCAAGTGCGTGACAATGTCGGCGATCATGCCTTCGGTGGTGATGGCCAGTTGGAACTTGGGCTGGAATGGAAAGTTAAATTTTTTGAGAAAAATACGTGAACTTAAATAATCCAGAGTCTGGTTGTCTTTAGGGCTTTAGGTCCGGCCCCTTAAAAAGTACTACCAATGGAAAGCCATGACAAGCATCGAATGAAGCACTCTTTGTGTCTAATATACCTAGTTTGTTTTTAACCAGCTAAATAAAGAAATTATTGGGCGAAAAAGTATAGAATAATATTTTGGAATGATTTGTTTGGCCCGGCTAAAGATACCATAAATACAAAACTGCGTAGGTATTATTCGCTCTCGATGCTGATCTTGAGCAATAACTATACCTCCATTCAACTTAAATAAAAATCGTATTTATTACCTGCGACGCACATTCCTGTATGGTACCCATAATGGGTATAACAACATCTGTGTGACAAGATTTGAGCAGGCGAGCCATCAACGGCACGATACCGCTTTTACGCATCAATTCCTTATTGTGGCGAGAGAGGGAGAGTGACCAAAGTGCGCGAGCGCCCGCGCGTGCCATATTTAAACACTCCAAATCGCCCATAATGAGTTCCTCTCGAGGTGTTTTGAGTATACTGGAAAAACACATCGAAAATATACATGGCAAGCATGATTGACGACAAAACTGTGACACTTACCGCAAGCACACATCTAACATATCAACCAACTTCGGTATACCATCGCAGGTGCGCACATACTTTCGAGCCAAGCGCACCTTGCACACGTTAGCCAATGTCTCTGCGGCCATTGTCTTTAGATCACGTGACAGTGCACTCAAAATATCAACAATCAATGGTATGCCACCCAAATCGACGATACTCTTGCGTATATCAATATTTAGCGAGATCTCAGAGAGGACATAGAGCGAACCCAAGCGACAGTGTGAATCATTGCATTCGAGTATGTTGACCAATACTTCCAAGCCGCCAATATCCTGCACGGCCATTTGATTGATTTGTGTGCGCAGATCGTAGTCCCGTAGGCAGCAAAGCGAGACAATGGTGGCCGTTTGATTGCCCGCTTTAATGTATTTTATCAATTTTTGTATATTATAATAGTCAGCGGGTATTTCGGCGGTGCGTGCAATATCCTTCCAACGTTCCTCTTCTTCGGTCGACGATTCGACTTCTGTCGAATCGGAATCTTGTGTGACAACGGTTTTCTTGCTGCCATAGAAACGTTCCGGGCAGCTGCCGCATGTATCGTATATGCGTCGACGAGCCTCCTTTTTCTTTTTTTGCTGCACTTGTTGTTGTTCCTCTTCCTTCAATTTCTGTTGTATCTGCTGTTCATCCAATTGCCATATCTCCTCTTGTTTTTGTTGATTTTGTGCTTGAACCTCTCGCAAATGCTTTTGCTGTTCTGGTGTGAGCTCCATCAAACGAACTTTGCTGTCCGTTAACGTTTGGATATTTATAATTTCTTCCTCTTCCTCTACATTTGCCATGCCGCTGGTGTCTGCTTATATAGAATAACGTAAAAAATATGAATTATCAAAATCAATTTCTTTGAGTTTTGTAAGTTTCGTGCAGGAATTTTTCTGCAAGATTATTTTTATTTTGTCATTATCTGTTTGTCGTGTTGTCAATACGGTTGTTATTTACTTCATTTCGATTGGAGCGAATTCGTGTTGTCGTAGAAACGTTTTGAATGTGGGTAGGAAGCGGGTTCATGAGCTGGCAGTTTTAAACAATTTTAAATTTGAGTTAAAAAAATAGTGTACTTTTAACACTTGCAGCCAGCCAGTAGATCACAGAAACTTTTCACAAACCACAGGCCAAAATGGTAATTAACCTCTTTGGTTTTTATAAGCAAAGTTCTAGCTCATCGGATGCCTTGGAAGTTGAAAATACTTGCTGTATATTTCCCGATCCAGCAGATATCAAAGCACACTCCCAGAGCTTCCAGTGAAGAGTTTCCGGTTATTAATGTGTGATAATAAGTATCGAGTACCCAGTAAGAAACTGGTATTTTTTTAATCATTTTATTAGAAAAAGTTATATTCTTGAAGGGAAAAAGACTCCTGCGGCAGGTTCAGATACAAATCCAAGCCCAAATACATGTGTATGTTAACCTGTGTTAACCTTCCTAAAATGTCTAACATTCCTTTCATTTTGATTTACATTTAATTTCTTTCGCTTTATTTTAGTACATCTTTTTACATATAAATTTACATCCGAATATACTCGGTACGTCTGTACATACATAGATATTATCCAATATTTCTCCCCTCAACAAATGCGGTCACGCATCGTTGATACAGTCATGGGTTTAACTCGCTTGTCACAGCAGCAACACCATTTCGTATTCTGGGTCAAAGGTTGACAAGGTGTAATTGGAATTTGAATGCGCAACAGTAGCCGATGAATGGCACCAAACGTAAAGCATTTGCTTAAAATTAAATAAATGCCTACTAGCTAGATTAAGCATTTTGGTAAGTGTGGTCAGTGTGCAATAAAATGTATCAACGCATTGTTGGACTATTCTTCACTTTCCTACTTGCTATGCGGTTTTGTAGTGCAAATAGCGTTGGAATTAGGTAACTATTTTGAAACGTTTAGAGTAAAAGAAAATTGTTCTATAACAAATCTTCACACCAGCATCCTTGAATCGCAAGTAGCCGATACGTCCCATGAGAACCTACATCATTTACTCGCACAACTTTTGGCATCGTCACGTATTGAACGCTGTTTTGTTGTAATCACCGATCGCAACTATGAGTCGCTTTATAACGGTCAATTCTTTAACAGCAAACGTCCGCCATGCGCCTACTACTTCATAAAAGTGCCGCCGATGGAGGATTTGCTGGCGCCCAATTACCAAATCGTGCGAGTGTTGAAACAAATACGCGCACAGAATTGCGAATTTATTGTCGTGACACTGCTGAATGGCTTACAGGTGCAACGTTTTTTGCGTTTCGTTGAGAAACATCGCATATTGAATATGCAACAGCGTTATGTTTTGCTGCAAGATAAACGACTTCTGACAAACGATATGTGGTATATATGGAATAATATGATTTCAACGATATTTGTGAAACCACTCGAGGGTGCAAGGTACCGCCATATTGTTTTTAAAATTAAACCTAGCGTTTATAAGTAAATAATAGTATTAATTACATAGGTTTCGCTTGAACACAATTGCATATCCAGAAGTTTTAAACGGTTTGGTAGTTACAAAGCGCCTAATGTTGTGGGAAAAGGGTAAACGTATAAAAATCAATCAATTATATCAGGATAGAACTTCTAATTTGAAAGGTTCGTTTAACAAAGTCTTTGTCCAATCTACCGCCATTAACGATGCTTATATTTCGGCTTTCTAGGCTTTGCATTGCCTGTCGTGGTTTTCGAACATGTACCAATGGTAAGACGGAGCCCAAATAATGACAGCTTTGTTGGACTTGAAGTGGAAATTTTAAAGGCACTGGGCGTTAAGCTCAACTTTATACCTAAATTCTATGAAACGAAAGATGCTGATTTTGCACATTGGGG
The DNA here is from genome assembly GCA_963971545.1 of Philophylla caesio. Taxonomy (NCBI): domain Eukaryota; kingdom Metazoa; phylum Arthropoda; class Insecta; order Diptera; family Tephritidae; genus Philophylla; species Philophylla caesio. The sequence continues at coordinate 95,227,293 of OZ020609.1, forward strand.
CAAAAAGTTGCCGAATGGCAGTTATTCGGGAGTGCTAGGCGACATGGTGAGTACAATAAAAATTATAATAAAAACATAGCCGTTGTTTTGCCGTGGATGAGTAAATGCGTGCAAGCCATTGAATTTAAAATGCGGAAACTCTGAGTGAGAAAAAAACTTACACGCCTACAATGGCAAACCTACAGTGTACTTCTTTCATTAAAAAATTATGCATTGTGCTTGGTACAATTAACACAATTAATTGTACCAAGGCATTGTGGGCGTTCGAATTTGAAGTTTTAAACTTCGTACAAAATTCAAATTTTCGTAAAAGTTACGAGCTGGAAAAAATTTTTGGAAAATGTAGTGAAATAATTTCAAGTTTTATGTCTCTAAAAATTTACCGTTCATTTTTGAGAATTTTTTGCCGAGATTATAACATATTTTCTTAATACAATAAAAATAAAATGCGTTTAATTAAATAAAATTCGCACTTTTCACCACTTTTACTTCTTGCGCGGCTGATTTTCAGTGCTGTAAAAACCTTTTTCGTTACTTTTGATACTTTTGGGACGGTTTTCGAGTTTTTTTGATTTATTTTTCGGTTTTCGCGAGAACATTTTTCAATTCTTGTAAACAAATTTTTTCGTCTCTTGGAATCGTCTTTTTTTCCGGCACCGATTTCTGTATCTTTATGACTGGCACTTCGGTTCTTTAGATACATTTTTCGGTTCTTGTAAGGCCCGGGTCGGTCAGTTCATTATAGGACACGGTTCTCTGTATTCGATTCTTCGGTTATAATTGCAATCCACCTTAGAAATTGTCAAAAAGCCGAAAGTGTTATATTCTATACCCGATGCTTGATGCTTGCCTTTCCATTTTTTAATTTAATCAACATTCCGATTACATACTAACTTATTAATAAACTTTATGATGTCATTCTGTACTCGCCTGCCTAAATACATTGCATTTTTTGGTGAATTTCTTAATTGATCTTTTAAGCTCTCATCAGCTCTCGGAAACAACTTCAAAGGCGATCCTTGCGCCCAAGTAGGTCGCTAGTGACAACCGCGCTAGCCTAACCCAACCTACCATTCAAAATTTCTCAAGAGACTAAGAGTTTCACAGACAAAGCTTTTTTCTCTTAAATTAGAGGTATTAAAGTCCCTATTTGATGCATGTGGTAGTCATGAATACCTCTGAAGCCAAGAAAGTTGTATTCTCATATTCCTAGGCCGTCATGCAGAGAAACTGCCATAGCGCTCATTCGGATAGCGATTTATTTTTTCCCCAATCCAGCAGTCTAACTTATTAAAAGAGTTCCAAAATCGCGCTCAAATTCAGTTTAAAAAAAGCTCCAATTTGCAGCGAAACCTTAGAATACGATAGTAGTTCCATGAAAAGTGTATTGAAATTCTGAGTTTATTTTTTGCCTGTAGCCCAAATTAATAAAATTCTAGGCGAGGCGCCATGCTCGCATTGCCATCGGCAATCTGCATATGTTCAAATTGTACGCCTCCATTATGGATCTATCTTGGCCGCATAGTTTTGAGTGTTTGACGTTCCTAACACCCGAGTCCTCGCAGGATGATAGCTGGCGCACACTAATACAGCCTTTCAGGTGAATACTCGTATATGTAGCAATGTCTGTATGTATGTAAAAGTATGCAAATAATTTTGGCAAATTCTTCTTTCACTCTACACGCTCTAGTGGCAGCATGTGGACTGGCGTTCTTTTCTCTCTTTTTATAGTGGGCACTGTTTTCTATGTAATGTCCAGCTTACACGCTATGCTACTGAAGCGTCGCATTCGCCAGTCCTATCGCATATTACATTGGTCGGAATGGCGCAGTAAGGGTATCATTCGTTCTCAACGCAGCTTCGATACAAAGCTCTTTCGAGATGTACATTTTCGTCGTTATTTGAGTCGTCTGAAGTCGCTACCACAACGTAATACCGATCTTTTCGATGAATATTCAAATTGTTTGCTCTTCACGTACAGCATGTTGATGTATGTTTCATTGCCAAGACTACCACGCACTTGGAGTCTGCGTGTACTCACCGGTTGGTATTGGCTCTATTGCATTCTGCTAACTGTCATCTATAGAGCAAGCTTGACCGCAATTCTGGCTAATCCAACAGCGCGGTAAAATTATTGAAGATTTGATCATTGCAATGTGTACATTTTGTATTTTTCAAATTTAGTATCACCATTGACACTCTAGAAGACCTGTCCAAGAGCTATGTGACCAGCGCTGCTTGGATAGATGAGAATAAGCAATTCTTTGTGGAGGCATTCGATGAGGTCGCCCAAAAAATTGGACGGAAAATGGAGATAGTGGATGATATCGAAACGGTGGTGGGTAAAATGTGAATTTAAGAACGCTTTAAAGTTTCGTAAATTTATATCCTTTTAACTGCCAGACAAATCGCATTGCCAAGGGTGAATATGCTTATTTCGATAACGAATATTTTCTGCGATATTTGCGCATGAAGGGCGCACAACGTCGTGAAGAGCAGCAATTTGCCGAGGTCGTTCTACATATTATGCGTGAATGTGTCATACAGATGCCAGTGGCTTTGGGACTGGAAAAGAATTCACCACTACAGTCGAATGTGAATAAATATTTGAGACGTCTTAGTGAGGGCGGTAAGTGAAAAGATTTGAGAGTGAAAGTGATAGAGTGAGAAATATGTGAAGTCGGTCGATTGCTACAATCTAAAGGTCTTTTTTTAAATCTGTATAAATTCTAAGTCCTCTGCTAATAAGGCAGGGTTTATAGCAAGATATTTCGATAGAGTTGGGTTAATTCCCCACGGGCTACTTTCGTATGTGAAACATATTTAAAGTAAGTCGAATCAATGTTAGATAAGGACTAATTGAATCTGCTACAATAGCGAGATCTCACAATGCAGAGGGTCTTACAAGACAACTAAAATTAATTGTCAATTATGGTGTTTTATCTGCTAAAGAAGTATTCACTGTTTTGGTTTGACTTAAAGTGCGGTGATTCTATTCTACAATTTACGAAAATCAGCACATTCAAAAACCACTCTGCCTTTGAGTCTGTCGCCACCGAAACCAACACGTTTTTTGGTAGTCTTTTAATAACCACAACAACTTTTGTACGTAGATGAGTTCCTTAGGCTTCAATAGTAAGGATCACTCACCTAATTTTACCTAAAGATGCAATGCTCCCAATTGAGAATCACACAACTGCTCCGATCAGACGATTATCACCCAACCTTTTTGTTTCCTCTGGCATTAGAAGGTCCTACCGATGAAACAAAGTTGACTCACGCCAAATTAGATCGTTGCCGCGTCTTTCGCATTCGATCTCATTGAATTTACGTTCGTACTTCTAGGGCTGTAGCGCGTCAAAAGCGATCTCGATAAATCCCAAGTATCCACCGCAGTTTTCATTTTTTTTTTTTTCACTTAGTTGATCAGAAAAGAAAACCAACGAACCATTGCCGATTTATTCTTAATTTTTGTCTATTTTTATCTTCTCTACATAATCGCCATTAATTTAATTTCAATGCATTTCTTAAGCCTATAGATCCACTCCTCAACACTTACTTTAAAATCTTGCTTTTTAAGCTTATCAAGTTCAGCATTAATCCGCCTTGCTGTTAAATATGTACCTTTCTCAAGTTTCTTTAAATTTTTTAAATAACCAGAAATCACAAGGTACTAAATCTGGAGAATTGGGTGCTGGTCGTATTTTTTCCGATTATATAAATTGCAATCTTCGTTATACCATTTTGCAGTTACCGTCTAACTCTTTTCCAATGGAATAGCAGCTACGAATTGATTAAGAAAAAATTGAGCAAAATGCAATCAAGTCTCTTTTTGTGCCACATTCAAAGTTCGTAGAACCCATCGCACAGATTTCTTCGTGTATCCCAGTTGATTATGTACTTGATATTCGCTATACAGCCATGGCATTCAAGTTCAATTCATCAGAAATCATTTCTTGTGTCAATCGTGGATCTTTAGACAACTTTGGACCTCACCAGAGCCACAGTCGTCATCAGTCATCAGTGGCGACTTTCCCCGTCTTTAATCGTTGGCTCTTAAGCTTACGCCGAAATCCTAAGAGAATCACACATTTCTGTTAGTGTTGGTGGTGGAATTTCGTCTGATCTAACGTCAGATATTTTGCGTTTTCTTGTCTATATTTTAACCGTTTATTGTGAAATTTAGAATGAAGTATGGCAAAATAATTGTAAAGGATTTGGTATATCTGGTTTCTAAAAAAAAAAAATTTTAGCGACCAACTAAGCCAACCAACTTTTGTTGGTCCCCCGTTGTTAGTTCCTCGTAGTAATTTTTCTCATTTTATAAAGGTAAGAATTCTAGTTTTTCTGCTTTTTTTTTTGAAGATATTAACACACAACTCTTCAAGTTTTCATACGGCCGCTACAAAGACCCATCGCAACTCATAAACATTTTAGTGCAAATAAAAAAAAAAAACATTTGAATATTTTCATAATTCATTAATCATTCTTCAAATTTAGGTCTCATCACGAAATGGCTAAAAGATGCAATTTCTGAGTTACCCGCCGAGGAGCGTACACCAGAGGAGGCTGTTATGGATTTACCAAAGATATGGAGCTCATTTGTTGCACTGGGCATTGGCTACTTTTTGGGCATTTGTGCCATAACCGGCGAGTGGCTGCACTACGAATATGTTGTGCGAAAACATCCACTCTACGATGTGTACAATAAGAATTTGTATTACAATTTTAAACGTAAATTTTCAAATTATTAATATAAATCAACTGTGTATGTATGTACATATGTATTGTAAATAAACACATACACGTACATACATATGTATGTTTGTAAAAGCGCAAATCTATAGTATATTAAACTGTCATATTCAAATAAAATTCGAGGCGTTTGTGGTTTTACACTATTTAAGTAAATAGTTTAATATTTTAACTTTGTAAGTACATACATACATACATTAAAGTATTATTGTATAATTTGTTGTTCATTAGACTCGATAACACTACACACATTTACATACATTGTTACAAAATAACGTGCTTATTGACATTTTGTTCTAAAATAAATATACATTAAAATACATATAGTAAGCAAAAGGATTAAATATCATAATAAAAATAAATATACATACATATGTATGTAGATATACACAGTCGGTGTATGGTAAAGCGAGAAATATAGTTCTTTTAAAGCTCAATAGAATAATTGCAAATTACATAATATTTTTAATGTGCGAAATGCTTTCAGTGCTTTGTAATTTTACTGCCTACATTAAATGCATTCAAAATTTACATTTGAAAAACATTTTAAAATAATATTTTATGTAATTGATAAAAATTAAAATATTTAAAATGTGTCATCAAAACAAAAGAGAGGCCAACTAATTTTGTCTCTCAGTAGGTATGTAAGTATATGGGATGTGACGCGCTCATATACATAGAATAAAAGCAACCAAGAAAATATGTAACTGCAGGAACAATTATCACACTCATTTACGTCTTGACTTTACGACCTGATTTCGGTATGGCATATTTATTATGACCATAATTATTATGTTTATTATGTTTCGCTGCGTTGCTTGAACGCAATATGCCATTGGGTTTTGTTCGTGTTTCGAACAATACATCCGAATCCGTCTCTGAATCGCTCAGCGATGTTGTACGACCAACTGAAACAAAAAAATTTAATTATCAAAAATAAAGAGTAATGTACGTAGAAATTTAAATTAAGATGCCATTACGCTTACATTGCGGTGCTTCCTCGTCGTTATTGCCGATTAATGAATATTTTTGTAATTTTGGTCTTTTCGGTGGTTTCTTCGTTTGTCGGCATGCGCAGGTTATGCCCCAAAATAAGCCGGACAGTAGTAGAAAAGTCATAATTACGCCAACAAATACGTATAAAATAGACCAATCTGCAAATGGTAATAATTAAATAGCTTGTGATTTAATTTTTTAAATATAATATTAGACATGCTGAGGATCGATTAGATGATATGTGTATGTATGTAGTTATATTGTGCCACAATTAAACAAAATTCTATATATTTTTTTAAGTAAAATAAATATTCAAATTTTGTGTATTCGATATAACATCTCTAATTTGTATGCTTTTACATTTACATACCACAATTGGCCTCCTCTATGCCCCAGTAATAGATAATTGATGGCATCCAAAACGCTTCACAGGTGCATGCACGCGTTGTAGGATCACATACACCATGGCCAGAGCATTTATTTTGGCACACAGTTGTGCGTATATCTGTGAAATCGGTACCTAGTAGACCAGCATCGCGTTGAAGCTTTTCTTTAAGTAGCTGTTCTACAGTCAAACCACTAACTGGATGACTTTGACCATCCGAGCCGATGGACTACATTGAAAATAAATTTGGAATTATGGAATTTATATTAATTTTAACATTTTCAACAGATATTGCTCACCTCTACATAGAATACTAGAATCGTTGAATCTGCACGTCGTCCATCGCATTTAAGTTCACGCACAAATATTTTCATATCGCCCAAAAGTAAACCGATCTTTTGCACTATCGAATTTAACTCAGCTTGCGTCAGCACAGACGGTCCGAGGGGCAAAGTTAGTTGTACCAAATTCATTAGCAATGGATCGGGATGCACAATAACACTGACTATATCGCTGCTGGACAACCCCTGTTCATCGTAGACAGTCAATTTGAAGATATAGCGGCCGTGCATAAGATTTGTTAGCTTAAGCAGAATATATAAATATGTATATAGTAATTGCATATTATGATTTGAAAAATTTAAAATGTTTGCTTACAATCATAACAGACTGCTTATCACTATCACCAACAATAACACCCGCAGCCAAACTATTCTCCTCACGTGTCCAAACATAACGCTCAACAGCCAAGTCATCCGACGAGGTTGAGCCATTCAAGTAGAGCGCCGTAAGCGGCAATGTAACGCTTTGATCGCCACCGGCATTAGCAACAGGTGGCGCATTTTTCTCTGTTGCGAGTTTGGCACAAATTAAAAAAAAAAATTAAATATAAAAATATTGTTCTATATTTACCTTGCACAACCTTTATCCAAACTTTATCAGTAGCCGTATTGTTATCCTCATCGATCACGCTCAAAACAAATTCATACAAACCCAACGTTAAAGCAGTAGCATTCGTTGCCTTAACAAATCAATGAATCAGTGTGTTCATTATTTTTATTTGTAAAATAAAGGCAGTCGTCTACTCACCACCGCTGTGCTATTCGGCAACATTGCTGTATTCGGTCCGGAATTTTGTCTCCAAAGATAACTTTTTATGCGTATATCATCAGTGGAGGCCGAACCGTTTAGAATAACCCAGTTGCGAGGTAAATTTATTGTCTGCGTGTGTAAGTGGTTAAAAGTTTTTAAGAATATGCAACGTATGTATGTAAATTTATGTACATATCTTTCAGAAATATTACCTGATTTCCACCTGCCACAGCAATAGGCGGTGTATTTGTTTGTGCCTTCACAAAAACGTGTACTTTTGCGGTGCTGAATTGGCTACTGCCATCTGTTACTTTTAAAACGAACGTGTAGATACCTTCCTCCAAGTTGGAGAGCTGTGAAAAGAGCAGACAAATAAGTTTATGGTAAACATCGCAAATCCCTAATCTAAAGCACAATGATTTTTAAGTTTTTGTTGCGCTATAAAAGTTGTTGTTATAGTCTTCGCAAATGCCTTTTTTTTTTTTTTTGCATATTTAGTACTTAAACGAATTACGATTAATACGAGATTATTACTTATTTTCTAAAGTTACCTGCAAATATGGTGTGCGTGTGTTCTGCATATCAACAGCTTTTGTATCATCTCCTGCATCTTTAGTCCATTCCCATGCAACGATTTCGTGGTCGTCAGTGCTCGCAGTGCCATTTAAGGTTACATTATTGTTCGGTAGATATAATATAACAGCATCACCTAAAACCAAATATAAACAAGTATTTTTAAAGGTAAGTATGTGAAGATGTTCAAAAATTTTAATACTCACCTGCATTGGCCACTGGTGGATAGTCGGTGCCTTTCAGCACCGTTATATTAGCTGTCGTCGAATTTGTTACATTATCGGAATCGGAAACAGTTAGTTTGAAGGTATAATTGCCGGGCGAAGTAAGATCGGTCAATTGCAGCGTATTCACCTCAGCCAATTTTGGTTGATAACCTATGGGTCCCTGCACCACTTCCCAATGCCAGCTAATAATTTTGTCGTCATCGGTGCTGGGACTACCATCTAAAATGGCATTCGTAATGGGTTGACGTATGGTTTGCTCTTTTGGTTTAATCACCACTTGTGGTACACGATTAATGCGCTTTTCTGGCAGCACTGTTACATTGGCCATGGCTTCACCAGAGGTGCCATTTTCACCTGTCACAGATACTTTGAATATATACAGACCCTCGGAGAGATTAGAGAGTTTAACTTTCGATTGACTTTGATCGGAAATAGTGCCATTCATTGGCCCTTTAGGTTGTGTGATTAAGGTCCATAAATACTTATATTTACTACCACTCGACTCCTCATCGGGCATAGTGAATGCTGCTAATGTCACTTCTTTCTCGGGCAAACGCACTTCTTTGGACACCACCGAAACCACTAATTGTTTGTCTATTTCTGCTTTGACTGTGGTGACTGTCACATGTTCGCCGCCATCATCATCCTTAGTCTGTTCAACATTGGTCGGCAAGAGTTCAGATGCAGCTGCAGACATTGAGGAATGTTGCGGCACAATATCTTCAATGATAGGATAATCAGCTGCTGATGTCTCGGATGGCACACATTCATGTTGCTGATTGCGCACTAGTCCGGCCAGACACTGACATATACCAGTTGCCGTGTTTGGACGTACAAGCACACATTCCTCTTTCGGTCCACAGCGGCTATTTGCACCCAATTCAGACATATCCAATTCGCATGGCACATATCTATTTAGCTCGGGCGCTAAGTTAGCGCCAAAGAAGGATAAGCCGTCTGGGTCACCCGTCATGGCCAAACGCATTGGTTTCACACGCTTCTCGGCTATAGGATAATACTCTTCATCATAAGCGGCTGGTTCCTGTTAGGAATTGTTTATAAACATACAAGTTTTGCTCATTTTCTTCATTTTTAAAACCCACCTGATTTCTTCCCAAGTAAGGCAATTTATGTTGTTGCTTCCAAAATCGTAGCGAATTCGACTGTCGCTCATTGCCGCTTGCAGTCTCAAAGACTTCGGTGGGCAGCAAATCAATACCGCCACCACTACTTTTAATTTCCTTCATCACGTCCATCCAAGTGACATTTTCATCATCGGTACCCTGCTTGCGTACCGGACTGACTAACATCATTTGTAAACGGTCCTTTCCTGGCAACCGTCTTTTAGGCCAGCACCCTTCATTGCTTGCACATCGCACATGGTAACACTTACGTTTATAGATGAATACCAAATTACAGGTATCATTGGTGCGAGCCTTCTTGCAGCAAGCAGATAGACATGAGAGCGAATCGATATCTTCGCCCATGCCAGTATCCAGTGATGTGTACTCCTCAAAGGTGCCGGCATTAACTTCATCGCGTGGCGTGGCATTTTCAAAAACATAGTTTAGCATGTTTGGACACAGCCCTAGCACTTCGTCAGCGTTGCGTGTACTCAGCGGTATTTCATTTGTTTTTGTTGAAGTGGATTCAACCTCGGCAAATGCACCGTCACTGTTGGATTGCAATATGTTTTGTGTTGTTGTAGTTGCTGCGGTGGCTGCATAACTAAAAACCACCAGTAAGGCCAATAAGCGATGAAAACGGAAGCATATATGCGACTCCGTGGAATACATTTTACAGTGTTGTTGTACAAGATATATGTATGTTTTTTTATTTAATTGCATTCAATGAAATCACTTATCTTTGGTACGAGTGTACGTTTGAAGAGATACCCAGATGGTGTAAGATTCACCTGAGTTTATCAAACTTTATTTTTCATATTTGCATTCCACATTTATTATGGTTTTAGTTTAATCTTATCTTACTCTGATTGTGAAATAATAATATACAATTTTTTTTCTGCGTTATCTCTGATCTTTTTACTTTTAAAGATGATGCAAACTTTTATTCTAGTTGGAATCTTTAATTTCCCCTTTTAATTGTCAAAATCAGCTGTTTCATGCTGGTATTGCAGAGGGTTGCATGTTATTAAAAAACCGGGTACAAGTAGTTAGTTTCGAAAGTGTGCATATTAGATTCAGTCTAAAATTATTAAATAATTTCATTGACGCGTTTTTAAGTCAATATTAAATCAACTGTAACCCGACTTTATCTTGACTTTAACTACGATACACCATTAATTTCTTGCAGGAAATGTTTTTTTTTTGAACTCAATGCTTCGATGAAGTCTTTACGTTACAATGATATATTCAGTTTTTAATTTCGTAAAACAAATCATACAGGGTGTTAATCAATTATATAAATCTTATGTAAATTTAAATTATTTTATAAACTTCAAAATATCGATACGTTTACTAAATATTCAAATAAATGTTTCATGCACATTACTTGTTATATGTATCTCTAACTTTTAATTTTGATGATTTTGGTCCTAGTTTTAAAAACATTTCATAATACCACAATCAAATTATTTCCAAGTGAGTTTATTCCATGATTCCTTGTCAAAACTAGTTTTTAAGCAGAGTAGGTTCACATCCACCTTTGAAGATATTTCTGTTAACTACGTTTTAGCATTCAGTAATCTGGCAACACTTTTAAAAGGTGTCATCTGCTGAGCTCACAATTTTGGACTCTAGTGGAATTATCATATTGTGGTATATTTATTATTTTGTGTTAGAAAAAAGTATTCCTTGATAACCTAATTAAAAAAAATAAATCTCACATCACAGCGTGTGGCAGAAAACCGAGCCAGTGAAGCATATATTATAATAAGCACTGAAAATGGTTTTCAACTTCACAGCCTTCACTTATATAGTCGCTTTGATAGGCGATGCATTTTTAATATTTTTCGCGATATTTCATGTAATCGCTTTCGATGAATTAAAAACAGACTATAAAAATCCAATTGACCAATGTAATAGTCTGAATCCGGTAAGTTTAGCCATATCAAATAACACAGGGCTAGAAAAGCTGTGCCAATTCTCCCGCCGTCAGATCTAATTATAAATAATGCAAATCATGCTAACTTCTACTTTCAGTTGGTGTTGCCCGAATATATACTTCATATTTTCCTCAACTTATTGTTCCTGCTTTGTGGCGAATGGTTTTCGTTGTGCATCAACATACCCTTAATCGCATATCACGTATGGCGGTAAGAGATATGTACATATGTACATGTATTAGCAACATTAGTAACTTAGTTTATGGAAGGAGTAAATTGGTGGTTGTTAAGTTTTTCCACTTAACCCAAAATGTGTCAAACACAATTCAGCCATGAATCATCACGTGAATATTGTTTTGAAACTAAAACTGTGCTGCTAACAAATTTTGTCTGCAATATATTCGCTGTTTGTTTTTACTATTTCATTTATTCGCTATAGTTACAAGAACCGACCCGTCATGACTGGTGCAGGACTCTACGATCCAACCACTGTGCTGAGTACAGATAACTTAACGAAAAATATGCGTGAAGGTTGGATTAAATTGGCCATTTACCTGATTTCGTTCTTCTACTACATTTATGGGTAAATTTAATAAACTTAGATATACATACATATGTAGTATTTGCAACTAATCAAAATTTCATATATTTAACAGGATGGTTTATGCGCTCATCTCTACGTAGAATAAAACGCAAGGCAGTAATCTCGGAATCAAAAAAGGAAAATTTCAACTGCTATCAACTCAGCACTTACTATAAGCGTGGTGAACAAATCACGTGTTAATTTGGTTTTGGGTTTGAAATGGTTGAGCGAAAGTCATTAACATATTCTCAAATAATAAAAGTATGAAACAATGAAATATGTAAGAAAACCAGCTTCTTGGTTTTCAAATCACACTATGAATTAAGAATTTTCACACAAAAACGAGTAATATTAATTAGTCTTAATAAACATCTGCGGTGATCCTTAACAGAGTCATGTTTTGTACATTATTTTTAGATTTATCACCAAGATTAAATACGTAATATCATTTCGAAATATAAACTTAATTGCTGTTATCTAATCACAAAGAGTAGATAAAGATAAAATAAGTGCGCATTCAGCTGGGGAATGATAAAATTGCCTAATTGCATTTCAAGGTATTCTTATTGCCGTCGTAGCTGAGATTTGAATAATATCTGGAGATATTTATAATTAAAACCGGTTCTGGGACAATTAACATTTATATTTTTAAATCCTTCTAATTGTTTTTCAGAGCATTAGGTATTTGATCACATATGTAACTGTCTCATTTGGTGCAGGTTCTTATTGCAGTTTGTTAAATGTATAAAATCCAGGATCGCTTTGTTTCCACCAAAAATACCACAGCGTTGTTACTTTGTTTACCTTTTCGCTCTTGGCCGATGTTGTTGTTGTTGATTAAAAAAACATACGGATACTCTTATTGCCAATAACAATTTTATTTTATTTAAACTTTTATATATACGCTTTATAAATTTATATTTACGTTTGTTGTTTTATTGTTATATTACAGTGTCATAGCTTTGCTTTGTTTGAAATTTTGAAAAAGGATGGAAATACACATTGTACTCTTGGTAGAAATAGAAAGTTGTATACCCCATGCCCAAGAGTTCCTATGATTGGCAGAACTTTGAAGCCTTGAAGCTATAGTTTTTTTTTTTTAATCATCTAAGGCTTGGTTACGCTAGTAATATTTGTATATGAGTAAGATAGAATATATTTATGTAATTATTTATAGGTCCACAACTTTATGTCCACGAATCTGTGTTTGCTAAAACTTCCTTGCTACACTAACGCTGCTCCGTTATTACGTTAGAAAAACAACAAAGAATATGAAAAAGAATATCAGCACAGCGAAAATTTTTATCATCAGCCAACGATTCTTGGAAACATTTTGGAAGTACTTCAATATTTCACCGTGTGCCGCTTCGATATTCAGTTCGGCGTCTTGTATATTTGTATCAATACGCTCCACTGTCTCTTCCTGCTCCTTAACCATATGTGCCAACTGTTGAAATATGCCTCCGAGCTCAACAATAGTCGATTCGATATTTTGCATTGTCTCGGCGCGCTGTTGAACATAGCTATCGGAATCGTCGTATAATGCGATTTGTTGCTGCGTCTGAACACCACTGCCTCCAACAGCACCCAACAAGGGTGTTGTATCACTAGCAGCCATATCAATGCTGACGGCAGTATTTTCTTCACTTAATAGCAGTGATCCTTGTTTAGCCGTACTCGAGCGCACAGTGGTAGCGGCAATTGGAGATTGTCCAAATTGATCGCGTCGCGCCTTTTGATGTTTGAGATTTTCCGTACGTACTTCTAATATCTGCTTAAAGTCGGTGCCCATGCTGGCCAACTTAGACTGTAGCGCATATACCATGTTCGAGGAATGTAACTGCAGGTGTTTGCCAGAGCTTGAACGCCGCTGATCTTTAGAAATTTCTTGCAGTTTCGCGATTTGTTGATTGAGCGCATTCAAATCGCCTTTGATAATGTATGTCAACTCTTGAATCTCTTGCGGTCGGTCGTCAAAGAGGCTCTTCTTTTTGGCTACTACAATTTAAAAAAAAAAAAAATTTATAGATAGTATTGCGTGAATAATGAATACTTACATAATGTTAACTTTTCTAGCTTGGCGTATGCACTTGCTATATTCTTGCCAATATATTTGGCTACCATCATGAATTCAGAATAGCTTTGCACCTCCTTCGCTTTCCGGGGATCACGTATATTAACAGCGCGTGTTATATTACGCGACTGTAATAAACGTATCGCATTATTAAATTCATTCGTTCGATCACGCGAAGCCATAATAAAAATTTCTTCCTTATCAAATATTGAGTCTTCCTCTTCTATTTCTTCAAAGTTTTGGGTTTGTTGTGAATTTGTATTGGGACTTATTTGTGTGTAGCCACTATACTCTTGAGGGGGATGATTCCCTGTAACAACGGCAGCCACCGCACTTAATGGTTGTTGTATAAAAATTGCGTATCGCTTGGCCAGAAGATGCTTGCAAACGGGTTGATATCGAACGAAAATTCCACTGCCTACTTGCTTTGCTGTACTTATCGTCTGGATCGACTACTGAATTATTATTATTGTTTGTGATGTTTTGCTGGCCGTTGGCGTTTTGTTCTGCGTAGTCCCCAATTAGTATGGTTGACTCCCTAGCTACAGTTCCACCAAACGAATCTTTACCACTTACTGTGGGAGCTGTAGCTCCGCCAAAAAGTGGATTGTTATATTGCTGTTGTTGCAGCTGCTGACCTTGAGGTGCAACTAGTGGTACGCCCTGTTCATATGTTCCAGAATAGAACCTTGTAGTGTCTTGTTGGTAATGACGTCGTCGTGTTGGCATCTCATAATCTACGAATTAGGTATGGGCGTTTCGTCCTGGCACCTCCTCGACCCTTGCTTTTTGTAACTTTGTGTGTTGTCAATAAAGATCAAATATCCGTCGTTTTTACACCAGTTCTACATACATATGTACATATGTATGTACATATGCATCTACTTGCCCTGTACTCAGCTATTTATTGAAAACCAATATTGATTTGAATAGTTGTTTTGGAATAGCTAGTAGATAATTAGCTCCCGTAAATTAAATACTTCACTGTTTTCCAAAAATTTACGACTTGGATGAAAAGCAAAGTGTACAAAACAAAACAAGGTGATACGTGTCTTCTCCGTAATCTGTCAAATGTCAAACTGGTATAACTGAATGACAGCTGAGACCTGTATAGAGAACGCTTTGGGCTAATAATGTTTGTTATTGAAGAAAATTTCAAAGGTAGTTCGGTCTAATTTTATTTAAAGATTCATAATAAACATTTTCTCAGCAAATAGGTTAAGAGCAAATACCAGATATTACATGCATAAATTTTTTAAGTTATGACTCTTGCATAACGATATGGCAAGCCTAATTTTTGTACTTTGCTCACTTTCGCACTCAAAGTCGACGTAGTTATGCAACTTTTATATCAATACTTTGAATTGTCCAGCATTTTTATATCTAAAATTATTGAGTATGCGATATTTACATTAATATCCGAATTCACTAAGCAGTAATAGAGCTTCTGTGGAGGGCTCATGTCGATGCTGCCGTCTCCAGGGCTAGGAGAGCATTAATGGTGTGCAGACGACTCGCAGGAAAATCCTGGGGCTGCAGCCCTAGAATACTGCGGTGGATGTACATCATGATAGTGAGACCCATGGTCACCTATGGTGCAGTGGCTTGGGGATCCAGAAGTGCCCTGACCTCGGTTAGGCAATCTATTACCAGGCTACAGCGCTTGGCGGGCGTGTGCATTACCGGAGCGATGCGCACGTGCCCGACAGCTGCGCTGGAGGTGATTCTGGAACTTGAGCCGCTGCACGTCACCATCGATCATGTGGCTAAGCGAACCCTGATGAACTTCTCAAAAGAAGGTTTCGGCAGGGGTAAGTTGATGTCGTCGAAAGCAAGGGACAGACTAGAACCTCAGCTGCCTCTCTTGGGCTTCCCCAGAGATGAGATTCATAAAAAGATAAGGTTTGACAGAAAGTTTGGAGTGGAAATATACAGCAAGGCTACCTGGAGTGCATCCATACTGGACAATCACGTCCAGAGAAGCACCCTACAATGGTACACTGATGGCTCCAGGACCCCCGAAGGCATTGGAGCGGGCGTCCATGGTCCCAGATCTAGCATCTCGGTTCCATTGGGGGCCTACCCAAGCATCTTCCAAGCGGAGGTCTTTGCCATCAGTGAATGCGCTGAGATCAACCTGAGAAGAAATTACCGCGGTGAGACCATTCTCATATCAAGCGACAGCCAGGCCGCGCTCAAAGCCCTCTCCTCCTATGAAATAAAATCATCACTGGTAATGGAGTGCTTTGAGAGACTGAATGCCCTGGCGGAGAGAAACCAGATCCAACTCCTCTGGGTACCAGGACACAGAGGGGTTGGTGGCAACGAACAAGCCGATCGCCTAGCCAGGACAGCAGCCTCAGCTACTCCGGTGGGACCAGAGCCGATCCTGGCTGTAGGTCCCAGCACTGTGAGAGAAATGCTGAGAGATGAGACTAACAGACTGCGAAACCAACAATGGCGCAATATAGCAGGCCTTAGACAGGCAAAGTCTCTCCTTGGGGGATACAATATGAAAAGGCACAGGTTGCTGATGAGCCTCCCCAAGGAGAAACTAAGAATCATGACAGGAATTCTGACGGGTCATTGCAGATTAAGGGGCCACCTACACAAGCTAGGGATTTGGTCAAGCGACCTCTGTCGCTTCTGTGACTTAGAAACAGAAACCCCGCAGCATCTACTCATGGAGTGCGTTGCTGTGGCGCGCAGAAGAGGCACGGCCTTTGGACGGCCGTGGCCGGATGAGCAACACTTACACTCATTACCCCCGACAACCATACTAGGCTTTCTAGAGGTGCTGGGGCTTATGGAAGTACTGTGATATGAGCCGTAGAGGGCACAATAGACCCATCGGTCGCAGTGCATTCCTCTCATTTATAATCTATCTATCTATCTATCTAATAGAGATAAAAGTCGCAATTTTAGACCAGTTGGCATTCTTTATTTTCAAAATAAGGCCTCGGTCTAATTTTATTTAAAGATTCATAATAAACATTTTCTCAGCAAATAGGTTAAGAGCAAATACCAGATATTACATGCATAAATTTTTTAAGTTATGACTCTTGCATAACGATATGGCAAGCCTAATTTTTGTACTTTGCTCACTTTCGCACTCAAAGTCGACGTAGTTATGCAACTTTTATATCAATACTTTGAATTGTCCAGCATTTTTATATCTAAAATTATTGAGTATGCGATATTTACATTAATATCCGAATTCACTAAGCAGTAATAGAGATAAAAGTCGCAATTTTAGACCAGTTGGCATTCTTTATTTTCAAAATAAGGCCTCTAGTCTCAAAATAAAGTCTCTAAATAGTGACCTGGTGATGAGCAGGTCACAAAAAATTCAAATAAAAACAAACGAATAAAACGTGAAAGCGAGGAATAGCAATTATATTTAGCTTATTTTCAAAACATAGCAAAATAAACAAAAATTAGCACTAAATTATAAAAATTATACATAGCGCAAACTACAACAAAAATGTTTCAAACCAAGTTTTCAAAAATTTAACAAACTAAAAAAAAGTTCAAAAAAGTTCAACCTTTTAGTATTTTTTAGTTTTATTTAATGAAGTGCAAAATTCAAGTGGCTTTAATTAACCGTTTATATTTGAGAACTTTTTTGTGTATTTTTTTCCATTGAAAGTATCGAATATGTAAGTGCTTGTTTCCTTACAGCAAGTATCGTGTATGCACTTGTACTCACTTTCATAGGCACATCTCTAGGCACTAATCACTTGCTAATTCATTTCACTGTTTTTTATAAATTTAATTAAGTTTTCTATATTAAAAGACTGCATAATGACATTGTACCATTTTGGAAATTGTGTAGCGCTAGTTTATGTGCCATATTATCTTACCTATAAGTTCTCGGGACTGTAAGTATCGAATAGATTTTTGTACACCGTATTCAAACCAACATACATACACATGTACATATACTTATAAATTAAAGAAAATGTAATTAAATTATAAAATATTAATACAGTTCGGAGTATGGCGCATTTTGGAAATGCATACAGGCTGGAGGTATTTACATTTTTACGCAACTGTGTAAAATGCTAGTGCTGGCGACGTTCTTCGATTCCGATACGATTAATGGCTCTGGTGAAGGGTTTAGTTTTCTAGCGGTACGTCAATTACTACGAAAATATGAATGAAATTTAATTTAATTAAATTTCTGGCATTTAGGAATTTTTAAAGGGTATTGTTAATGGGGCTGACCTTCTTGGTTTCGCTTTAATACTTTCACGCATACCCGGTAAGGGACATAATAAATTGATTACGACCGGTCTGGGATGGGCCGCTGCTGAAGTTATACTTTCACGTGGTATTATGCTTTGGGTAGGCGCACGCGGTACCGAATTCAGTTGGATTTACATACTTAAATGTCTGGAATCGAATGTTTTATTGGTGAGTGTATTTAACTTTTCTCAATAGCCAATATTTAAAATCTTTATTTTACCTTTCACGCAACAGGTGCAGCACATCACAACCGCTACGCTTATGTGGCTTTTTTCCAGGCATGATCTTAACAAAACACTTAAGCCGTTGGTCACTATCCTGCTAGCATTGACCATTTTCAAAGGTGTTTGGCTAGAAGGTTTGCTGAGTGTGCTCACATTTGGTCCATGGGCCACCATTGCTGTGAAGGCGCTAATTACTTCAATAATGGGATTTATGTCACTTCATGTTTATACAGGATTAGCACAGCAAATAGGCATTTGAATGAATTCAAGGTAGCCAGTAACAAATTGTTTTATTAAACAGAACTATAATTAATATCCAATATATGTACATACATATGTATAAGTATGTATATTTGCATTTGTATGTCATGTACATGTAGTATAAAAATAAAGCGGGTTTCTTTGTTAAAACTTGGATGAAAAATAATGAAAGGGTTTGAGCCAAATTGGTATAGTACGTGGAATAAACTGGAGTAAGATGAGAAATAATAATACGAAAGTTAGATTTTTCATGATATTGGAAAGGTATGCCGCACCTACGGCTCCTAACATTTTTAAACTGGTGTCGAGAAAATCCTTAGATATGGTCTAATTTTGATACATTTAAAGACGTACATACTTAACTACATTTGAAAAAAAAAAACAATTAAATTGAAAATTTGTGTATGTAATAAGTGCTTAATTAGAAGTACATTTAGAGATTTCTCTGTAAATGTTCTCTAAGATTAGAAGCAGCCAATTTAACAGAAGTTCCGTAGAAAATGATTTTAACATTAGGCAACAAGTCAATAGATATCTCCATTGTATCCCTGAATTCCAAAATGTAAAAATACAAAACATACAATTTTTTTTCAAACTAATGTATGTGCGTTTGTATTCGTATATATCTGGTATAAAAGATAGTGGTACTTTGCATTTGTACTTTTAGGAATTCGAGGTACTCTTGGGTTAATTTTAACTGCCTTCTATTTAGCTTATCATTATCTACGTATGTATAATAACCACGAACATGTTAATCCAAATTCGAGTAGTAAAGTTTATTTGATTCAATTCGTTTTCTCTCCACCACCGAATAACAATAACATGAGCAAAATAGGAAAAAACCACAGTTTTTAAATATGTACATACATACATATGTACATATACATAGCTTAACATTTTCAGTATACCTCTTAAAAAATTCAACAATCAATATACTTTGAAGATATTAACAATATTTAATACATAAAACACAAATTCGAGTATTATTTAACTCGCATTGTTCGCACGTCTCAATTGCATTCCATTCACTTCATTTATCTGTATTAATTTCACCGAAGCTGCTCCTAATTTAATGCCTTGTAACCGGATGGAGTTTTGTGGTGATAGTAACACAATAAATCCACTTGCTGAAAGCTCTAAATTATAAATATACAATTACTATATCAGCAAACTAATAACTTTATATTCATATTTTATTATACTCAATAATGCAGAAAATCCCTTCGCGGCCTGCTTTTTAGCAACTGCAGTTGGTTGGAGTAGGTATTCTATGGGTATTTCGTCGCCAAGTACATTTTTGGAGCGCCATAAATTCAACAATTTTACCATTACATCAAAAGCACCCCACTCATCTTGATCGTTAGACGATGCCTAAATATGATTTAAAAAAGACCACAACATTTAAAATTGCATATGAACGAATCTGTATAGAAACTTACACAATTATCAGCAACACACTCTAAACTATTATTATTATTATTATTATTGCTGAAGGTTATTGTGTTATTAAGCTGTATCGATATTTGATTGTAGTCATTCTCCTCTTGTATATATGGAATATTTTCTGGCATAGGAGTTAGAACCCTCTGACATCGATTTTTCGAATTAGCTTTTTCAAATTTATTCCAATTTTTGTAAATTTGCGTAGCCAAGTCGTCGTTAATTTCGCAATTTAATATTTCACCCAACAAGCTACGGTAAGCGGAAGAGACTAGAGTAACATCGAAGTTTTTGCGCGCTGTTTGGCTCCTCATTTTGAGTTTTCTAATTGTAATACAGCTTTAAGAAATATGTATGTATATGTACGTATGCTTTTAATTGGTAGAATTTTAAAGGTTCGTTTTAAGGTTAAGTTCTTTAATTCACCTGCGATTAACTGTAGTTAATAGTTCACTTGCTGATGGTAATATTTTATCATAACTTTTAACACTATTTAAGTATATTTTCTTTCTCCATTTAATTTTGGCTCTGATTTTCCTTAATTGTTTTCTAAAATTAATTTTTGCTTGCA
This sequence comes from Philophylla caesio, assembly GCA_963971545.1. Taxonomy (NCBI): domain Eukaryota; kingdom Metazoa; phylum Arthropoda; class Insecta; order Diptera; family Tephritidae; genus Philophylla; species Philophylla caesio. The sequence goes on from OZ020609.1 coordinate 95,247,786, forward strand.
ACTGGGTTCGCATTTCTGTTTCCGTTAATTCGATGCGCTCGTCGATTATTGTCTGCTTTGGATTTGACTTTGATTTGTTTAATAAGTTGCATGGCGCGATGAAGTTCTGTTGCTGGATGAATTTTTAAATAGAAGAGGGTAAAAACTATTCAGAAAAAAAGAGAATTTGCAAATACCTTCTGGTTAACACTGCAAATGCTGTTGGCTTCATCGTTTTGGAGTTTCGTTGTGTAGTTGTGGGCATTAGGAATGCTAGTTTCAATAGCCGCTACGATGTCATCATTAATTATAGCGTCACAACTAAAAGAAAAGTTTCATTTTAATTATTATACATATATATACATACATAACTGTAATGCACGCCATTAACCTTTTAATAGTGTCTCCATTAACGCTGCTCATTTCTGTGATTGGCGTCAAGTTAATTTGGGCATTATCATGGCTAAGAATTTTTTAATAAAAATTATTAAAATATTTGTACTATACAACGACTCAAGTCACCTATCGTTGAAAAGCATTTTGTTATTGGGACAAGTTTCTATTGCAGACATGGACTTTTTCTTTGCGCCATCTTCTTCTACTACTTCAACAAAGTATTCAAGACCAACTCGTGAAATTTCGTTTTTAGAACCTTAAATAGTGTTATATGAGTTATATAATTTTTGTATGCATGTTTATCACATTTACCATATTCAATCCTAGATTTTTTCTCGCAAATGCTTGAAGTCTCGATTCCCTAAGTGCAATATTTAAAAAATTTAATTAAATACATATGTAAGTACATATTTATATAATTTCCATAATTTAATCATTCACCTTTCTTTTTATTGTGCTCGCCTCCATCACAGGTGCAGCAGGTGTATCTGGATGCGTTTTTATTTATTACATTACTTTGCGATACACAAACGCTCATCTACTGAAAACATACCTGAAAGCAATTGTAAAAATGTATTTATTTCGTCGGCTGTGCCACTCCCAAATCCTTCATCTTCATCCACCGGGTGCATATCAATCTCATTAATGGTAATTTCACGTATATGAATACAAGTTGTTCTGCATTGGTTATTCGCTTTCGTAACCTAATTTTTAAGTAAATATGTATGTTAACATAGATAATATCTTTATACAAATTATATACCTTTTTATTCACAAATGCTTCACTTGTGCTCCACTCCAAAAAACTTTCTGATTCATCTAACAACTCGGTGTAATTTACAAATGATACATCTTGCATGGAATGCTCTACTGTCAAACGTCTTTTCCTTTTCGAACGATAAGTGTCATTGCAATTGGACTGTTGGCTAAGTTAATGGATATTAAATTTTTTTCACCACAAATCTATGTTATTTTACCACCGTTTTCTCGCCCTTATAGTGGACCAATTTCGACTCTGCGCCACTAACGCTGCAGATTTGTCTTGAAAAAGAAGTGAGGCATAAAAATCATGTCGTTTTTAATTTTCAATTTAGCTCACTCAACAAATCGTTTACTTGCATTTCGTGCACACGTAAAGTGGTGTAGCACAGGCAAGATACGTTGCGAAAGGTAAGCTCCTCCGTATGGCGCCTATGTGTAATATCCAGCGTGCGTTCACGGCCATTACGCGGTTGTGTAATGGCCAAACGTAACTTATCACTTTACAGGATTGTGTAAAAGGACGCTTTTAAAAACAGTTGTGCGCTCCGTTATGATGCAACTTACCAAGTTTTCGCAACATTTATTGACTTCAATTCATTTAATTTTGGTAAAGAGCCTTTTCTACTTGTTATCCAAAGTTCCTGAAAATCGGTCAGCATTTTTAACACAATTTTTATTTTTAAAATTTTCCAGCAAGTATGAACATTTGCATATCTATTTTACTGCCGTACTCGTACTAGTTAAAATATGGCGACCGTTAGTAAACGGCATTTCCGGTCTTAACGGCACTTGCTTTCTTTTGCGCATACATCTATTGTGCAAATATTTTTATGCAATTATCACTTAAAACTATCAAATACATCAATAATTACCTAAATAAAGAAAACCAAGCGAATTTTAGTCCTTTGTTGTCACAATTTAACGGATATGCAAGAATCATCTTAAATTTAGCAGCTGACTTCCTTTTACAGCGCTTGGCAGCCACATGCAACCCTGTCACGCGTAAACAGCAGTTCTCGTCAATTCCACTTTGACCTTACATTCTAGTTTTTTGTATAAAAAAGTATAATTTGTATTATCGTTGGTTGTTGGTTTTTGGTTGCTATCACAAAGTGTTTTTATTTCGTATACACATATCCCTAACAGGAAGATCTCAGGAAATTTATACTTATATACTACATAATCCTGCCACCAAAACCGTACAGTTTAATTATTTAATTTATAATGGTAAGTGCCGATATTGATATACATACATACATGTATGCCTTACTTTGTTCATTATTACTGAACTAAGCTGTTATGACTAATACAAATTTTGCGTTGTTATTACCTGCGGGAGCAGCAGGAGGAATTATATAGACGACGACGCCTGCGAAAGGGTGCGGGACATACATATGTACATACATACATACATATGTAACTGAACTTTTTGTGAATCAACTGTAATTGATAACAATTTTGTTTTTGTATTAAATTGTGTTTTGATTTGTGACCTTGTATACATGTTTTTTTTCCTGTTAACTAATGTTTTCGCAAATTTATTTTTTATTCTTTCCCAGGGCGATAGCAAAATTTGTGACATTAGCGAAGATGTGCGTGACGCATTGAAGAAGTTTCGTTTCCGTAAAAGCACTGCCAACTCTGCACTGATATGTGAGTAGCACAAGTTTTTAAAAATATATACATATGTATGTATGTATGTATGTAGTTAAGCTTTTCACTTAATGAACATAGCAAATTGGCGGTAAATTAAGTTATGCAAATTACTTGTTAGTATGCGCTTTCTCTGATGATTTGCCTTATTTAGCTCGTTATTAGCATATTCAAAAAATACGTCGATTATGTACCTACGTTCATATTTTACTAAAAACATTGAAATAAACATTTTTTAATACATATGTACATATATAGATATGTTTATGTACATAATGTACAGTCATGAAATTAACATTCGTACTCATTTATTCATTATTTAGTAAAAGTTGATCGCGAAAAGCAACTTGTAATTCTGGATGAACTCTTGGAGGACATTTCCGTCGATGAGCTGCAAGAAACACTGCCAGGACATCAGCCGCGTTACATCATTTACACATACAAAATGATTCATGATGACCAAAGAATTTCGTATCCTATGTGTTTCATATTCTATACCCCGCGTGACAGTCAAGTAAGTTACTTGCATATGTACATAAATATGTATTTATGCGACGTATGTAGCACCTTACACTAAAAAAAGGAAAAGTATGTAACCAATTATTTCGCTTTCCCCGCAACAGATTGAACTTCAAATGATGTATGCTTGCACGAAAAGTGCCCTCCAGCGCGAAGTGGATTTGACGCGTGTCTACGAAATACGAGAATTAGATGAACTTACTGAGGAGTGGCTCAAGGAAAAACTTAAGTAAAGATCCAAATATAAGAAGATTGATTGATAAGCAATAATGTGTATATGTTCGTTTGGTACATACATACATACTACAGCAAATATGTATATGTAACGTACATGGAACTACCAAATTACCAACGATTTTACACCAAATATGTTTAAAAATATTACTCCAAAATATACAGCAATCAAGTATACATAATTTATAATAGTAGAATATATTTTAAGTACACCTATTTATTAGAAATCGTATTGCGAAACGTCATAATCGTTATACATATGCTTAATAATATTCCATGACAAAAGTGAAATATTCCATTCCCACACTTTTTTAAACATACATAAGTATTGAAATTAAAGTAGTGAATTAGTTATAGAAGGTCGTGTTTGTAGAATTGCAACAATACAAGCAGAAACACGAGTTTACATTTTATATAACATGAGAAGCTGTGCTTGCCAAATTTAATATAATTTACATTGTAATGCAACATATTTTTTTTAATAATTAGCTTATTCATATAATGTATTATATAAAAATATTATACGCCTATATTTGAAGGAGCAAACCTGCACTTTTATATACATTATCAACACATACGTAAACATAACTTGAAATAAATAATTGCAATTTAAAAAAAGATACATATATCATTTTTTAAATATTTAATTTTATTACAATTAAAAATTATTGCAACACTAATAATTTCGTTAATTTTTTTATATTACACCACAATTTTTGTCTAAAATGGATGTAAGCGCTGTGCCGCATGCATCATACTCAACGCGGCACTACTTTGCGCCGTTGGCGTAGGTGGTGGTGGTGGTTGTGCAGCCGCAAGCATATGCGCCATTGTCGGATGATGTGTCATATGAGTGTGGTGATTAGGTTGCAATGATGTGTTCAACGACAAATGATGTGTATGTGGATGTAGGCCGTCGTGTGTTAACGTAGCATGCGGTGGTGGTGGTGGCGGAGGAGGATGCGGCGGTGGTGGTGGAGCGTGATAATGATGTGGCATTTGACCAGTTAATGGCAAATTCAATATATTGCTATTGGCGTGCGTGCGAAAATGAATACTCAAACTGCTTGCCGAGCCAAATTCTTTGTCACAGTCGGGACATTTAAAGTTTTCATGAAGCACAGGAGCGCCCGCTACTATGCCAACGGGAACAACACCACCGACTACAACCACCGAATCGGGACACGAGGTATCAACTGCTTTCTCTTCATCGTCTTCACTGCGCTCTTGCAATGTATGATGCTGCTTCCTCTTATGTGCTTGCATATCACGTTGGCGACTAAAAGATTTGCCACATACATCGCAATGATGATTCTTTAGCTGTGTGTGTGTTACCATGTGCTTGGAGAGATCGCCTGCGCTGTAGAAGGCTTTCTGGCAAATAGGACACATTTGATCGCGTATGCCGGAGTGTATCTTTTGGTGCGCTTGGAAATTTCCCAACGCAGAGAACTGTTTTGAACAAATCTCGCATTGAAATGGCCGTTCGCCGGTATGAGTGCGTTGGTGTATATGCAGATTGTATTTTTGTGCAAAGCGACGTGGACAATAATTGCAAGAGAATGGCTTTTCGCCCGTATGTGTCCGCAAATGCATTTGCAATTGTGCGGAGCACTTGAATGTCTTATTACATTCATAGCATGTTTGTGGAAGTTTTGGAATGGGTTTAGGACCACGGCGCTTATGCTCTTCAGGCGGTTTGCGCTGGTAGCGTGAACGCCGTTTGCTAAATTGAAAAATAAATCAATGATAAAAACTAAATTAAAAAATAAAACAATGATAAAAATTTGTAGCTGCTATTACAATTGTGTACCTCTTTTTCACATTTTCTCCTATATCCGATTCGTCTTCCGAATCAATTTCCAAATAGGTGTGTGTTTTACTATCCAACGAAGCAATTGGCGTATCTGTGTTGGTTTCGGCATCACAAAAGCTTTTTTGTTAAATGAAAAAAAGATATATAGAATACATATTGGCTTTTGTTATATATGTATATATAAATTACCCATATCCCCGATCCTGCAAGCCCAGGTATTGCCGCAGCCTCATATCCGAGTTTTCGCATTCTTGTTTGAAGTGATAAGCTACACCCAAACGATAAATGCAATTATTGCATATGACCGCTGGCAACCCATCGCTTTTATAAACCTGAGTGTTTTTAACAAATTTTAGTATAAAATATTAAATTTTTGTAGATTCCGAAATACCCTTATCTTGGCGCACATCATCAACATCGTGCAAGGCATCATTGCAAATTCTGTGCTATATATTGACGTAAGTGCACCCTCCTCTAGACAAACCCGACATATTTTGTGAATATTATAGTCCATTTTAACTTTTGTAAAACCAGGAAAACCAAAGTTTTATTAATATAATTTGAGGAAAACACATATGATAATAATAGTTTCCAAGTTTATACATATATATTTTCTCATCACAACAAGCAACCAAACTTTTTTGTTTTTGCAATCTTCTTGTTTACGATTTAATTTTTAACCCAAAATCCATTACAACTCTTTTTAGCCTTTGAAACTTAAACTTCTTTATCGACTGTTATGAATTGACAGATCAAATACCAAAAAATAAAACAAAGCAAAAAAAATAATTTAGCTGTTTAACCAGAGAACTTATATTGGTCAATACACGTTCGCTGGTTTTACTGTCTTCCTGTTCAATATGTTTTGATTTGGCCTTTGGGCAGTTGACAATTGTTTGCGCTAAAAATGCATGTTGAAATGGAAAAGAATCTTTTGGAGTTACAGTTTTGAATTTTATAGTTCAATAAGCGCAATCCAAATACATGTTGCTATAAACTGGTCAATGTACATTGCTAAAAATCTTATTTTTCAATAGTGTGTTGCAAATTTTCTGTGCGCATTTTTATTTATAATAAGTGAAATAATATTTTAAACTCATGCGCTGTTTTGATTTCCTCAAATTCGATATAAAATCGTTGGTGAATTTGTGAAAAACAACATTGCCGACACATACCAGTATTGACACTTGTGACAGCTTGTCACAAGCAGCCAAGTTCACGATAGATAACTGCATTGCCGACAACTTCCTTTCTAGTTTATTTCTTAAAGGTATGCGTACTTATTTTTCATTAAATGCTCCAAAAAATCGTCAAACATCAGTGAAAATACATCAAATATGTTCAAATCAATTATTTCATACTATTATTAAATGTTTAATGCTGGTTATGTACAATATCTAATGTGATTTTTTGTTTTCTATTTGCTATAATTTATGTGCTGAATTTTGCTTATTAACTCTGGACTTGTGGAAAAAATTGTTATGGGATTATCAACAAACTGCTACGATTTCTTCCTAAAGCGGACAAAATGGTTCAACGCTTGACATTGAGAAGACGGCTGTCGTACAACACCAAGTCCAACAGGAGGCGCATGTAAGTATAATAAATAAATGGAAATTATTGTGCCGGTGACGAAGAGTTTAAATTTGTTTTTGTACACTAAGAGCTAGTGGTTGAGTGCAAGTTGAACTCTGTTTCTCGTTTAAACTCGGTATGGAGTTTTCAGTCAACTTTTAAACATGGTATAAACTAAGCTTAAACGGCCGATATTGCACGAAGTTTAAATTTACCCTGAGTTTAACTAAACTCTGTTCAAACTAGCACTGAAAAACTGAAATTAGAGTTTTGAAGATAAATTAAAACGCTATCTGCGCCTTGTGATAAAATGACTAACGTTTTCGGAAAGCTGAAGTCGAATATATAGTGCATATTACAGTAGTTCTGCAATTACTATTTAACTCTTCCCGTTACGGTGACAATTTCCCTATATATGTATATTTGTGTCAAGGCACATCAAATAGGTAGCCGCAGCAAACTTTTTTTTTTGAACTTTTTTCATATTTTATTTTAATTTGAATTGTCAAATATTGAATTTCGTTGTGATAAGAATGCTTTCAGTACAATTCAAGGTAGCTGATAAAATATTTTTGAAAGTTTAGCTTTAAAAGCAAAAACAAAATATACAGAGCTCAAATTTTTTTTTTTTAATTTTTCTACTGCTGCAACCTATTGAATGTGCCTTGATTTGTGTAGAACTTGTAATTGACTGCTCTGTTGTTTTTAGCGTGCGCACACCTGGCGGCCGCCTTGTGTACCAATATGTGAAGAAAAACAAGACCGTTCCAAAGTGTGGTCAATGTAAAGAGAAGCTAAAGGGTATTCGCCCCACACGACCATGCGAACGTTCCCGCCTATCGAAACGTCAAAAGACCGTTGCCCGTACCTATGGTGGTGTTTTGTGTCACGGATGTTTACGTGAACGTATCGTTCGTGCTTTCCTCATTGAGGAACAAAAGATCGTGAAGGCGCTGAAGAGCCAACGCGAATTGTTGGTGAAACCAGTAAAACCAGTCGCCGAGAAAAAATCTGTCAAAGCTCAAGCTAGTAAAACAGCAGGAGGCAAGTCGGCTGGCAAGAAATCTGCCCAGAAATCCACTGGCAAATCCAAGAAGTAAACAATAGTTGACGTAGACGGATTAGCAATGGATGGGGGTGTTTTTATTGTGAAAATGAAGCTGAGAAGAATTGGTGTACAAAAAAATTGTACGTTATGTCTTTGAACGTATAATGGATGGTATAAAATAAATAAAGCGCTGTTCTTTTTTAGAAGTACTTGTTTAATATTTTGATTTAAGCATATCAAGTATAGATGGTTTGGTTTTGATGGATTGCTTTCATTCAATAGAAACTCGGTTTTTAATTTTTACGATAATTATATCACATCCGTATTTTCCCGATACCATTTCCCCTTGGCGATATAAAATGCAACCATGTGTTTACTTTTCTCATCTATTCTTTGAACCTCATTTTATACCAGTTTTCGTTGTGTGTTTTGATTTTTTTTTAACAGTTTCAATTAAAAATGGCCGAAGTGTTGTTGTATCGTGTACGTTGTCGCGCCTCTGTTTTTAGTTTTGTGCTTTTCACCGCATTCCTATTGGAGTCTGAGTGTGGTAAGTGGCTAAAGGAGTTATTAAATATTGAAGTGAACGTGAAATTCAGTGAGCAAATGCAATGAATTGGTTTCAATGGTCATGGGAACTTCTGAGGCTTCAGTGATTTTTTTTTGCAATATACAGGCATTCCATGTGGGTGCATGTGTATGTGTGTGTTTCCATAATGCCGTTGCGTTTTGTTGAGTGCGCTTCACACGCTTATTCTCACCCAAAGCCAAAAGCCAATTGGAATTTAAACAGTGTTCATGCTTGATTTTTTTTCGATGTGATGGAATCGACGAAAAATGGCAGAATGTTTGAGGAAATATTTCGAATTTGTGCAAATGGAAAATATTAATAGGAATTTATTAAACCGAAAATTAAATTTGTTTGGCTTAAATGTAAATAAGTAGTTTTGTGTGGTAGATATAAAACTCTATAACGAAAAAACTATGTGGCAGATCTACCACTTCTGTGTATTAAAAAGATCTGAACACTGTTTAGGCAAAGCCAATTGGCATAGAAGTGGTAAATGGGAGATAAGTGTATAGTTGTCCTGCTTGCACAGAGCGATTTTAAGATTGCTACGATTTTGTACCGCGCTATTAGCCGATAGATTCCGCACGCAGTTAGTAGGAAGAGAATCAAAATTCGTTAATAGCAATAAAAATAATTTTGTGTGTTTCTGAATTATTTTTTTATAGTGAAGCCTTATTTAGTTTGAAACAGTGACACTTCCGGTGATTTTAAGAATTTTCAAAAGCGTTCGATAAGTTTTATACTCGGCATTTCTTTACAAGAGCTATTAGTAAAAAATAACAATTGGGACGACATTTTCAATGGCGCAAATGCTGTCGGTGCTCATATCTGTAATTTTACGCATGTAAATTGTAACGATGCCGCGTTAAAAAAAAATCAAATGTCAAGTTTCGTTAGGAAAAGCCGGCAACTCAAAAACTGCTCATAAAACGTTTATTTAACTTTAGTACTTGAAACGTCGATTGTGGGACGGTTTTGCCATCATCTGAATCACAAACAATTTTAAATTTTTCTTAAAAAATTAATTTTTTGCAATATATAAGCAGAATATATATTTTTGGGTAGCAACATTTTAAGTGGTATTTTGCGTATGACGCAAGCATTCCGATTTCTTAGTCGTTGTTGACTGATCCATTTTGACTTAGGAGACCTTAAGTAGCCACAAAAGTGAAATTCTAAAATTGTGCTATCACAACATCTATGTAGGCGGTCTTGGCTTGGTTTTCATCTATTCGTTGCGTTTATTAATTTTTACCCAAAAGAGCTGGGTTGTAATGACAACTTTAGTAAGAAATAATTCGAAACGCAAATGAAAAGAAATCAATACCTCCAATTCGCACCATATGATAAGCTCTTCATTTCAAACTTAGCAGTAATTTCTATTTAGTTTCTTCAAAATGAATTTTATAATTGAAATTAATTATGTGCTGGGAATGTAGATTTTTTTCCCGACACCTTTGAAAGGAATTGGAGAGGAAATAATTAATTAAGTTGAAATGAATGGAAAAATCTATTTTTTTGTTTTCAATTCCATTGCGATTACTCAAAGTAATATATAAAGCAGTTAATTGAAAAAAAAAAATGATTCTAATAATTAATAAGAAGAACATTGCTTTCTAAAATGTATTCAGAAGATTTGGGTCTTTTGCTGAAGTGGTTTTAGCACTAGTTTTTATACATTTTTTCCACTTTGTATGATGCGCACATTCTTGGAAAAATAACACTCGTTAACTACCTTTGAAAGTACCGAATAGCAAAACAATACTCGTATACGCAAAATATTTTCTCGTCCTCCCTTTTCTCTCTGTTGTAAGTTTAATGAGTTACAAAACTTTCAAGTGTCAGAATTTAAATTATATCATGATTGGTCGTGATGCAATAATGAAAGGTGTTGTACGTTGGCAACTTCTCGCTCTAAATCAGCCATCTTGAACGCCCTTAGAAACTGTGTTGTTCCTTTGCAGAATTTGGGTACCAGTTTTGTACAAAAAAATGTTGAATTGTAGCAGAAAATTTAGTTTTTCATGTGGGACTTATAATATGCATTATCGATTGTTTTGACATTTTGGATAATTTTTCTGTTTATTGGCAAAAAAAAATTTCCGGTTTTTGATAAATTATCAAAAATAGTTTTCCATAAAATCATCGTCATAGAGGAACTCCCATTTCTCTTCCGCCTTCAACCGACTCGATCGTCTCGTCAACGTAAATTTTTAGTTTTCAATGCTTTGGAACAAGCTAATTTTATATTCAATTTAAGCTATGGAAGTTGTATTCTAATAATTATACCATAAAGGTTAAAGGAACTCCATGGACCTGTATATTTATGCTTTTTCAGTTATCAATTAGTCTTTCTTTCCTAAAAATCCCGCCTTCAGTTTTTTTATGCTCATAACCATTGAGGATTACCTTCAGTTTCTTCATGATCCAATGATTGGAAATAAACTATATTAATGTGGGAAAACCCGTGAGGTTCTACTTTTCCGAAGAAAAGTTAATCGCTGGACAAACATTGTTATGGTTTTAGTACTGTTTAAATGCATTTGCGTCATATTTGAACATTTTACATTAATTTCTAAAGAATAAACATTATCGAAGAAGTTTGTCTTTTTTAATTTTGGCATCCAAAAACACTAAAAATATATATAAAATTCATAATATTCCAATCATTGTGGTTAAATTGTATGTAAATATCTTCACTCATTTGTACTTTTTCCTAAGAACGGCCTTCTTTTATTCCCGTTTCTCTAATACTTCCAAAATACAACATTGAGCCAAGGGCGTTCAAACTGGCGCTGTCACAACGTACAACACCTTTCATTATTCCATCATGATGATTGGTAAAGAAACAAGTTTAAGGATTTATATTAGGGATGTCAATTTTTGACATTTTATTGATCTTGCATGAAGTTTTCATTCGTCATTTCTAATTTGGCACAAAAAAGTTAACACTTCTGTTATCGTTCAATTCTAGTAGTATTTATTAGTCTTTTTAATCCAAAAAAAAAAGTAATTCTTAATGACTGTTTGAGATCAATATTAAAATCCCGATTCTGGTTCTTGATAAATCATCATTTATTTACAAATATTCAAAATTGAAAATTTGCCAAGTTTTATTTGTTCTAATCAAAAATAAAACAGTTTTTGCTTAATTATTTATAAAAAAAAAATGTTATTGACGATTTATAAACTTTTAAATATTTGTATACGTTTGATAATCTAAGAAGAACACAGAATCGAAAAGTAAATTTAATATAAAAATCAAGTAAAAATTTAAGCGAGACAGAATTATTACCTACCTATTTTTGATCAAAATACGATCTTAAAGAAATTAAAGCATTAAGTGTGTTATCTATCCTCCAGCCTGGACTAAAATTTGTGGCGCATTTTCTACTCATGGCGGATATTCTTCAGTTCCTTTATAATGGCAGTAAAATAAGAAGCTTCAGAAAGTCATATTTAAAAATATATATATTATTTGGATTAATTAAAAAATGTACACATTTGATAGAAATGTCCTCTGTTGTTCGATTATTCAAACGAGTTTATTAAAAAATTTAGATCGATGCCACATTTAAATAAGTCCATATTGCGAGCACATTAAGCTTTAAGAGTAATTTTAACTCGGCGGAGTGTTACAAATAATGCTTTGTTTCGCCTATGAAAGGAAGATACTTATGATAAAATTTTTATAAATTTAAATTTCTAATTAATGAATTGTTTTCAACAATCCCGGGATTTTAATATACTAATTCCGGGATAGTCGGGAGTTTGAAAAGACCGGTATCCCGGAATTTCGGGCAGGTAAGCGGTGCATAGAACGGGAATCTAGCTTATGAATAGTTTTTTCGCTAATAAAACTGGAATTATCTTAAAGTTTTAGAAGCAATTTTAGACCAGTTGGCATTCATTAGTTTCAAAATAAAGCCTCTAGTCTCAAAATAAAGTCTCTAGATTGTAACCCGGTCACAATAAATTAAAATAAAAACAAAAGTAAAAGTAAAAAACGTGAAAGCGAGGAAATGCAAAAATCTCTAGCTCACTTTGAGACTTGAGACTAAGTTACTGAATTCGGGAATTAATCTCCATGAATAAGCATATTTATGCAAAAGCACATATGTATGTATGCATGCAAATGACCACTTTTTGATTTTGAGAATAAACGTTTTTAAAAATATACATACGCCTTCTTTATATTTATCACCTTTATTATATGTTTACTATATATTATTACTTTCGCTTAATCATTCTAACTAACACATTCTCCTTGGTTCGCAACACCAAACCATTTTCAAAGTGAATATCTTCCAAAGTTGTTTCCGGCAGCACGCGGTAACTCTGTAAAATACCCACAAGAATAGCCTTAATCTCCAGCATTGCAAATTTTTGACCTGCAGATACGAAAAAGTTATTGAATTTAGAAATTTAGAATGCGCTTCACAATTTAAAATCTCAACTACCAACCAATGCAATTCCTTGAACCCGCACTAAAAGGCACAAACGCAAATGGGTGACGATTTATGCTATTTTCAGGCAAAAAGCGATCTGGATCAAATTTCAAAGGATCCGAAAAATGCCGCTTATCGCGCATTATATCAAAAATGTGTATATTAACCTCAGTGCCTTCGGGCAATGTAACGCCATTAATGTCCATTGGTTGATGCGTACGACGTGCTATGAAGGGCACCGAGGGATAGAGACGTAGCGTTTCTTTAATAACGCGTTCCAAGTATTCAAGTTGATTGAAGTTGAAAATGCTGAGATTTGGCAAATCTGCATATACACATTTACATTGTAAAAGTAAAAAATATTTAGCGTAAAAATGTACAACTCACCGCAATTTTCCAACTCACGATAACATTTCTCTTGTATATCTTGATGCAGGGCCAAATTGAGTAGAGTAAATATGAGGCAAGTGGATGTCGTGTCATAGCCCTCAAACATGAATGTGTTCACTTCGTCGCAAATGCCTTGATGATCGATAACACCTTCGCACTCAGCGTAGAAAAGTGTGTCCAACATGGCGTAACGTTTGCGTTTACCCGTCACATCGCTAAACAAATTATACGAGTATAGAACGTCAATTAAACATTTCGATGTCTTACCAACTTAATTACTTTTATGTTTGTACTTAGTTTCATGGACACTTTGTCGCGTGTTGCGAAATTCTTCGCGTTTCTTCTTAATAATCATGCTGCTGAAGTCGTGCGCCACCTTCAAATCTCTATAATATCCTTTGTAACATTTTGTCAAAGCGAAAAACAATTCATAATATAGTGCAGCATTGCAAAGACGTTTCACCGTCACCAATTCTATGTTATGAATGGTTTGACGATACTCTTTGCTGCCGGGTATGTCGTCCAAGGAGACACCAAGCGCGGTTTCTGTGGGTTGAGAGAAAGCTTATTTTAAATACCAAAGTCGTATGTATTTAAATTACAAATTGTTTTAAAATAATGTCAGTTTACATTGGCACTGTTAATATCCTTCGAAATATATCAAAAATTAACTCGATTCATCGTCCTTAACAGGGTAACAAATCTGAGCAAACTGCCATTGCTCGAATAAAGAACGAATGATTTGTTAACCAGACCCGTATTTTGTGGCTTTTCATTCCTCAATAGTTAAATTAGTTTTATGTCGGAATTCCGTAAACAGTCTCAGTCAAGACAAAAGTCACAATTTTAGACCAGTTGATTAGTCTCTTAATTGTGACCCGGCGCTGAGCAGGTTACAAAAAATTTAAATTAAATGAAAAGATAAAAACGTGAAAGCGAGGAAAGCGAATAATCTCTAACTTATAGTCTCAAATTTTGAGACTTGAAATTATACCAAGTTACTGAATTCGGGCATCGGTGTTAATAGAGATCACAAAATTAATGCCCAAATTCAGTAAGCAGTCTCAGTGTCTAATCGAGATAAAAGTCACAATTTTAGACCACTTGGCATTCACTAGTCTCAAAATAAAGCCTTTAGTCTTAAAATAAAATCTTTAAATTGTGACCAGTATGCAGGTCACAAAAAATTAAAATAAACACCAAAAATTAACACGTAAAATGAAGGAAAGACTGTAATCCCAAGCTCATAGTCTCAAATTTTGACATTTGAGATTATACCAAATTACTGAATTCTGGCATAAATCTCTAAATTGTAACCAGGTGATAAGCAGGTCACAAACAATTATGACAAACACAAAAAATAAAAACGTACATAAAAGCAAAGGAACGCCTTAATAATTTCTAACTCATACTCTCAAATTTTTAATAATAATAATTTTTAATAATAATTTAAAAATTCGCCGTGAAATAGAAAAAAAATAAAATTTTACTCAAACTACAAAATGACATAAATTGTAAGCTACAGAAACATTTTACGATTTAATAAATTGACCGACACCTTGTGAAGCTCTCTATTAATTTCTAAACTGCAAAGAGTTTTATATGGCAATATTTATAATTCAAAATAATTTTTGAAAATTTATCGCTACTCTTTTTAATTTAAACAACTCCCCATTAAACATAAAAATAACATAAATTTAGCTGAAATGATGAAATTGCCGATTCTGGGAATAATTACTTACCACAAACACTATTTAAAGTGAATTCAGGTATAACATCGTTCAGATTAACGATTTCTTCCTTTTGTGCGTGTAAGGTTTTCACAAGTTTTAGGCTTTCATTTCTAAGCATTCCAAATAAAATAATTTAAAAAAAAATTTACAAGTACACAAAATTAAAGCAACACAAAACTTACTTAAATACTTCGATGAAACTTTGCAAAATATTAAAATGAAAAGCTGGCGTGAGTAGTTTGCGTCTGTTGTGCCAAAGATCGCCTGCGAAAATAACGAAAATAAGTGACAAATCGCGAAGACGGTTTTTTTTTTTTACTTTACCTGAACTCACAAGCAGACCTTCGCCCAAAAACGGGCGCACCAACTCATAAATAATGCCCTTGCCTATTAATGTTTGACTCTGGAAGACTTCTTGCACAAATTCCGGGCTTGTTATTGAGTAAACACAAGATTTGTAGAAATGCATAACATATGGTTTACCATTGGCACGCCGATAGAGTTCGCGACACCAGTTGAAAATGTCTTCTATTGTGTGTAAAGAATAAAAAAGAGACAGATATACATATATTAGAGGAAAAGAAAAATTAAAGAAATAAAAAATGTTTCATACAATTAAGGTCAAATCTTACATCTACATTGCTACAAAGAATATCTATCTACATACTATATACATATACATATATGTATATATTATGAAAAGTGCGCTCAGTTTGACTAAATTTGCACAAATATATTAAATTGAAAATCGGTCTAATAGAGATATTGAAGTCAAAAGATACACCAATTTTCATATTGATTTTTGTTTTGTTTTTTATTTTAATAGAAAGATTAATACCCGAATTCAGTAACAAGTCTCAAAATGAGCTAGATAGAAATTATTGGTTTTTCCCACTTTCACATTTTTTTTTTATTTAAATTTAAATTTTTTGTAACCGGCTCATCACCGGGTCACAATTTAGAGCCTTTATTTTGAAACTAATGAATGCCAACAGGTCTATAATTGTGACTTTTGTCTCTACTAGAGACTGAGACTGCCTTCTGAATTCGGGCATAAAATTGTTCTTCAGAAAAACGTAAAATCGTTGAGTCAAGTGCACGCTATTTACTTGTTTTTATATGCATCCAAATCTACTAGAGACCATAATCGTTATTTTCATTTTTTTAGATAAAAAAATTATAAAAAAAATTTCGTTCACAACAAAATTCAATTATACTGATGTAATTTTTTTTTGTATATACTAGGCAAATCTGATTTTATTTTTATTCATAAGATTTTTGGTAAAACATTTTTGCATAATGTACCTACTTAACAAGTGTATGTAGGGTATAAATAACAAGTTTCGGCGTTTATTGTGATCGAAAAAATAAAAATTACAAAATATACTCGTAGTTCAAATGTGATCGGAAGAATTGAAATCCAAAAATAATGATTATGTTTGAACAAAAAAATAAAAATCATAAAATATCGATCAGACTTGATGGAAAAAATTAAAATGTAAAAATAAGATCAAGTTCGGGCTGAAAAATAGAAATCACAAAATATTGATCAAATATGATTGAAAAAATAAAAAGTAAAGAACAGAAAAAACGATCAAATTTTAATCGAATTATACCGATTAGTAAATCAAGCATTTTTTTATAAAAAAAATATAATCTTTACGGTCCCTGTAAAATACAACTACTAATTTTTCCCGCATTTTTGACTTGATGGAAAAAATTAAAATGTAAAAATAACATCAATTTCGGGCTGAAAAATAGAAATCACAAAATATTGACCAAATATGATTGAAAAAATAAAAAGTAAAGAACAGAAAAAACGATCAAATTTTAATAGAATTATACCGATTAGTAAATCATGCATTTTTTTATAAAAAAAATATAATCTTTACGGTCCCTGTAAAATACAACTACTAATTTTTCCCGCATTTTTCAGTAATTTCCGAATTTTTTTTCTACAACAATCCGGGCTCCAACGCACATTTACTTATGTGCCATTCCACTATTTCTTTTTTTTTACTTGGTTTTTAATGTAAACTCATATCTACTCACCTGGACTAGAACCCAATATGTCTAAATTGTTGCCAAACACCGTACGTCCTGGCACTATATAGACTTTGTCTGACAATCGGCTGCCATCCGTCGTTTTTAAACGCTTACAAAGTGCCAACAGATAATAAACTTTATTAAGCCTTCTCAAATACCATATTGAAACCAATATAAATATAGTAAAGATTTTTAAATAGATCAACCAAGCCATTATTTGAACAATGTACAACACTACTCTCCGGTCAGCGCTGGACTGGGAACTAAACTTGTAATATAAATTTATTAATTGCATTTCTAGAAAAGCGTTGTTTAAAAAAAAAAAGTGCTATTAAATGTTTAATTGATAGCAATTATATTTATATACATTAGGGTTGCACTAATTTTATTTTCTTATGCGTCAGAATAGTTAAATAGCATACATACAAACAAACAAAAATACCTAGCTGTAAACGAGTATGAATGTTTTGTAGTGGAAAGTACGAGTACAAGGAAAGAATGTTTCAGCATTACATTTTTTTTATATATATACATAAATAAACAGTGATAATCGCAGTGCTATCGGCTTATCGCTTTAAATTTCATGTGTATGTATGTATGTATGTGTAGGTAATCTCTTGCAAATACGTTGACAAAGGGTTGCTTGCGTAGAATTGTATAGAATGCGGCAGTGTTGCCAGATTTCCTATATTAATTTCGACAACACTAAAATATAAAGTCGTTGTTCTGTAATTCGTTAAAAAGTCTCAAAATTAATTAGCAATTATAGACTTTTGGTATAATCTCAAATTTAAAAATTTGCGCCTTTTAGCTTCACTTTTACGCTTTTCTGTTCTGTGATCTTATTTATTGTGACCTGTTAATCCCCCAATTACAATTTTGAGCATTTATTATAAGATTAAATACTTAACTTTAAGATTAATGACTACCGACTGGTCTAAAAATGTGACTTTTGTCTATATTAGTGCTTGAGCATTCCGGCATTGAGCTATGATACATTATTGCTTTTCCTCGCTTTCAAGTGTTTTTCTTTTGTTTCTATTTAAATTTCTTTGTGACCTGCTCATCAAGAGGACAACATTTAGAGATTTTATTTTGAAACTAATGAATGCCAACTGGTCTAAAATTGTGACTTTTGTCTCCATTAGAGACTGAGAGTGTTTGCTGAATTCCGCTATAAATCTACATTAAAATTCACTTACCTTTTTGAAATCGAAATTGTGTAACAAGGATAGCCCTTATATACTATATTTATATACCTTGAAACGTTTTCTCACTGATTGTAGATTATTTGCCATATAATTGTTTATAAAATAATCCATGGCAAAAAAATAATAGTATATTTTCATAATCTACTCTTTTAATTTTTTTTTTCAATTTCCTAGATATTTACATATGTACCTACAACCATTTGTTTACATATATACATACATTTATGCTAATCCCTTGCTTACTCACAGACCTTAACCTTTAAACTCATCAGTTATTTACGCTCTATCTCAATTTCTTACACATCATAGGAAATTCACCGGTTTGTGTTGCATGTCAGAAAATGGAAGAAAAAAAAATTGTCAAAAATCAACGCAAATTTGTAGCCACCTGCAATTTATTGTACTTTAATTAAATGAGCTAAAAACTAAAAAATTAAGAAAAAATTATAAACTGCGATATTTTCTTAATAAAAATTTGGGTATATTATTACGCACTTAATTTTAATTAAAAAATAATTTAAATTTGAAGAAAAATAAAATTCTCCAAATGTGTCAGTATGTGATTGTGCCTTAGGCCGTTTAATGCGATGTAAATCGAATTTCGATTCTTTATTCGTTTGAATCGAATCAAAAAACGAATCACAACTAAAGAGTCCCGAAGATCTCAATGAGCGGACAATTAATTTAATCGACTAAAAAATGGCATTTGCAAGCATTACAAGTTCTAATAAAATTATTTTACTGCGCAGTTAGGACTTTCACTGCTGGGTATTAACATAAATATGTACATACATACCGACATATCTGCGTGCATTTATTGTTAATTTTTATCAATATATTTTTCATATTCATTTAATATGATTTTAATGTGCCTTTTCAGTTTTTAAAACGTATTTGTCTTATTGTTGCAGTTGTATTTTGAAAAAAAAAGGCGCAATATTTAGAGAATGAGACATCATACGAAATACGAGGGTGGTCTAAAAAGTTACCGACCTAACATTTATAAAACACATTTGTTCTTAACTTTTTTTTTTTTTCAACATAGTCTCCTTGTAATTTTACAATAATTTTCCCTGCAACGCTCCCATCCCTCTAAACCTTCCAAACAGTACTCGGCGTTTTTCTCTGCAAAATAATTGTTCACGAAGGTCTCTGTCCTCAGCGCAGTTTTTAGATGAGGGAACCAAATTAAGTCGCTTGGGGCTAGATCTAGTGAGTAAGACGAATGGTCAAGCAGTTTAAATTGTAATTAGTGGATTTGCGCCATGTCATCCGCTGACGTGTGAGTCGACGATTTTGATTTTATTCGGCACCCAACGCCCAAACTGCTATCTCATTCGTAAATCTTGATTTAATAAGTGAAAAACACGCTCTTGCAAAATTTTTTTAGCCTCTGCTATCTGTCTCGCTTTAAATCGACAGTCGTCTAACACCATTTGGTGAATTTAAGCGATGTTATCGTGAATAGTTGCAGTCTTTGGACGTCCCGAATGTTTGTCGCCTTCCAAGCTCTTATGGCCACGTTGAAATTAATCTGCCCAAAATTTCACTATCGTAAATGATGGTGTCGAGTCCCCAAACACAGATTCCAACTCGTCTTTTAATTTAATGACAGCTCAATACGCAATTTTTTCCATTTTCACAAAAATACTAAGGCCATTTGCAACACCTTCGGTTAAAATTGCCGGCGTTTAGCTATATTTCAGCTTACTATTCAGCGCTTACTTATCTAACGGATGGTCTTAGTTCCGATTCACCGAAGATGGTGCAAACGACCCTTTTATCGAATCTCTTAAACGACTGTCGAACTAAAAAATGCCCGTTCAAAATGACTGAACCTTTGGCGAGTAACTATCAAAAGGAGCACAACTAAATACACTAGCTTTTATTGACGAGTGCTGTTATTTTAACGTTGAGGTCGGAAACTTTTCTGATTACCCTCGTATTTCTTTATTGAAATACATAGAATCAGTTTTGCAGGCTGATACATTTAGCAAATATAACTACGGTAAAATTGATTTAAAACGAACGGGATTAAAGTCAACTTTCTGCTTAAAACATATGTATAAACGAAAGTGGAGCGGTTCAAGTTTCAATCGCAGACGGAAATGCTTGGAAGTACTTATGGGTAGCTTGAAGAGATGTAATTAATTGAATACTTCTCCATTTTAATTTTCTATATTATCCTCCTAACAGCGCTTTAGTGAACAATTTGGTCATCATCAAGTACCAATCTGTCTGTACGAGCCTTCATATCAATCCGCCCTACCAAAAGCTGCTATTCTTAGGTCGCTGGGCAAAGCAGATGTCATGGGCTGGGCATGTTGTTCGTATGGATGATGATGCTTTGGTGAAATGATCTTATGAGCACAATGGATAAAGCAAGGACTGAAGGGGACATGCCTTCACTTGGTATGAGTTAGGGGCATAGTTAATCTCAAGAGACAACTGGCGAAGGTTTTTGGTCTCGATCCAAACCGACCGACCGTTTGTGATGCCATACGAGTAGAAGAAGAACCTTCTCTACTGAAAATACTTGCGCTATCAAAGCACATGAGCTGTATTGTTTGGAATAAAATTAAATTTATTTAAATTATATACAATAGTGTCCTCCATGTCGGAGAATCATCTAATCACTGGCATGAATATCGATTTAGTAATGCGGGAAGTGATACAATATTTTAATGACTGTGACCCTTTGAAAGCAGAGTTTTAGCACACTATCAGCTGCAGGCCAATGCTTATCAAACTTCAAAAGATCTTCTTACGCTGTGACGTCCTCATTTCTACTTAAAATGTATTAAACATTTTAATTCTTTCTCATCAGCTTGTATTACTCTGCGACAAACTTCCGAGGCGTAAATGAGTTATGGTCACATTGACCATTTAAAAAGCAAGGCAACAAAAATACCAACAACAACCACTACAAAAACAGTTGAAAAACTACTACAATGTACTGCCACATATGGATATTTGTTGACTGTCATAAATGATGATAATTGCTTGTGACTGCGCTGTCTAATGGTTGCATACTCAACCCCAAACGAAATCAATCAGCTAAACAGGACAGTACAGGAAAGGTGGCAGGCAGTGCAGCATGATGCATCGTGTATGTAGCTTACAGATGCTAGCTAAAAAAAAAACAAAAAGTAAGTCTGTGAAGAGGCAGCAATTGAAATGGCCAACCGTTGATTGTTGACTGTCAATTGGAGATCGACAAAATCGATATGATCGATGACAATTGTGCAGTATCGCTTACCAAACTAGTAATATTTCTATTTGCTATGTATAGTCCATGCACGAGTTTAGCAAGCGAGCAGCCATATGCGGTGCTATAAAATGACAAGACTAAGCGCAGTTAGTGCAAAGCTAGTGCTTAGTTGTTGTGGCTATTGCCAGCATCTGTATTTAGTTGTGTGCGTGTTAGGAAAGATCGGCGAACGGCAGCTGTGGCTAATGATTTTCCCATCGCATGATGTTTGGCTGATGATACATACAAAAAAAAAAAAAAACAAAAAAAAGACACTGCAATTTTTCCACATTTTTGTTGTTTTTTTTTTGCTGTTGTTTTGCCTTTTCCTTCGGCTGCTCATTAAAGTTGCACGGCAAATTAAATCTTCTCAAAGTGCGCGCTAGCTCCTTTTTTTGTCGCGGTCGTTGACTTTTATTTATTTTTTTTTTTGTGTGTTACGTTTATTGTATTGTGTCACACGGCTGTGGCAGATCAATCGGCTGGTGGATCAATCGATCGGCTGTTGCATTTTATTTTTCTGTACCAACCACGCATGTGCGTACGCGAAGTGCTGGAAATGTTGGAAATTGACAGCTCTCAGGCGGCAATGACGAGTAAGCGCGGCAATGCTTGATATCACCACCATCGCCATCATCACCGATAGCAGTACAAGAGCAGCGGCCTGCAGCAACAATGGCATTGGCAGCACGTAATTCTGCTTTTCCAACTAAAATTCTACTACAGTTTGACCACCTCATCCAGTGGTTGGTTGCCGCCGCCGCCGCGCTGTTTTCTGCATGCAACAGTTGCACACGTGCAGCTCATTCCTACTTGTTATTACTCCTCTTGTGTCCCCGCATCTCACCTCCTATTGTTGCTGCACAATTCTCAAGTACGCTCCAATTCTCGGCTATGAATGTTAGCTGCTTATTGGCTGGCGGGTTGTGCGCGCTTTGCTCGCATTAATGCGTCAAACAAGCCAACACGTTCATTGTGAATGCAAAAGGCGTTATTGACCGTTTTTAGAATTACTAATTGAATCGACGCGTTACAACGCGTCTTTGGTTGCTACTATGTTTGTACATGCATTACTGCATTCGTTGTTGTTGTTGTTGTTGCAGTTGTGTTTTTGTTCTCAAGCTACGTACATACATATGTAACATGCCTTAAGTATTTGTTGTTGCATGTTCTTATTGTTGTTAAGTTCTTCCACAAATCTCGTCTGTTTTACCATTTACTGTGTCTTTGACTTTTTTTTTCCCCCGTTTGTTGCTGTTTTATTTTCTTACGTTCGTTTTCTTTGTTTTTTTTTACGCTGTGCGACACTAAAAAGTCATCATATAACAAAAGTACAATTTTCTCAAAATCATATTTTAGTGAAAAGTTTCAAACTTGCTACAAATCTTGGAAACATTTTATATTTGTTTAAATATACTCTGTTCACAAATTATAGCACACACACATATTGACATTTTATTTATTTATCTAATAATTTAAAATTATTGTTCAGTTAAAACATCGTTAATTCTCTAACGAACAGCATTAAACATTTTTTTTTTTAATTTTATAAATAATTTAGAAAAATTTTATTCAAATTACATCAAGATTAATTAAAAAACTTAAACAATTTTTTTTAATATTTCGGGGTATGCAGATATTTAGCTCATTCAATTTTAGTACAAAAAAGTGCAAGTTTCTTGTGACTACGAATTACCACTGATTTTTGACAATTTTTATACTGACGCCCTTTCGCAATTTCCTTCACTTAAAAAATAATCGCGGTTTGGCGTTGTATGGAGGAAACTGTTGTAAAAAAATTGTCAAAAATCGGTGATAAATTGCAGACACTTTAATTTTGCACTTTCTTACAATTAAATTGAATGAGAAAATAAAAATGCACACTCAAAAAATAAATCATTGTAAAGGGTCGAAAATTGGGCCTCTCGGCTGGAATTGATTCGAGCCAGCCGCAGCGGTCACTTGTCCGAAATCATTTTTAAAACATAAGGGCAAACCCTTATCTTTACAATAAAGCTAAATTCTTGGCCATAGCATTAAATTATATGCGTTTAAATTTTGCTTAAAAACCACATGTCTGAAATTCAAAGTGACCGTGTAGAACCAGGAGAGTGCGCCTGGGGCTCTTTTGATTAATTTCTCAATCGTTCCATATGTTCACGTTCGACTGAACTTAACATAAGCTAAAATTACTGATCACACAACAATTTAAAAGTGACCGCTGTTATGACGTGCGATATGGTGAATTTTGATTTCTTTAGCTTCGGTTTCAGTTTAGTTTTCATTTGCTTTTTGATTTCCTTAATACGGTTCAGTTTACAATCTCTAGCCATTTGAAACTTGCATTATACGCAAAAAAAAACCAACACTTCTGTAGAAATAGTTTAAAATTTGAATGAAAGTTTCTAGAAAGTAGGTAACTTCAGTTTATATATTTTTTGTTAAAGAATGAACTAATTTTAATGGAATATTATTAAATATGAATAAATGAACATAAAGTGGCAAATAACCTAATTTTGAATTGGGTTACAAATGATACGTTCACCATAGTATGTACATATGACGAAAAGGGTATAGGATTTTTTAAATTGACTTGCTGAGGATTACAAGTTCCAAACCTTTAGCTCTTTTCATTAAATCTTGTATTTGGATAGTCCCGATCGTTTTTTTTCTGTTCTGTTTTCGTTTTAAATATATCGGTTGTATTTAATTTGTCGCACAGTGTTACAATTTTTTGCTTTGCCATACAGTCACTGGCTGTTACTGTTGGTCTCAAATTCAGACCATTCGTGCGTCGCTCAGTTGCAATGTCTTCGTCATACTATAACATGACTTCTTGGTCACATATCTGCGAAATCGTCACTACAGTTTAAGCGTTGTAATAATTTTTCGCTAATATAAAGCTTGTCAATATTATTTGTTTTCACACGGTCTAAGGTCTTTTTGTGAAATGAATTTGTGATTTCATAACAGTCATGAAAAATCGCAAAATGTTCCTTGTTGTTCAATTGATGGTTTAGAAGGAGCAAAACGAGTTGGCTTTAGGGACTTGTTAAACGAATTAATATGTTAAACTCAACGTTTAATTTGATGAGAAATAAATTTCGATAATCCAAGCTTGGTTGTTGGCAACTTCATGGACTCCGTCAAAAAGCAGATAGTGGGTCGGGAGTATAATCATCAAGTTAAATTAAATGATTTCGATAAATGTTTACAGTTAGTTATGCCTGTATTTAGTAACCAGTCTCTAGTCACTAATTGAGACTTTTTCGTAGGAAGATCGATTTTGAGACTAATCGGTATTCAGTAAGCCGTCTCTAGTCTCTAAACTCATAAATAAAGTCTCTAATTGTCATCAGGTGATTAACAGATCACAAAAAAGAGATATTGATTGAAAGTATGGAGGAAAAAACGTGTAAATGAAGAGAGGTAATATTAAAACTTACAATACATACAAATAAATTTTAATTTAAATTTTCAAGAAAATAAATGTAAGTTGAAAATTGTACATACATATAATCTCTATGCATATATTTACCTTTTTTCCCATTTTAATCAAAGGAGCATATGAATGAGTAAATGTATTAATCGATTGTTGATAGTTGTAATTTTTACAAATACTTTAAATAACCGGTTCACATAAAATGTAGTAATAACAATTTTGACCAAGTAATTACAGTGCCAATTCTACAATATGGTTTCTTTAAAGTTTTTAAAGAGTTATATTGATGCTGACAAAAGATTGAAAATTTTATTGAGCCCAATCGATTAATATATTTACATTGAATGGGATTATACATCTCTAGCTAGAAAATACTATTAGCTGATTATCTCACCCACTTTTCACCACAGTTTTCGGTAAAATTTTTTGAGACTGTCGCTTGAGTCAAACTGAGACTGAGTGACTAAATACAGTCCCTAATTTCACTGAAAGTAGCGGTAGTTTGTCAAATAAGTGTTGCCGTGAAAGGAAACTTTCCTTTCTCTATTTTTTTTCTTAATGCATACATATATAATTAATTTTTCTTTAAAGTACTGCAATTTTTAATTCATTAGTTTAATTATTTACTCTATTATTTTGTGAATTTTTAAATAGAAAAATTTAGCAGATTTTTTCCTTTCAAATTTTGTATCGATACATTGGGTGTGGAGTATTTTGGTTTCGATATTAATTGGTACCCAGTTTTTCATAGTGATCTTAATCGATACATTCGTTTCGCGACTAAAAAGGCGTATGCCACTGTTTTTTTTAATTTCTAATCAAATAGGTTGCGCAAAAATTGTTCTTTGCCTGTAATTCTTGTATGAATAAAACTTTGGTTCTACTTATAAGCATATATTTCAATATTTCTTGGCGACGGGTTCTCGTAGTCTTGACTATTAAGCTCTTCCGAAGTTGGAAGCTTGTTGGCGTTAAATCGTGACCTTAGGAAACAAGAGAAATCAGGTGTGATTTAGTCAGGAGATCTTGCCGGCAAGGGAACATCAATATTAAATGTATCATAAGATAAGTATCAATAAAAATATTGGCATTGGTATCGGAAATAAATTGTGCAAATTTTTTCCATTTGATACAAATAATTTTCGACATAATATGAATGAAGTGTTTATGGAAAATAAGAAGATGTTATTAACAACTGTAGTGCCTACATTAAAAATCAAAATATAGAATAAATCAGGGCTGCTTAACAAACGAAACGATACCATTTTGTTTTGTTAACGAGCAAAATTAACTTAACGAAATGAGTTTGTTGCGTTTCGGCGCCATGTTATCAAACGAAATCAAATCGTTAATGTTGCAACGTTATAAAATTTCCGTTTTCGTTAATTTTAATGTGCCTGAAAGTATGCAGCGCTTCTGTTTGCGCCTGTTTGCGACGAGTGAATCTCCAGCGTTTTTCTTAACGTTTTAACGTTAACGCCAGCATTTCGTTTCGGTTAAAAACGTAATGAAATTTATTATGATAATTGCTTTAACGATAATATTTTGAAATGTTTCAACCGAAACAAGAGAAAACATTTCGGAACGGTTAAATTTAACGTTAAAATGCATCCTTGGAATAATGTTGGCCAGAATCGATACATATTATCTACAAGCCTAAAACGCCGCGGCTGCGCTCGCGTGAAAACTGAGAATGCCATGATATCTGTATTGCGTTGTTGTCAAGGATATCATTATTCCCGATAATAATAAAATGAATAGTTAAATTGGCAATTGAACTTTTTAAATCACTTATGATGTAACCACATTTCATAAATATATTAACTGCGTAATACTATGTCGTATATCGTTACACTAACCTTATTGAAATAAAATAATCATAACTATTATCTTCCATAGACTTTTATTTCATTTTAATGCAGTTTGATAAACAACGTTATTTGTTGTATTATTCTTAGCATGAATATATAAATTTCCTTGGTTGCCCACCCTTGAGCAAGCGACGTAGTATAACTGACCGTGCAAAAAGCATGAAGGTTCCAAATGGATTCCTGCAACGTTGAATGACTGCCCTTGTGATTTGTTAATGGTCATTGCAAAATCTAGGCGAACCGGACACTTAAGTCTTTTAAATTCCAAAGGTATGCCGAAAGGAATGAGAGGAATGCGAGGTATGAAGACATCTTCAGCTGCCGATGTGCCAGACAAATCGTTGCTTCAATGATGTTATAATTTAAATTTTTGACGATCAGTCGAGTTCCATTGTACAATTTAGGTGGTCTCAAATTTCTTAACATTATGATTGGTGATCCAACTTTTAGAAATAATTGATTAGACGGCATTCCTGACAGTTCCAGCAAATTCCGAAACTCAACAGGGCAGTTGACAGATTGTTCTTTATCAATAACGGTGTCAATGGACTTGTACGTTGTCACAGTGCCTGGTAACTCCAGTGCACAATCGCAAACTTGAACCAAATACGATCACGAATCGATATGTGAGGGGTCATGTAAATTGGCACAGATGATAAAGTCAGTTGAATGCGTTCTATTCACAATTCGTATCATTTTATTTTAAAAAAGATGTTAACTTTTACACCAAAGATGGATGGATGAATAGAAATACATTTTCGTGCGTTTTTACTTAATATTATTTAAATGATATATGTATGTATAAAAATGTATGTATTCGTCACCCAAAGATAGAAAAATTTTAAATAATTTTTTTTTAAATTTGAATAACAATTTACTCAAACTCGCCCATCCCAACCGTGTTTTCACCACAACCTAATGATTAAAGATAAACAGTATTTAAGTGTTATATTAGTGTGGCTAAAAAAAAGAAACGGTTGCCTTGCTAATCGACGTTCAGTGCTAACGTTGAAAACTTGAAGTTAGCTAATTGGTTTGTTTGTTAGGATGTGAGGTGTTTTGCATTTACTGACTATTCAGCGTGTGTGAATTGCATTGCGGCAACAAAATTATCTTTTTTGTTTTTTTTTTATTTTTACTACAACCATTGCTACTGCAACACCACCAACTTCATTTCAAATTAACCTCTGCAGCCTTTCAACAATTGGGCCTTAAACGCGCCAGACCAATCGCTAAGTTGCCTTGCCACCAGCTGCTTGATGCTTCGTTACTTCGCTGATTGCCTTCGCACTGGCAGTTATGTAGTTGGAGAAGGTGGCTAATGCCTGAAGGTACTCGAAAGTTCATCATTAATTTTGTCTGCGCGAAGGAACGGAGTAAATGTGTGTGTGTGTGTGTGTGTGTTTGTGTGTGCGGGTCCAGCAAAACGCATGCAATTATTTTTGGACTGAGACTTGGACTTGACTGCACACTTTTGACAGATTTGTGCAGCAGACTTTTGGCGCCTTTAGTGTAATAATTTTTAAAATGTTTTTTTTTTTACTCTTACTTAAAACTTATTCTGTATGCTTTTGTTGGTTTCTTGTGATTTTATAGTTTATTGGCCGCGTTGAATTTTTTTTATATAACGTACAGTTTAATTATATTTAACTTAACGTGCTTGTATGGATATGTGGACTATCGTGCATATGCATACACTGGTGGCAAAATAATTGCAATGTGACATTGTGGCAAGTTTTGGTTACTTTTCTTTTGTTTATTAAATGTTTAATAATTTGTTATAAAGTTTAAGTCATAAGATAAGAAATTGCATATAAATTCGTATATCAAAATGTGCTAAAAATTTCCTAAAATATGTTAAATATTTTGACAAAATTTTCAAAAATAAAAATATTTAAATATTTTGGAGTTTACAGTTTTGTAGCTTATTAAATTTTAGTAGAATAACGTGCAAGTTTCATGTGCTTACGAAATTTCTTTGATTTTTAATAATTTTTTTTTTCGTCGCCGTCGTTCTAGAAATTTTCTTCCCGAAATATTTTACCGAAGACATCATAAATTGTTGCTAATTATTAACTAAGTGTTGCTACTTTGGCAAAATATTTGTACTGAAATTATGCAAAAATGGCGAATTAACTGTCGAAACAACAATTCCGTAACACTTAGGAAATTATTACACATTAAGTGTTATGGGTAAATTTTGAGCCAATAATATAAACTTAGTGCTACTACAGGGTAGATTGGTATTGAAAGCGGTCGAGATCGGTCTATCTCCCATATAGCGGTAGTTTTGAGAAATCCAAAAACTTCGTTTTTTCGGGAAAAAATTGGAGAAAATTTAATATTTGCAGCGTCTTGAAACAAAGAAGCTTTAATAAATTTCTATATCTCAATAAAAGTGTAAGCTATCTTCACGAATGTTGTCTTTGTTATCATTAGTATCATCGTAAAAAATTCCATATAACGGAAGTTTTCCTATTTTTTTTGTTGAATTTTGAACTTCAAGGGCTATATTTTAAATAAGGTATAAATTACTTATACATATTTCGAATATATGACGAGTTCATACTTACATGAAACTTATAAATAATTGTTTAAGCCTCAGAAAAAAAACATACCACTTTCCAATTTATACTTTTCTTTATTTTACCAAAACACTTGGCGGGTCTAAACGACCCATTTTTAAGTAAGAATTTTTTTTTTTTTTAATTCTGTTTTTGTTCTATTTAGTGTCGTTAATAAGTGGTAAAAGAGGCAGTGAAATTTTTTGTGATTGGATTCATCTACAAATATCGATGGTTTTGACTTAAAATGCGATGAAATTGACTCAACCATAGCAGAAGAGTTAAGCATCAGAGCAGTAATTATTCAAAATTTTGTACTTGTGTTAAAAAATGGGTCTTTGGGTGACCTCTTTAACCTTTAAGTGCTACTAAAAAAATATTTTCTAAGATCTTTCAGAAGAATACCATAGCTACTCTATTGCAAAAATGCTGTTTATAAATGTTGAAATAAAAAATAAACAAAAATATCAAAACTTGTCAAACAATTGCATTTCTAATATTTTTGCCACTACTGTACTGTAAAATTATAAAATTATTAAAAAAATTAAAATTACTATTGAAGAGTGGAGTAACTGAACAACATCTTTCGTTTTCGCTTTAAAATTAAGAAATGATTTTAAAGCTGTTTATCACTTAAATTTAAAATATTCTTCATCAAACTTGCTAGAATGAAATACGTACTTTGATGGCGTCTTGCTCAAACGCACCACTTGTAAATTATTTTCTTAGGTAACTTGATGGCATCAGCACAAGGATACGTCTCAAAATTGGCAGGCGGGATTGGCTTAAGAATTTGCAGTAGTCTGGTTAACAAAGAGAACTAACACCACCGTAGTTTTTGGACTGAAATACTTTTCATTCAAATTTGAGTTGGAAGCGGAACGCCAAGGACAGAGCTTAGTGAAGTCTTCTATCAATTGTCCGTATTGGTCTCACTTGCTACGCGCTGAAATTTTCAAGTGAATTAGAGTTTCCATTAAAAATATGTAATGTGGCAGATTATCTGCAAGTTTGTCTGTATAGCCAATAGTCTCCTCACAGCGATGCTAAAATTTATTTATGTTATGTCCTCCTCCATAATTGTCCAATCCATCTTAGCAATTCCGGAAGCATTTTATTATCTCATAGAAAATTACTTTGTGCCTTCTTCGCTGCTTGCTACTGTGCAAATATGTACTTGTGCACTTAACGCGCCTGCGTCTTTATATGGTCGAAAGTTCTGCTGTCGCAAATCATCTCCATCAAATCGCCAACTGTTGTTATCTTCCCATACTGAGCAATGCGTTTGCGTTTGGTTATGCAACGGTCTGCGCTAACAACTAAACGAATCATTAAAGTTTCTGTTACACACACGCGCTCTGCAATGAGGCAATCATCTTCTTTCCTACATTTTGCGCATGCGTTCGCGTTCTTCTAAGCGAACGTTCCTTGGCAGTTTCTCCTTTTTTGTAATCGCTATTAAATGCAACGGCACTGATGCGGTTAAACCTTCTTAGCTTAGCTGCTTGTGATGCATTAGCAGCCG
Organism: Philophylla caesio; assembly: GCA_963971545.1. Classification (NCBI taxonomy): domain Eukaryota; kingdom Metazoa; phylum Arthropoda; class Insecta; order Diptera; family Tephritidae; genus Philophylla; species Philophylla caesio. The sequence continues at coordinate 95,278,819 of OZ020609.1, forward strand.
TGTGACAGTGGCAATTGTGGCCTGCCTCATGGGCGTAATATGGTCATAATATCTCAAAATAGCCATAAATGGCACACACACACACTCGGTGCGCACAAGTTCGCCATACCGCAAAAACCATATTTAGTATTTGAGTTATGTTAGAAGAATGCTTTGATGAATGCTTTATACATACTCGTTGTAGTTAAAGCGAAGAGAGTAGCGAGTCTAACGAATTGTTAGTTGGCAGAATTATTTGTTTTACAACAATTGCAATTAAGGTATTTCCTTAATAAGTTTGATTGGAAATGTTGTGATTTGTGATTCATACGATGTGACGAGTCATATAAAGACAAGAGGCAGTGACGTAGATTTATTGTAATGTTGTCAACAGTTACAGATTTTCAGTACAATCTTACTTTAATTTAATTTGAGTTGCACTTAAAATATTAAACTATTCTCGAAGAGCCTTAATCATAAATTCTTTCAAAACTAGGACCAGGAAAATTGTTCAGAACTAAGCTGCGCTTTATAAGAATGCAGTAGGGTTGGGTAACTCAGCTAATTTTCGCGAGTTGACTCAATGATTCTTGCTCAATTAAGTGAGTCAGCTCAGTGAGGTAGCACAATTGAGTTACGACTCATTTCATAATTGTGTCGCTCTGTGCAACTACGGCAGCACTGTTATTGTTGTGAGGTGCACATTTAACAATTAAAATGACAGCGGAAGTGATGACGCGCCAAAAGGAAACATTTTCACGCTAGTTCTCATTTTCTGTCATTCTTTATTCTCTTCATAGTTAATATGATACGAAACCTCCCTCTTTTGCCTCACAATTTTTGTGCTGGAATCAAATGCCAATCATGGGCTGGCACGCAAAAAGGCATTTAGAATCATTGCATTTTTATTTGGATAAAAAAGCTTCTTATTTCTTTCATTGGCTCGATAACCGCCTATGCGATTTTGGCCGAGCTAAGCATAGCACGCGAGTTATTACTCTCTTTTGCTAACTGGCGCCAGTTGGAAATACCAAGGGTATGCAAGTCCCTTACCGCTTGGTCTTACCAACGCAGAGGAGGCTTTTCTTTACCTCTGCTACCACCGGCGGGTACTGCGTCGAATACTTTCAGAGCTGGGTAGCTTTCATCCATTCGAACGACATATATCAGTGTCGTTATCAAGTTCGTACAGCTCATCGTTCCATCTTCTACGGTATTCGCCATCGCAAAGGCGTAAATCCCATACATCTTTCGGAGAATCTTTCTCTAGAACACTCCTAGAGCAAGCTCATCAGATATCTTCATCGTCCATGCTTCTGCGCCATACAATAGGACGCGCATAATGAAAGACTTATAGAGCGTGGTTTTTGTCCGTCGAGAAAGGACTTTACTGCTCAGTTGCCTACTCAGTCCGAAGTAGCCTTGTTGGCAAGAGAGATCCTCCTTTGGATTTCAAGAATGACATTATTATTGATGTTAATGCTGGTTCCTAAGTAAACGAAGTACGTACGAGTACGAGATACATCTTGAAATCTTTAAATAGAGAATTAAATTAAATATTTTAGTGATAACAAAGCATAAAGAGTTTTGATGTACATGCAAATATTATGTTTTATACTCGTCTATTGCATTTTACAATCATTACATATATTTTTATAATTATTTGTTTTATGCATGTTAAAAAGCTGTTATTACAAATGTTTGTAAAATATGAATTTCTCGTATTTTATATTTGCGATCATGTTGATTTTATATATTTATGAATTTATCTTATTTTTATTGCGTTCACATTTACACTGTTTGCATACCTCAAAGGTGGCGAAAAAACTGCAAATCCTCCAAAAATTTAAAAATAAAAATCCCAAATGTCATTTCTTACAGAGTATCTGTTTTGGAAAATATTTAAAATATGCACATTTTGACAAAACAAAGCTCATCTTTAAATATCAGTGTCGACACACTCCTCGACTCGCCACTCAGTAAGATGGCTGGAATTTATAACTCAGCTACTTAGTCACAATTTTTTTGAGAAGTGAGTATTAGCGTGCGGCTCACTGCTGAGAGTCAGCTCAATAACTCAACTCAGTGCTGAGTTACCCATCTCTAGAATGCAGCAAGAAAGGGAAACGTTCCTCTCGTATCGACGTTAGTTATTGGTTCTCCTTGCCTTCACTAATTGTGAATCAGCTTCGCCACATGGTGACATTAATGTGTTTCAATCGGCAGCCAATCTTGCAATGAAGGTTTACGGTGGTTAGTTTTCAACTACCTTCCAACGCTTTTGTTTTTATCGTCTCTTCTGACGTAAGGCAGCTTCGTCTTTACGCTTCGATCTTTTTGAGGGTGTCATAACCTCACGCGCCAGTGAGCGCTGCCTTTCCAAAGCTGCCTCTTCGCTCCGGTTTACAAAGTACAGATCCGCAGTCTTGTGATAAAATCTGCATTCTAAACTTAATCCAAGTCAGACTTTCTCTCTTCTTCTTCGTCTGGATGGTTTCTTGCAGCCTTTTCGGGCATGTTAAAGCTTTCGAGTTCCGAGTCATGAGATACTCTAACAACTCCGCGTTGTGAGACTTAAAACAAGTTAAAATATAAATTTTTAAAATGGATGTACATACATGTTCACAGGTATGTAAAGATGTGTCCTCTGGCGCTGTCATTGCAACAACCACCGATCGAAAGCCTTTGCTTATTTTTTCTTTTGTGCAACTCGCGTTATGGCAATAAATTTGCATATTTTTTTTTTTTATCTAATATGATTTATTACCAATTTTATGCGTTCAATATAAATGCGGGCAAATTGGTGATGTAAGCCAAGCTACACATGCGCATACAAACGATCAGTCAAACGCTCAATGGCGATCGGGCAGCCGTTTTAAGTGTCCACTGCGTCTTGAGTGAAGTGTGCGATTCTGTTGGGCGACTGAGACGATGTTTGTGTGCTGTCAGGTGGAAAAATGATAAGTCCATTTTTTTTTATTTGTTTATTTGTATAAGCGCTTTGCTAAAATATTTAAAACTAATTTCAAATGTGTTGTCTGGATTGTTGAGGGCGACTATGGCGAGTGCAATCATTGCAAGCCAAAAATAAATATATTTTATATTATTAAAAAAAGTTCATAAAACACAATAATTGCAAAAATGAAGTTTTCAAATTTATACTTGACAACACAAATATGTAGTGCATATAACATAAATATTTAATACCCGTTCTCACTCTTATGCTGCACTGCGTCGGAAAAAGTTTCACCATTTTTGTCTAACGCGCACAATTTTTGATTTATTGATTGCATTTGTGCTTCAACCATTTATTTTTATTAATTTTTTTAGCTAGTTACAGAAGATTTTCTGGTGCAAAACGTTATTAAATTGTCATAATTTTGCATGTAAATTTGTCATGAGAAAACGTTTGCCACCGATAGTCATCTAAAAGCCGGTTTTTTATGTTTGGATAAATGATTGAATGGCTTTACTGCTCAATTTTACAAAATGACACACTTAACCGAAAAACATGATGACAAACAAGAAAGGCGATAGCGTATATGAACCCAGGAAAAAAAATGTTGCTCTTGAAAAAATCTGCTGCTCCATTTTATACTAAAAAAAAGAAGTTTATGTGCACGGAAAATTGTTTCATTAAGGCTGCTTGCTGCTTGCCTTTCAAACGAATTTTCTCCCAAAAAAAGTACAAAGCTTTACGGCAAGCCATATGGTCCACTTGCTTGCAATAGTAATCTAATCGACCCGCTTGTTAGACTTTGCTCTACCAACTCATCTGTGATTTCTCAAATTACCATTTATGGTGTCGGCACACGTCTCTACGATTTTCGTGTACAAATCATTAATCTTTTCAAATTCAATATCCATCCATTATCTATATACAAATTTGGACTTTTACATTCTACTCATTTACATTTTAGTACACAATTTTTCGCACTTTAAAAGTTATGTTATTTACGTTTAACGTTAACTCGCGAATTATAATTTATTGCCCATAATTCACATAAACAACAACTATGTATTTGCATTAAAAAATAAAATAAAGTCAAATAATTGGCAAGTGTTTGTACAACGTTTATTTAAATGCTAAATGCTAGCTTCAACACTATGTATACACTATTGTGCAAAATATGAGAAATGTGTATGTGTTCACGAGTTCGCAAGCGAATCAGTCGTTTGAAAACAGTTGACAGTATTTAGTAAAAGTGTTTTAAAGTTACTCGAAAGACCGAAAGTCAGCTTGATTTGTATTTACTGGAAATCCTAGCGAGTTAAATAGTTTACTAAATGCTCGTAGAAATTTTACATTAAGCTGAAATTTACTTTGAATTATGGTGTGAAACTTCTTTTAATTTATTAATATTAAAGTGGCAGTAAAACCTAACAAAACGAGAGTATCTAAGTAAAAGAAGCCTTTGCAAAAGAGAGAGTAAACCCGAAGTAGAACGATTGCAAATTATCGATAAAGAAAACAAATGCGTCGAAGATCGAAGGATCGTCCGATAGAAGTTTTTTTAAAAACGTTTTTCACATCACTCATGTCTTTTTCTCTTTAAGAGATGTGATCTCGAACCGATAGTATCGATAAAGTAGCACTTCAGGCTTTTTTAGCTTGAAAAGACAATTGTTTAGACTTGTTTTTTGCGGAAATAAATCGTTTATAATCTGCCAAAAATGTGTGGTAATTGGTGAAAATTGTCAAAATTACGTGGCAGGCGGCTATACGCACCATTTACAATTACGCTATTTGATCGCATCCCAAACACCTAAAGCTGGTACTCGTCTGGCTTTGTATTCACCGCACTGTGCAACTTTTGTGCGAGAACCTACATAAATCGAAAATTGCGTAACCATTTATTTCTAATTTAGAGGACTCAATATTCGATAACCAAAATGCCGATAGAAAAATGGGATTTTGAAAGGAGTGTAGGTCTACATTAAACCTTGCTAGAATTACAAACAATTTCGCGAAATATAAAAACTGCTGTCGCATATCCAAATATGTGATTCGAGGTAAAAAATTGTGCTCCTGAAAAACTCTTTAGTCATAACATATAAAGTTATTCGGAAGAACACAGATTTACTAAAGTGAGTGGATCCTTGAATGTCTCAAGCTCTTGAAAAAAAACAACATGGAATGCTCTTATGCGTAACTAAACATGTTTTAAGCTTCGACTCATCCTGTGGAGCGGGCGGTAGTTAGCCTGCTCTATGTTTCAATAGCTCCTGGTTATAGGCATTTTGACGGAAGTGCTTCTAATGATATGCCTGAATATATTGATATTGAATTAAATGATGAAATAAGATTATGATTGATGCAAGAGAAAAGGTGAAGGTGAATTTGTAGATGAAGAAAAGAAAAAAGATAATGTTAAGCTTAAAATCACTTTTTACCTTAGCATAATAAACCTAACTCTCCACACCTACTCCCACCATATCTAAACTCACCGCATCTAAATTCAAAACACTTTAACTCACCACATCGAAACTGAACACACCTTAACTCACCACATGCAAACTCACCACATCTAAACTGAACACGCCTAAACTCACCACACGCAAACTCACCAAATCTTAACTTAACTCACAAATTAAACACACCTAAAGTTAACACACCTGAACTCATTTTTTTCACCTCAACTTATTTTGGAATTTTAACAATTTAGGATGTGAATTAAGAGAAGTTTCACTACCAGAAAACGGCACAGGCGCATTCTCTACTTTTGTTATTTTTTTGTAAGTCAGTTTTGTAAGAATGTGTGTACATTTTGTGCAAGTGACTGAAATTAATAATTTTTTAAAATTTGTGGCACTACATAATCACAAATATGTAGGTTTTATTTTATGGTGACCTTATTACAACTGCAAAAAAAAAGTTACATCGCTTTTGCACCATACTGTATTTATATACATATGTATGTATGTATGTACAACATACTTACATATATGATTGGAGTGCTGTGGTAATTATTTTATTTTTTCATTATATGATTACGTAGTTGTTTTTGCATTTAAGCGCGTGCTTTCTAACCACCACAGACATATCTACCTACTCGTACATACATCTAGTGCAGTTTATTAACAACATTTTTTGCATGTTTACAACCATCACCAGTCAGCCAACTAAGTTTTGCATGCGGCGATTGCAACCACAATTGCTCAGGCTGGTGCAGCCACTAAAGTGCTCGCGCTTGCCAAGTGGTTAGTCGGTTGATTTGTCTTTAAATACAAAGTTAGTTTCCCTAGATATGTAGTTAGTTCGTTAAGTTGGTCTAGTTGTTATTATTACAGCTGGCGAGTGGACGGTTTGTGAGGCAACCAGACCTACATACATAGGTTACCAGCCTTGTCAGCCCACTTGGCAAAGTGGTTTTAGCTGTTTGAGCTGTTTCTCTATTTATTGTGGCTGGCATACAAACTGACAATGATTTACGGACATAATCAATGTTAATTTGATCAATTTCCATTGATGATCGTACATGACATTTTTGTTGTCATTTAACAAAATTAAGCGACGAACGAGTGACTCAGTAACTATTGGCAATGCAAGTACAATGTACATACACACATAAAAAAAATGGAATAATTAATTTTAAAAAAGGATATTGAATTACTTGCCGCAGGTTGTTCATATTTAATGAAAAACAAATATTTATTTTTTTCTAATTTTTTCTTGTAAAAAAGACATATAAATTAGAAAAAAAAACATATTTACCAAAAAAAAATTATATTGCATCGGCCGGGAATCGAACCCGGGCCGCCCGCGTGGCAGGCGAGCATTCTACCACTGAACCACCGATGCTTGATATGTACAGTTATTTCACTGCTGTTAAGAAAAGAGAGTGAGATAGCGAGTAATGGTGCGGGGAGTAGGTCGTAGGAGCATGTTTATGCTTTCCGTGATGTTGCTGTGATTTTTATAGTTATTGTTGTTGTTGTTGTTGTTGTTGCGGCTGTTGGCAGCACAACTAAAAATAGATTTTTCAATTTACTTTAATGCCCAGCAAATGGTCAACACTTATGTATGTGTGTAAGTACTGCGTGTAGATGGATGCTATCGCAGGAAATTTCTCTACACATTTAGACATACACGCATTATACGTATGTATGTGGTATATGTATGTACATATGTATGTAGATATGTCCATTGTTTTTATAAATAGAATACACATGCGTTCATTGAAATAGAAACGTGTTTTGTAGTTTCGAATAATAAAAACAATTGCCATTGTTCAGTGAGAAGTCCACCATAATTTTTGAGGTTATGGCGTGGGGAAAACTGTCTCTACCAAAAAAAAAAAACTCTAACTAGTTTGTGAGTAGGTCCTGAGGAGAACGGAAAATTATGAGAAAAGTTCAAATAAAGCAAGTTGATCGAGATGAAATGTTGTAGAGTTCCCTATTAAGTCAGTAAGGACGTTTAAATCATTTTAGATGAGATGAAACCCCGAAATGGGGACTCTTACCCATGGGCAGGACTGCCAATTGACATTATAACTTCGAATCAGTCGCCCAGACACACACATGAGTTCCTGAAGAGACAGTTAGAATTCTTAAAAAAAAAAAACGAATATTGAAGTTTTATTAAAAATATAAAATGCAAAGGCCGATACGCAAAATTAACTTACCCAAAAAGTATTTTTTAAATATTCATAAGAAAAAATGGGGCTCAACGCTTAATGGTTTAGAAGTGTTTTGCTAAGTACCGTTGTCGTCGTACCAGCACAAGTCATGTCCAACGGCGAGGAGGCCCCAAAGGGGTCGCTGCGCCAAAAATCGTCAAGGAAATCAATGAAATAAAACGATCGGAGAATGAAAGTGCGTATAAATAGTGTTGCACAATGGATGCCGCTGTTGCTCACACTCGACCATAAGCATAGTCGTGCCATAACCTCAGAGGATTGCTTGGCGATGCTCATCTTCCACAATGAGAAACTGCTACTTGGGGTCTCTTCCGGTTGAAAGCTTCCTTTTGAGATACTCGGTAGCATGGCCGACTTTTTATTTCAAGACTGAAATGAAATTCGAAGTGAGGCCTAATAAGTACAGTTCGTAAGTGAGTCTTGAGGGATTGTCAAACGTGACTGTGGGATATGTACGATAAAATAGTCGCTCATAACTGATTTTGTACACTTCATTGAGTAGGGAACTATTCGTACATGGATGAGGAACGACTTCTTTTTTATGTGTGACGATGTGTGTATATGTGTATGTACATATAAGTATAATAAAAATAAATACATACATACATACTAAGTATATACATACATACGTAAATATCTACATACATACATGCTCATCCTCATTCCATTTAAAAGAGATTTGAATATTTACCTAAATAAAAAGGAAGCAATGCCAAAAATTTATTTGTTGAATCAGCTTAAGTCTTATAAAAAGCAGATTTTAAACGAGTTTCAAATTTTTAAGTTACCTTTTAAAATTTTTTACAGCCGTGACATTTCCTTTGCCATAAATATCGGAATTAAAGCCAAACGTTCACAGTTGGTTGTTGTTGTACGCTAAGCGGATTTCACGTCTACCGCATCAAATAAAAATGTTGGGGCGGATTTCGTTAAAACTCATTTTTATTGCGACATTTTATTACTTTATTTTAGTTTTCATTTCATTATTTAATATTTTTTTTTACAATTAATGCTATGTAGGTTGTGATGCTTGAAAAGTGTTTTTGCATAAATAGGCAATTAAATAATGGACTTTATGGCTTCTTCATTTTGTGATTATATTCATTGCTCTGAGAGACCTTGCCACCGAATCTTTTGTGTTATAATTTTGGTTATTTTTATTGGCAAATATGTACCTACATTTTACGTAGCTAATGGATTCGAAAAAATTAAACTGCAAAGGCGGGCGAAATTAGGTAAACAAAAAGTAGACGAATTTGAAGAGTGAAAAGGAAACGATATTGGAGTTAGTAAAAAAGTCTATAATTTTGCATCTATTTCGGCTAGTAACGTTTGTTTTTTCTAAATGTTTACTTTTTCGCTCTGTATGCGACCACCAAAAATGTATAGTACAGTGAAAAGAATAACTCAATTGAGCCCAAATAATTTTTATTTGAATAAAGCGTTATCAACTTAATCAAATCAAAAATAAATCGTATTGCATCGGCCGGGAATTGAACCCGGGCCGCCCGCGTGGCAGGCGAGCATTCTACCACTGAACCACCGATGCTTCATAAACAAATTTGTATACTCCTTCTTTGTAAGTATTAAGTGAAAGTGAATCCAAGCAGTTATTAAATTTTTTTATTTTTTATTTGTCATAATTAAGAGAAGATGAACGCAGCTGCATGCAACAATTAGTTGGCTCCATATGAAGTAGAAAAAAGTAAAATTATTTTGAAAAAATCTCAAAAGTCGTGACTAAGAAATTTATGGTTCTTAAAAAATTCCCAAAATAGTTCGCAAGTCGCGAAAAATAACAGTTATTATTTAGGTACATATGTATTGACGAAAGAGTCCGAAATCCCAGTTCCTGCTGATTTAGTCGATTGCACATTCCCTGGAGCCTACTTAGTACAAAGCAAAAGAGTCTTTTCGCTTTTATTCGGTTTATTTTTCATTTATAGTTTGTCCTACTAAAACTTAATTGACGCGATTTCCTAACTTTATTTAAAATTTATAATTAAGTTATTATTTCATCAAAATTTTGAAGTTAGAAAAATTTATTTTTTTTAAGTAGCCATCGTTATAGATCATTCAATTTAAGTATAAAGAAGTGCAATATTTAGTTGTCTATTGAAAGCAATTGATTTTTGATAATTTTTTTTACTGAAGGGGCATTTCAAAGCAAAAACGTACTACTACATTGAGCCCAAATGCGCATTTCGATTGAGTCATTCTAAACCCGTTTATATTCTCTTATTCGTATTCTCTCTGACAGTTCATTTGAAATAAATGTTTTGTACGATGGCGGTTTGATAAGTCAGTGACTTTTTGAATTTCCCTCGCATTAACATACTACTGTCAAATTTGGGCAAGCTGAGTCATTTAGTCAATGCTTGTCAGCAGATAACCTCTCGACTTTAAACAAAAATTGGAAAAAAGTGAACTTCATGTGCTGATTAAGCACACTTTTTTGCGTAAAATTACCATCTCAAGGAAAGGCTTGATAAATATTATCGGGACGCTTCACTATAAATTTCAATGCTTAAGAAGTTCTTTAATGAGTTCCGTTGTGGTCGTATCAGCACAAGTGACGACGAACATTCAGGTCGCCCAAAAGAGTGGTTCAAACACCAGAAATCATCGATAAAATCCATGCAATGATATTGAATGACAGAAGAATGAAAGTGCGTGAGGTGGCTGAGGCTATTGGCAACTCAACTAAGTGGGTAAATCACATTTTACACGAATATTTGGATATGAAAAAGCTATACGCGCGACGGGCTCTGCGATTGCTCATACTCGACCATAAGCGCAACCGTGTGACCACTTCAAAGATTAAGCCCTCTGCGACTATTTCCAAACATAAAAAAATGATTGGATGGCAAGAGGTTTGGGACATATTTTTTGATGGTTCAATCATAATACATATTCTGATCTGATCATTGACAACACCGGTTAAGAAAAAAAAATTTTTTTTTGCGCATGTTTCTCTTTATATATTTTGGTTATATAAAAAGTATATGTATATGGGAAAGGACGATTACAAATTGAAAATACTTGCTTTTTAAGCAATTATAGCGTTTTGACCAATTTTTGATTTTCGCTCCCAAATAATGGCGGTATTGCGCTGTTGCCTGCGAAAGAGAGGGAAGAGCACAGCAGATAGTGTTTGCACATTGCATAGGAATATCGTGTTTCATAATTTTGTTTCCTCTAACAACCAGTACAAAATGTCTTCGAGAAGTTGTAAACGAAACGCTGACTCGTTTTGCTATATTTGCATCGAATTTATTAAAGTGAGAGAGAAAAAGTATGATTTAAGTACAAATTTAAAGATTAATCATGAGTCCGTAGCTTTCAAATATTTAAAGAATTTTTTTCCAAAGCTTTCAGAGGCGAAAATAAAACCAAGAATCTTTGTAGGCCCTCAAATTAAAAAAAATTATGGATTGGGATATTTTCCCGAAGTTGCTTCGCAATGAGGAGAAAAAAGCCTGTAACAGTTTAAAGCAAGGATGCATTTTAACGTTAAATTTAACCGTTCCGAAATGTTTTCTCTTGTTTCGGTTGAAACATTTCAAAATATTATCGTTAAAGCAATTATCATAATAAATTTCATTACGTTTTTAACCGAAACGAAATGCTGGCGTTAACGTTAAAACGTTAAGAAAAACGCTGGAGATTCACTCGTCGCAAACAGAAGCGCTGCATACTTTTAGGCACATTAAAATTAACGAAAACGGAAATTTTATAACGTTGCAACATTAACGATTTGATTTCGTTTTGATAACATGGCGCCGAAACGCAACAAACTAATTTCGTTAAGTTAATTTTGCTCGTTAACAAAACAAAATGATATCGTTTCGTTTGTTGAGCAGCCCTGCTTTAAAGCCATAGGGCTGACAATTATGACGAGCTAATCACTGACATGATTACGAATTTCTCCATCATCGGCTGTAGAGTGTCTCTAAAGTTGCACATGTTACATTCTCATTTAGATAAATTTAAGGATAATATGGGAGCTTATTCGGAAGAACAAGGATAACGCTTCGATCAAGATATAATTGAATTTGAGAGACGTTACCAAGGCTAGTATACTGAAAGCATAATGGGGGATTATATTTGGGGGTTAATAAGAGAAACTTCTACGGAACATGACAGGAAAAGTAAAACTGATAATTTTTTAAACATTTTGAGTCTATTTTAAAAAGTCTATTTTAAGGATGAATTCAAAATGGATGATCGGTATCTTTTAATACATTATTTATATGTAAAATTTTTGTGTATTTTTATTGAGTTGAATTTATCCATTTTTTATACATAAAAAGCAAATTCAGAACAGTTTTTTTTTCTTATTCTTATTTTGTGGTATAAAAGCAACAAAAAAAGGGAATGTATAACGCGTGCGCAAAAATTCTGTAGATATGTATTATTTATGATTGATTAGCATATATTTTCGCAGTGTAGAAAATCTTTATTAAAAGTATCTGTCAATAAATGCCTATTTATACTTACCGCGTTGGAAATTTAAGTATTGTTCAAGCTAACGAAGGCAGACAGCTCCAATGGACCTTTGTGATGCTCCATACACGCCAATGTGGATTAATTTACAATTCCTTGCATCCAAGTATTTATGCGAATTTGTAACATGAAAGTTGCATTAGCTGTGGCGTTGGCCAAAGCAAAACAAGTGTAAAAATATTTCCATTACCTTAACAAGTATTTATGGTATAATAACTAATACAACAAGCGGCAGGTGGAGCGCTGCCCAGCTAGTTAAGTTAAAACAAGTAAACAGTAAAATAGTGCAGCAATGGGTCAGTGGATGCAGACCGAACTGAAAATATGTACGACTACTATGTGCATCGCAATAAATAAAAGCTAAAGCTTGTGAACTCAAGCGCAGCCGCTACATTAAAGTAAAGCAAAGTAAAACAAAATAAGAACGAAAAAAATAAACGAAAAAGAATGTAAACCAAATACAAAGCATATTTCAACATTTGGCAAAAATAATAAAAATATGCGCGCATGCGCAAACCACACAAACCTCACATTGATTATCAAAAGAAGCCGCCGCCGCCGCCGCCACCAACACACATCGTTCTGGCTATGCCAATATGTACATACCATATGTATTTATATATGTAGGTATGTATGCATGTACGATGTGCCACAAACAATCCCTACATAATCGCTACGCTTAAACCGCTCTGAACTCGTTAAGCAGCACAATGCCAGCTTTGGTGGCTGGTCAAGCCAATGCTCATTTACAGAAAAACTCATACAAACAAACAAAAGCGTACACAATAATTGAGTGTGACACCGCCACACAAAAGGTGTGTACGCCAACAACAGTAACAACAGCCAGCTGGAAACGAGTTGAACGTTGCATTGGAGCTCATTATGAAGAAGAACGCGACGACGGCGACTTCCTTGCAAGGGAAACGCAGAGGCGTAAAGAAATATGCAGTTGATTCAGTGCGGATTAAGTTGGCAATAAATTTGGTTATTTGTTGTTGCAGTAAGTAATCTTCTTTAGCGGTTACTGCGTTGTAAAACTGACGAAGTATTTGCAAGCAAACGTAATAAATTCGAAAAGTAATGGTGAACCGCGAAAAGTAGCATCTCGAAAGGATACATTTTGAGTAAAAAAAAATATGCTAAGAAATTACAGTCTTAAGCTTAGTCCCAGCTTTGCCACACATACACACACACACACCATCATTCACGGGTCACTCGCTTCGCGAAAAAAAACAGAGCTTTATACGAGTTCGTTAAAATTTTAAAGTTTGTAATTTTTTGTTTACAATGTTTTTTTGTATTGCCTTTAATGCTCGTACAGACATCACCCAATTATATTCAACAGGTTTTATGCGAGGACAAAATCCCGAGGGCAACTGAAAAGTTGGTGGTTTTTTTAACTGGCCGGAACACTTGCGCCTACAACTCTTAACGGAATGTTTTCACCTTTTTCATGCATCTTGCTAATTACATTTTCTAGTGAGCATCTTAGGATTTTTGGAATAAATTTCAATTTGCCAAATTTTTGTCTGTTTTTGCAACGAATTTTACGTCAAATACAGCATTTTTTCATCCAAATCGACGCCATTTTTTTAAAACTCAATATTCAGCAAAAATCGTATGATGTTCACTTCGTTTTTTGAATTTATTTTCAGATTCTTTTTGATTTTTTCTTCTTGGTGCAAAATTGCGAACGGAATCGTTCCGGCAAAGGAAGCTCTAAAAAAAAACGTATTCTTGTAAAATAGATGCTGGGCCGACATTTTATTTTGAAAACATTCACAAAAACATGTTTAATATACCCCAACATATGTAGACAAATGTTTGCAAAACCATAATATAATATATCAATTCGTTTTCATTTGACAAAGTCATAAAGCTGACTATTGATTTTAAGTTCACAAAGTAGGATTACCACTTAACTGTTATTTTGCCATCCCCGCGCCTGAAAGTATGCCACAACAGCTTGATGTTGATCATTTTGGTTTACTTCTGAAATGGGCACCTTGGACCATCAATATACTACCAGGCAAAACAATAGATGAGATTGCAAGGAAAATGAAAATCACTTTCGCCATAGTTGAAGGGGTAAAGGGTTTACAATGGAATATAAGATGGTCGTGGAAACTTTATATGTTTAATACAAAATATTTATTCACAGGCTTTGGGCAGCTCACAGGCTTTAAATCTATGGGAAAACATGCAAGAGGACTGGGGAACAAACTCTGTAGAAGTTTTTAGGAACGAAAAGGAGCTCGAAACCCTAAATCATCTTATCCGCTATCTTAGCAAGGGGACGTAAGTTCATGGGTTCAGCAATTTTCTGAAAATCTCCATAACTAAGCTAGACTCAAGGAAACTACATTATCAGGTTTAAAAATGTGACCTGTTAAAAGTCCTATAGACAATGACAGGGGGCACCTGCTCAATGTGACAATTTCACAACATTCACTTGTTTCTTTAAGCGATAGTTCCCTTAAAATGAGCATGCAGGTAGCGAACGGCATACTTAAACCCTTCCAGCGTGATGAAAGCTGGGTGAATGTACCGCCCCTTGAAAGCCCGTTCGTATCGGGGCCCATACTAGGTGAAAAACAAACTGCTCTGCCATCTCGTTTAGAGATATCTAAGTGCTTCAAATTCCTCCTTTAAGAATGGCTAAAAGTCTATCCGTCCGGTCACAAAAATTCAAGTGTGTTTCAGTTATCAGAATGACTGCACTTTTAAAAAATATATGTACCCCTGAATGTTAGGTTGGCCTACTTGCAAGATTGTTCAAGAAAACAAAAAAAAAAAAGGATTTTGCATCGGCCGGGAATCGAACCCGGGCCGCCCGCGTGGCAGGCGAGCATTCTACCACTGAACCACCGATGCTTATGTTGAAAGCTTGTTAACTGACAATTATATTAAATAAAAATATTTTTTTTTTACCTTTCTCATAAACGCAGCTTACGAAAACATAATTAATCCATTTTGTGACTTCATCCGATCATTTCACTATGTACATATGTACATATATAAACTTTACCATCGATCTGCCTTGTCTGTTTGTGCTCAGCTGCCTGGCGGACCACCTGCTGCGCTTGCGGTGTCGCCGAGTGTCACGGCAACTGAAAGTCATCAATGTGATTTGCGTATGCCTCATGAACGCAAACAAGCTTAGGGATCGAAGGGTTGTGGCTACTGATTTGCTGTTAATTTACATGGCGATAAGTCGCGGCTTTTCGAACTGCAAATTGAAATCAGTATTTTATTTTTTAGAAATATAAATAAATTTGCAATTGGGCAGTTTCAAGGACTTTGAAAATTATGCGCAGTTTTGCTCATGCAAATGACCTACAAATTGAGATCAGTAGTTTCTAAAAATAATAAACTTAGAGATGTTTGTATGTACATATGTACATAGATTAAATGATTTATAGATAGTTGTTTTTAAAGAAGTTGCGGTTTGAAAATATTTGCATATTCTGTGTGGAGTTAAAAAAAAACTTGCTGCATCGGCCGGGAATCGAACCCGGGCCGCCCGCGTGGCAGGCGAGCATTCTACCACTGAACCACCGATGCTTGTTGTGAAAGTATATCAACGTGAAAGCCGGACGAAAGTGAAAATTCGGTAATATTTGGCAAACACATCGCAGTTTTATGTTCGGGTAAATTGGCATTTAGTTTTTATGCTGTAAAAAATTCGTATTTTGCGTTAAGAAAAATTCAACGAATTTGCATAGAACATTTGTGTACAGAATTGTTTTTAGAAATATTTCGAGAATAACCAAACAATTTTTTTTTATTAATTACAAGTAAAAATGTTCTGTGGTGTCTGTTATAAAAATGATAAGTCCATTTTTGAGAGGTTTTTTTTCACTTATTTAATTTTATGATAAATATTTCGATTGCGTTAAAGACTTTTTTTTTTATTATGGATTATAAAATATTTGGGAAAATTTGCACCATCAAAATTACATAAAAGTTTAATATTAAAAAATATACATATAATAAAGTTTTTGAAATTTTGAGCAAAAATATATTAAAAATACTTAGAATAATTGGCTGCAATTGCCATCGAAAAAATTGGTGAAAAGTGAAATTCTAATTTTACACAAAACGTTTAGATTTCATACAAAAAAAAAATAATTTTAAATTCGAAATCAAGAAGTTCAAACCTCCCCAGTAACAATTTTTATAAAGAAAAAAATTACTTCAATATTGTAACCAGGGAGATCAAAACCTCCTGTTGAACTGAGTAATATGCCGCAAATTAAATCCGCCTTTTTTTTTTCTAAAGAACTATTTCGAAATTGACACCGGGTGGCCCGACTTTTAATTATGTTTAAAGAGGTTTGAGCCGCTGTACTTCGCCACCATAGAAGCTATAAAAAGTCAGCTGAAATTGTACGAAAAAAATTTCAAAAATTGTGCATTTTAAAAATTGCTGAATTTTACTTATGTACATAGACATACTTTGTTCAAAGTATGAAACTTGAAAAGCCATAATATTTCGAAATAAAAAAAAAATATTCCAACTTATTTAAAAGCAGACAAATATTTGGCGTAACTTTCAGAACTTTTCGATATAAAAATTTGGTTATTCCTAAAATACATATGGGAACAGATCTTGGCACATAAAAAAATTAAAAAGTTTCAACATGTAAACAGTTTTGTTGACCTGGGTGTTGGTATGGATTGTAAACTCAATTTTAATTTTCATATTAGTTCCACAGTTAATAAAACAAGGGGTGTGCTGGCTTTTGTAAAGCGTTGGTCAAAGGAATTCCGCGACTCGTATATAACTAAAACACTTTTTACTTCATTGGTAAGACCAATACGGGAGTATGATTCCATAGTTTGGAATGCTCGTTATCAGGTCCACTCAGACCAACTAGAGTCAATACAAAAACAATTCTTACTTTCTGCTTTGAGAAATCTTCGAAGGGATTCGCCATACAATCTTCCCCCATACACTAGTCGTTTAAAACTTATTAATCTTCCTACTCTTTCGAGTCGCAGAGAAATGTTAGGTATAATATTTCTGATAAAATTAGTCAATGGATGGATCTCAAGTCCATTTCTTCTAGAGCAAATTAATTTTAATGTACCCTCCCGTGCAACGAGAAACTTTAAACCACTTTTCTTGAAACTCTGCAGAACTAACTTTGAGTTGAATGAACCGTTTCGGGGTTTATGCCGAGACTTTAACAATCATTCCAGCACCTTTGATGTATCGGACTCACTTTTTATAATTAAAAGAACTGTTCTTTCCTCTCTTTCTAACAGCTAACGATACAATTTTTTTTACTTTGCATTTCTCTAACTTTGTACTCGGCTGATGAATTCTTATTCTGTAGCTGAGCAGCTTGGGATCTCGACGCTTAACAAACTCTCTTCTGTCACGACTCGGCACCTAAGATTTGTATATTTAAAAAACATCAGTACGTTACGCGGATTGACCACCTCGTGTCGGTTGGGCGGGAAAGTGGGTTTCCGTTGGGTTATAATAAAAAAAAGGCGGATTCATATAGGGTGATGCTAATTAATTAGCTAAAAAAGTGAAAAACAGTAGATAGAGTTTGACAATAGCCCACCAATGTAGAATCGATACAACCTTACTTGAATTGACCTTGGAAGTGATTGTTTTCAATGAGTTGTAGACAATTTTTGTTAAGTCCTTGCGATTCTCCGGTAATAAGTTGTACAAACAAGATTTCCCAATAAATTTTACAATCACAATGAAATCAAAACTCAAAAGCAGCATTTTCTGTCCAATTGACCGTCGCAGTATTCGCATTTATTTATTTTTCTTTTATACTTTTTACCTTTGTATATGAATTTCACCTTCCCTGCGCGTTTGCTACCAACAAATAACGTAGCCGATTTTACAATAATTTGCGGCAACAACATAAAATTGTGAAATACGAACATACAATTAAATTTGTTTTTAATGTTGTACCCTGCTGCGTTGTGGCGAGAGAGGTGTCGTCGTAATGTCTTTCTTAAATGTTGGCAAGAGCCTTTTTGGCGTTTGCCAATGAATGTCTTCTTCTTCTTTTCCTTCCAATTCTCGTATCTGTGGTGCCTTGCGTCGCGTTGCGTTTGACAATATCAGTGAAGATGCACAGCAAACAGGAATTTTTTCTAATTTATTATTATTTATTAGCGCACACATGTACATACATACATACACGAAATTTGTTTATGAACCTGAAAGAGCAGCGCTTATTAGTGACCCGATGTTATACCATCTCATATTTTATATTACTTATGTATGTTCAAATACACACAATCAGGGACCAAATATTTTACAGCGTTTTTTATTTTTTTAATATTCACAAAGTTTTTTCTTCTTGTTATTCCTTTAATGAGTATGAAATGGTTTAATAAGTTTGGTCCAACGTTCGTAACTACCAAATGGAGAAGAGATAGACCCATCAAAAGTATACCAAAATTAGCTTTTGTTCTGTGGGAGAAAATACTTAACACCCTTCACAAAAAAAAATTCTAATAAATCAACGGTACTTTTTAGTCAACTGAAACTTGCACTTTCACTTGGGCCACAAAACTACATACCCAGAATTTTCATAAAAGGTTTGCAATTTTGATGATAAATTAAAATTTTTTTTTTAATTTTTGCGAATTTTTATATACATATCGCACCCTAAACCAAAAACAGTCACAACTCAAAAAATCTTAAATGTTCAGGAGAGGCAAAACAAACAGTCTCTACAATAATGATGATAATTTTATAATCATGCTTTTCCAGTAAAAGAAGATAGTAACTACGAAAAAATTTCTGGATCAGTTGGGGAAGTATTCCGTGAATTAGTTTATGTGGAAAAAAGATTTAAAAAAAATTGTTTTTAATATTCAAGAGAAGTAAAACATTTTATGTAAAAATGGTTGTAATATTTTAAACGTACTTTTCCAGTAAATAAGATAGTTACGATGAAGAAATTTTCGGAGCATGTTGGCAAGTATTCTGGAAATAGATTTATGAGATAAAAGCGATTTAAAAAAATTTTGAGTTGTGACGGTTTTTGGTTTAGGGTGCGATATGTATACTTATTTTAAACTCTTATTAATATGGCTTCGGTTAAAAATCCTACTTAATTTTAAATGAAAGTTATCAAAAATAAATAAATAGTAAATATAAGTTTCAAGAAATATTATTTTGAAATTTGCTCCTATTTTTTTGTGGACAATTGTATATGTAAAATTTAAAAAAAAATATTTTCGATTTCTAAAAAATATCGTTTGTCTTTTTTGTAGCATAATGAGCTAATGCACTGTGACCAGAGGGTCTATTGTGCCCTCAGTTTCTTAAACGCCAGAGTCGCTATAGGGAGGGGGTGGGGAGTGGCGAGTGTATGTGCTCGTTTTTCGACCATAATTGTCCAGGATAAGGTGTGAAAGGGTCTCTTTAACTTTGTCTATGAAACGATACAGCTCACTTAACCACGTCCCCAGCTTTTGCTGGTGTCTCCTTAATCTGCAATGGCCTGTCGGGATACCTCCAATAATCCTGAGCTTTACCTTATGAAAGGTTATCAATACTTTGATATGCCTAGTTCTATATTCCCCAATAATCTTTTATACTTCCAGTGCTGTTCCTTCAATTTATTAGTTTCTTTCCTGAGCACTTCTTTTTTGGGATGAGGCGGCCGCCGTTCTTATAACCAAAGAATGTGGATATCATTTATCTAAACGAGGGCGTTAAGCCTCTCAATGCCTTCCGGAATTAGCGAGAATTTGACCAAAAAGAATGATCGATAGTTCCTGCATTGATTAATATTGGCGCAAGCGAAAGTTTACTTCAAAATATGTTTTTACAATTGCGAAAAAAATGTCATCCACAGCGTGGTTGTAAGATTTTGTAAGTTCGCGATACGTTACAATGCTTTGTGAATGTGTAAAAATTTTTTTCACGACTAAGTACGAATAAGTTTAAAAAATTTTAAGTTGTAACTTATGGGTATATATGTGTATATGAACATGCTTATATACAATATTTCACTTGTGTAGTTTTCGAAGAATTTCATAAATTAAAATGTAGTTTTTGACGCCTAATTTTACTATCAAAATATCATATATTTAATCTCTTCCGAATTTGAGTACTAAATCCCATAGGGCTTAAAATCGAACTTATGATTTGACAGCTCTTTTTGAGGTTATGTTTACAAAATAATCTATCCGTACAGTGCTTTGGTTCTCTGTTTAATAATAAGCTATTAACAGTTACTCCAATAAAAGTTCGGCTAATTTAATTTTTGCGCCTAACGTTGAAAACACAGGTGAATGGTTCCTAGCACTGTCTATTTACCAGTGACTTCGATAAAAGAAAATTACGTGGATGTTGTAGCTCACAGCAAATTTTCTTCAGCATTTTGACTCATTTTGAAAGCCAAAATTATCCCTTCATGTTCGATGTATACAACACCTTTCAGTTCTGAGAGAGTAAACATTAATTATTTTCATTAAAAAAAAAATTTGGAACAAATATAATATTGGAATATTTTAGTACAAAAACTATTTGAAATGTGGTTGATATTTCTCTTAAGAAAGTTGTTATAAACTATTTGAAACAAGAAATATTTTTTTTATTTGAGTTGCCACATTTCTTAAAATATTGATATCAAATGAAATGTGTCTGGCAAGTATCCCATTCGAATGCATTTTTGGATGCAGTTTCTACCTTTTCTTAAATTATTTTAAATGAAATTGCTGGCTAAATCAAATTGTTGTATTACATATTATTATAAAACGAAAATTAGTTAAGAATTTTATAATTCAAACTAGTTTTAAATAATTTCGCCTGTATGCGATCAAGATGATTTAAATAATGTCAATATTCTGTAATTTGGTATAGCCTCAAGTTTGATTTTTTTCATGTGGCCTGCTTATCATCTCATCACTAGAGGCTTTATTTTGAGACTTTTAAATTCCAACTGGTCTAATAATGTGATTTGTCTCTATAAGAGACTGATGCCCGAATTCAGTACCTTGGTATAATCTGATGACTTAAATTTTGAGGCTATGAGCTAGAGATTATTGCCTTTCCTCGCTTTCACGTTTTTCTCCTTTGCTTTTATTTAAATTTTCTGTGACCTGCTCATCATTACGTCACAATTTAGAGACTTTATTTTGAGATGAAAGGATTTATTTTGAAAGAAATGAATGTCAACTGGTCAAAAATTGTGACTCGAGACTGCTTATGGAATTCGGACATGAGACTGATATTTGAGTTGCGGCATCATTTTTTTTCTGGAAATATTTTTGAAAGAGTTGCCACCTAACTACTAAATGAAAGTAGCATAAAAATATAAGTTTAAGTAAATGACACCTCATAATAAAAATGTTTAATCCAGAAGCAGTTTTGATTGAGTTTTCGAGTGTTAACAAATGAATTTCAATAGAATTACTGATTAAATTAAGTTTGAATGAACGCACATAATTGAAAATACATTTTTAATGGGTTGGCAGATATGTATTTAAAAGAAAAATTATGAAAATTATTGTAATTCTATGAGTCACTGTACATATTTTTAACGGGTATACTGATAACGAAAAAAAATATATATTACGGACTCTCAACGTTCGAACGACCGCTTCAGACCGCTTACAACTGTCACTTCTTGTCTTCTCGCCATTTTTTTCTCTTTACCGCCTGTGTTTGTATGTCTTTCTAGTCCCACTCGATCCCTTTACTGCCTGGCTGTTGCTTTGTTGTCTGTTAAGCTTTGTTTCTTAGTTTTATTTTTGTTATTTTTTGAATGTCTTTCGTGTCTTTATCTTGAATGCTGGTAATAAAATTGTAATAAAATCGATTTTTATGCATTGATATAAATGAAACATATAATTTATGGCGTACTTAGTCGAATGTGACTTTAAGCGTTTCTCGTCGGTTCCTTCGTTCGTCGCTTACTTATTTTTTTTTTTTTTAGTTTTGAAGCTGATTATTGTTCTCGCCTCTTCGGCGAAGTTCAATGGGTCAATGTAGTTCATTTGCGGTGTGATAGTCGAAAATATTTTGAAATCGTCAAGTGTGTGTTGTGTTGAAATGTGAACGTGTTTGGTTGTTGTTTATATTGCTTTTTTTTTTTTTTGAAAATTCCCCAACTTAGTCGCTGCTTGCAAGTATTCCAAACACATGCCACATTTCACTGCAGTCTTCTTTCTTTATCGCTGTCGCCTTGCCGGTCACTGTCTCTTGCTCTCTTTCTCTCTCTCTCTGTCACACACACACATTTCTTCAACTCCTCGCAATTTTTCGTTTCGTTTCGGTGCGCGCGCACGTCTTCAACGCGACGGAAGTCGAAATTCGACAGCATTTTAATTAAAAGTCACACAATTTTAACACTAACATAGCTTTCTTCGTCTTTTAATTAGTGCGACGCGCGTACCTTCGCTGCTCGGTGCAGATCATCGTTGGCATAGCTGAGGAGCGTTTACGATCCGTCCGGCATACATTTTTATGTACATACATATGTATATACTTCTACATTAGAGTGTTCCAAAAATGTAATGTCGTCATTTCATTGTTGGCGGTGTGAACTGTTCTGCATCGAAAAATCAGCCAAAAACTTCTTAAATCTTAATATATACATATGTATACAAAAAAGTCGCTTAAGGGGTTATATACACTTTTGTTGGTCGAATAAATGGAAAATTTTTTTAATTGCATTTTCTTAAAGTATATCCTTTTGAGTTTGTATCCTCCAAATTTCACAAATATCTGAGCACTATAGCCAAAGTTACAGCGATTATCTCAAAATGATTTTTTTCCGTTGTCCCGTTGTGATGAGCAAGGTTTCTCAAGACCCATGTGACCTGTGGATCTAATTTTGTGGCTACTTCAAAAATTGGACGAAGGCATTTTTATTTGAAATGGAAAACTGTGCTTTTAGACCTTCAAAAATCGAACTTTTCAGTAAAATCAATACAATTCGTGTGAAAATGTTTATTTAGCTAAATCCTTCGTTCAAGTACGGCGTTACGATATAAACTAAAGAAAACTGTAAGAAAAAAATTAAACATCTTCAGACATATACATATAAACGTGCAAGCAGTATTTGATTAATAAAAAAAAAATTTCGTCTTTGCAAAAAAAATTCTTCAAAACACCGATTTTTTCAGATAATAACCTCTTAAAGCACTAAAAGTTTTCCACTATTTTACTTAAGAAAAAAACTATTTTTTTCTAAAAACCTAATATTTTTCAATTCGCAGACACATTTGCTTTTCAAGTGACTTCAAACAGCAATAGCCAATTTCGTGCCAGAAGTTTTCAAATAATAGTAAGACAAATTTTTCAATGTATAATTCTTCATTTTTGTGCGTGTTTAGAGTGGCTTAAAAAATATGAAATATAAATATATTCAAATGTTCCAAAAAGGAAACGCAGTTTAGTTGGACTTTCAAGGTTTCCATAACATTATTGCGAAAAAAATATTTTTTTTATTAACATTTTTTTTTTAATAAAAAAATAGGGTTATTTATTTTTATGTACGAAAAAAATATTTTATTTTTATTTAAAAATATAGTTTTTATTTAAAAATTTTTTTTATTTATAAAAGTTTTTTTTAGTAAAAAAGAGGTTCACTTTTTTTTATATATTTAGAACAAGTACTTATTTGGAACAACCCTTAGAGGATGTGAACATTCAAATATACATTTTTCTTTTTCTTTTTCTCTGAACCACCCTAATCTTGACACATATTTTTTTTATGTCTAACTCCTTCCGTGTGTACACTCTTCTTGTTGTTGTTGTTATTTTTAACCTGTGTTAAAAATATTCCGCCTTGGGGCTCGCCACTTACCTTTTTACAACGTGTTGGCAAGGAACGCGCCCCAGACAGGCGACGAAGTGGCGACACGTTGTCCGTCTGCTGCTCCTTTTCTTCCCTGCACCCCTCCACTCTACATTCAAACTCATCCACCCTCCGCACACAGAATGACAACAAACAAACAACATTTAAAACAAGCAAGCTCTGAACGATCCACCGACTGACTTGACTGACTGTGTGTGTGTTCGCGTGCGAAACCTGTATGCTCCAACAACAAAAAATAATCGTAATAACAATAACAAGAGGGCAAAGAAAAACTGATTGTTACTTAGGCAGTTACGTCTGCTATGGCTGCGAAGACAAACGATCTTCGAAAATGTGGCACAGTGCCCAGGATTCAGTGCGAATTCGCATTGCTGCCACATTGGCATTTCTTGGTTTAATTTGAATCGTTTGTCTTGCTCGTCGCTTCTTGGCTTTGCCACAGAGGTTCGATCCATTTGCTTGGGTACTGCTGCGGCTGCTTCCCACTGCTTTTACAATATCTTAAATTTTCTTTTTTTTCTTCTGTTTTTGTTTTATTTTTTCTCTTGAACTGTTTGGTGTACTGGTTTATTTTTTTTTTGTCGTGATCGCAATTAATTCAGGTGGCGCTTAGTTTGAGCGTTTCTTGGATTGCGTGGCCTCACAGCATCATCATCCTTCTGGTTGTAATCTCAAAAGTGTTTGTTGCACGGGAGTGTGGCAAGTACATGTGGTAAGACATTGCAAGACAAGCGAACAGGTTCGTCGCGTTACACACGCTCATATCTATGTATATACTCGGTATGTATGTATGTATGTAGAAAATAATGCAGAGTCGTCACATGCAATGTCTCGGTCGGCGCAAGTCTCAACGACGACTGATTGCCCGCCACTAGAGTGGAATTTTTTTTCGCTGCGCAGCGCTGCTGATAGCACAAACGCCGGACTCTTCGGTTGTTGAATACTATTGAGATTAATGTCAAAAGGTTTTTAATTTAATTAGATAATTTCTTAAAAGTATTTTAAATAGTTGCCCGAGCAGTGGCATGTTTGCGGCCAGTTTGCGCATTTTTTTCTGCTCTTAGCTATTCAATTATTCTTAAATAATGTTTCTTTAAATGAATTTCAATTAATCACATTTTCTCTCTTTATATATTTTTCTTTGCAGGTAAGTTTATTACTGGAAACTATTTTAAATGGATTTATAAATCGCGAAGTGTGTAGTGTGTAAGTGTGAAGCAGTTAATGGCAGTTGCCCCCAAGAATTAATGAAATTGTTAGTGTGGGAATTTTATAAAATGTGTTTTTTAGTTTTAAAATAAAAAGAATTTGCATCGGCCGGGAATCGAACCCGGGCCGCCCGCGTGGCAGGCGAGCATTCTACCACTGAACCACCGATGCTTGTTGCGAAACTTAAAGATGTATACATTTTCTAAAATAGAATTGGAAAAATAATTATTCTGATCATCACGCAAATGTATGTATGAATTTGAAACAAAGAAACGGGAATTTTATGATATTATCGCGAGGGTATATAAATATCGTTTTGGTCCGAATTTAGCTTTTCTGACTTGTTATGATATTACATTCGATGTCGACGACTGAAAGAGTTGTCTTGCACCCTGTTTTTCATCCGTTTGTATAGATTAATTTCCATTGTGATTGTAGTTTAGATTTTGTGTCAAGAAGAAGTTGTTGGCATTGGTTTGCAAATATTTTATTTTGCCATAAGCCTGAGAAGTTCAAGATGAAAAATTTTCTGATTTAAGTTAAAGTGTAATGGAAAAGTTTGGGCAACAAGCTCATCGAAACCATTTGTATCCGTTTTTTCCAGTGAGTACAGTCCTGCTTCAGCCAAGCAAAACATGTTCGGTGATGTTGGGATGGCTCGGATGCTTTGCCGTACATTTCTTTAACTTAGCTTTAGCATAGTTACCATAAATAGTCATACCTTAGTTAATTTAGGGTAAAATTAAGGATATAGCAATATTTATCAAAGTATCGGGACGATTAAAGCTATGTTTTGTTGAGAAATATATAATAAGAACCAACCTGGCCGAAGTGCTGCTTTGTAAGTAATCACGTGGTTCTTCAAAATTAGTCTCTGATCTAATCATACGCCTAAGATTTTTAAATTATCAACACTCTAAATAGTTATCTATGTATACGATCAGTTTGAAAAATCCCAGTTTTGCATTCTACAAATATGAAAGTTATTACATTTTTCGTATGAAATCTTAAGACCAGAACTCTCTGTCCAAATACATATATATATATCGTTAAAAACTAACAGAATTTTAGCAATTGTATATATGTATTTAATTACTGACCTCGAGCTCCACCTTGAAAGTTATAAGAAGTGCTTCAGCAAAGGACCGATCGACTCATATTGTAGAGATTTATTTAGAACCTCTTAGAAGAAGGCTATCATCTATCATCAGAATATTTTAAGAGGTAGTCGAAAGTGAAGGCGAAATAATTTGTTTATTCAAAAATGAAAATTGCGTTTCTTGCCACATCAAAATCAATTCTTTTTAAACCTTAAACCCATTGACAGTGGTTGTACATAAGCCATAGATGGACATTAAGTGCCTTATGCTTGGGATAGTTGTCTAGATAGTACTGGAAATTGTCTTTAATGCCCAATTTTTCCGCACTTTGCACTCAATTTTCTTTCATAATTCTTAGATATTGTTTGTGGTCCATGTTTCCGTTAATAAAGCACAAATTTCCAGTACCAGCAGCGGACATACAACCCCATACCATTACCGAGCCGCCCCGTGTTTAACTGGCGGACGCAATTTTTTTTTCCAGAACACGAAATCTTTATTCCCATGACATTTTGCGAATTTCATGCTTTTGTGTGGGTTATACATAGATGAAAGGTTTCTTCCGTCCTACTCTTCAATTATAATTATTCTTTCGCAACACTATTCGGATACTTTCAGGGTTACAGTTGATTTTAAGATGTTGGGATACTTCTGTGGAGAGCTTAGGGGCGTTCAAGTTTGGGTTTATCTTAATTTGTTGCACTATCCACCGTTCATTTGCATCAGAAGCAAACAGTTTTGGTCATCCCGATTTCTTCTTATTTTCAAAGGATTTTGGTTCTTTGAACCCACTTAATAACAAAATGCACAGTCGAACGAGGTCTATCCACTATTTCTGCGATTTCCCGAATGGTTTTCCTCTTTTCATAATGGCTAATAATTAATTTACTTACTTCAATTGAGCTTTGTCCACGCTGTCTACCCATGTTCAAACTTTGTACTTTTTACAAAAACGAAAACGACTAAAATAATATTTAAAGATATTACGTTTGGTTATGTCTTATATCCTTTTTAACGAGAACAAATAATTTGTAGGGTTCCTTTTTTTAACATGCCGATAACCGACGTTAAGCTACATGTTAATTTTTAGAAGTAAGGAGATAATGGATTTATAAATTATTTATTTTATTTTTATTAGTATTTTTAAAAGTCTAGTTGATTACCCAATGGAAACATAAAAATCAAAAATGTTTCATTTACATTGCTTTCAAAAATGTTTAGCTCAAAATTTGCATATTAATAACGTTGTAATGCATGTCCGAGTTCTTTATTGAGCCACTGTACATACATATGTATGTACATCGCTAATAAGCTGCCAACGGTTGTTGCCTTATTAAAAAATATTGCCTTTTCTAATCCTCTTACACTTTAACCCAGCAACGCTTTTTGAAAGGTGCTATAATGAGGCAGTCCAATTTTCATACCGATATTGCCAACATCACTTCCTATGTTAAATACCAATTCTATAGAGAATATTTGGCTTTACTTGGGGCTCATTTTACAACTGTCCCCTCACTTTACGTTTCAATGATTTCCAGTTATCCTTAACTAATTTATTGCCGGAATTTAGTGAGCAGTCTCAGTCTCTAATAGAGACAAAAGTCACAATTTCAGAACTCTTGGTGTTCATTAGTTTCCAAATAATGCCTCTAGTCTCAAAATAAAGTATTTAAATTAAGACAAACACAAAACATAAAAATCTTAATATTTTGGAACTTGAGATTATAACCAAATTGCTGAATTCCGGAATCTTTCTTCCACCAGTTCTTACGTACTTATGTTGCATTCCTTTCCCTTAAGGCGCCTTCAGACACACCACAGTCCCGTCGCGCCGGCTCCGAGCCGTCAGCGTCATCGTTCAGTGTTCGCTTATTCGCGAGTGCGGTAGCTCAGTGCAACTTTCCAAGTACCGTATTTTTTTTACTGTTTGCCTACTAATCATAAAACGAGTATAAGTAAGGAATGTATAATCCAATGATTGATCATACCTTCTGCGTTCGAATTAGAGTAAATTCTCATCGTTTCTGTAACGCCAAACGTACTTTCGTGTGACATATTAATATTGGTCGCCACTGCTGTTGACTCAACATGACATTTCTAGCTTATATGCCATATTGGCACCTGTAGTTCTCCCCCTTTTCCGATATAATTCACTTCTATTTGCACTGCGGTTGTGTCCACCGCATCTTTATTCTTTCTCCGTACAACATATTTTCTATCCGACAGGACTATTCTTTTCGTACCAGTAGAATTTTTCCAACCCAAATTTAGCTATTCTTAATCAAAGTGCGCACTTCTTCTGTTTTTTTGTTTGTTTTTGTTTTATTGCTTTCTAAATAAAAATATCTAAAAAATAAATCATATGCATCGGCCGGGAATCGAACCCGGGCCGCCCGGGTGGCAGGCGAGCATTCTACCACTGAACCACCGATGCTTGTTGATCAGTCTAAATAATTCAAATTAAGTCGCGACTTTCTAATCATTCGAATATTTGCTGCATTGAAATTTGGTGCAAGCGACCTTGAATAAATTGATAAGTAAAGATTTGTTAATAAATAGTTTTTGATTTATACCCTTCATACGTACATATCTATATATACAATTATATGTAGAAACATACGTACACATGTGTACAAATACATTTTGTTTTTAATAAATAAATAAATATTGGCAATGGTTAAAGAATATTTGGAAGATGTGCCATTGAAGTAACTTAGGCGGAGGAAGTTAAGCGGAAGAGTCAGAACGAGTTAGGAATGGAAAAGTCGACACTGACTTTAGTTGAACTTCAGCTTTTTAGAATCACGTTCAGTTGCCTCAAGTCAATCGAGTTCGACTCTCGTTTGATGACTGTTACTTTAGTATCTAAGTACAACGCTATTATAAAATTTCTTAAATTTAAAAATCACGATTATAATAATATCTATGTACATACATAAATATATACATACATGGTGGTATCAGAGGTGTTTAATCAACTAAAAAAAATTAATAATCGATGGTGGCAAGATCTTTTGTCATCACTTTGTGTGCGTATAAGATCAGATAATATTCGTAGGACGGAGGACGGAGAAGCTGTAACCTGAACACAGAAGATCTCTGGGAAAGTGATGGAAGTCATAAACGATAAAGAAGGATAATGAGGTGCTCCTAACAATGCACCTAGATGTAGGGATAAATCAATACCATAAAGGTTTTACTTAAATCAGCACTTGTAGCAATAAAGGTATCGATGTCTACTCAGTATCGGGAAGATATCGAGTACTCGTGTATGTAACTACAATTTCGCATATTTTTCTAAATAATTGTATTCAAAATATAGTCGAAACTACTTCATTTAATAACTAGTTTAAGAAGAAAAATGCTTCCTTGAAGTGAGTAGTAAATTCAAAAATCAAAATGGTGAATGCGATGGAAACAATGCTCAAAGCAATGGAAATGCTTCAACGATGGCGTCTTCTTTTAACCACAACTGAACACAATACACTTCAACTTACCACACCTAAGCTCCCAACAACTAGACTTTTCATATCTAAAGGAGTGACATCTACTTAAACATTCATCTCATCAAAACACACAATATTTTATCTCGTAACGCCTATACTCACCATACCTGAATTCACCATGCCTAAATTCACCACGTTTATACCCACCATATATAAACACACAATATATTAAATCCCAAGGCCTATACTCACCATACCTGCATTTATAATGCCTAAATTCATCACGTTCATACCCACATAAACTCACCACACCCTAACTTACCATTCTAAACTTGCAAGACCCTAACTCACCATAGGTCGCCTCTTCACTTCACCTCATTTCATCTCACGGTTAAGCGAAGCAAATCATAAACATAAAATTAATTTCCTAAATTCAGGATTATAGAACGATTAGAAAATTAATGGAGAGACTCGAATTAATTTATAATCCCAACGTCCGACACTCCTCATTCTGTACACTTGCCCCGCATTCATTGCCTTAATTAACGCCCTTCCCACAATTTTTTAAACGCTAATTCTTCGATTTACAATAAGCGCTGCACTAATCGAATTAAAACAATCTTTTGCAGCGCAAAGTATATTTCCTTATTTTAATTGACTTGAAAAAAAAAAAAAATTTTATTTCACATAAAATTTTCTCAATAAATCGAATTTATTACGCTTATTTCCTGTCATTTTCTCATTTCGCTGTTTCCTTTTGTGCACTTCCATTTTATTTAGACTTTTGTGCGCAGAATACATTGATTAATTCTGACACCATTTATCACGCTTCCACTATGCCGTTTCTGTAGAAGAAATCTGCTAAAGTTAAAGTACACACAAGCAGAATGAACGAACGACTCGTACATTCGGCATCGATGGGTTCGTTGGCTGGCTGCCTGATTCATTGGCACGGCAGCAGCGCGTTCACAATAAAATCCAATCAAGCGATTGGTTGCGCATGCGCGTGAAGCCCGAACGGGAACAAAAGTGCCAAACAGCAACAGCAACGGTGGTGTGGAGCTCTTGCAACGCCAAAATAAGTTTACGTGGGTACGTGTGTAATCTTGATGGAGCAAAATATGTACGGGTAGCGTACGAGCTTCGATGTTGCTATAATAAACGTGGCGTTTGTTTTGTGGTGTTGTTGGCGTTGGTGGTCGTTGTGGTGCAGCAGCATACAGGCAACGTTTCAATAGCCAATTTGAAATGTTTTTCTACCGCTCGAAATGTGCGATGCTTGAGTGAGATGGCCGGAGCTGCATTGTGTTGTTGCCGGCCACAAATCCAATTTGACACGCAATCACGTAGAACCAATCGTTTTGGAATTTACTATTGAGCAGAACTGGTTGTTTTCTTTTCGTGGCTTTTGTGTTTTTTTTTTTTTTTTGTTTTCGTTAGTTCTTACCACCACCTCGCCACAATAGCTTAACTGATGCGTTTTTGCCACACTCGAGTGAAAATGTGATTTGCATTTTCGAAGCTACTCCGTTCTTGATTTTCAGTTTCGTTATTTTTTTTTTTGTTTTCATGATTTACTATTTTCTCTTGTTTTGAAAAGTTGTATAATCTCCGATTGCGCACGCACCACAACCAACTCGAAAGAAACACACCGCTGCTGCACTTCAGCGCTCGAGCGTTTGGTTGTATGGAATGAGCTGCGATGGCCGGCGCGCCGTCGTTGGACGTGAGGTGGCGGCTGGGTTGTACCCAAAGTACGTCCTCTTTATGACAGCAGCGATCAAGCAAAAGGCTTTCGATGGACTTCTACGAGTAGCGCAGCCGGCGCTGTTTGTGCTACGCCTGCGCACATTATTTGCGTTATGATTAATGGTATTTTGCGCTGGCGTCCTTCGTGCGTTTCCGTCGCCAATTGTCTGATCCTGCAGAAATATATTTGCGATTTTGTGATAAGATTTCGGTGTTCGTCTTGTGAATGATGAGCCTCTTAGCCGCTGCGGGCAAACGCACACACAAAAAGGGGGGGGGGGAGTCTGTGGTTGAAACTGTGGCGCAAAGCAGCAAAGTCTGATAGCTGTGACTGAGGCGTTGGAGGTTGGCTCGAAGCTGACACAATCTCTGCGTAGAAATCTTTAGTTTTAAGTCAAGCTAAGCTGGCCGACAATGCATGCATGCCGTCCTCTCTACACATTGTACGCCAGCAGAACTAAGTATTTACGCCAACGGCATCAATTTTTACTTTGCTACTATTTTGATTTTAGTTTCTTTTCTTTAGTTTCTTTTAGTTTTCTATGCTCCTAGTGAATCGCTAGTCCTGTTCAAACGCACTCCTTTTATCTTCTCTTACCATCTCTTGCTCTCCACTTTCAGCCGATTTTCTTCTATTGTATTTTGTTCTTTTTTGCAGTTTATGACGGCAAATAATTTATTTGATCACACTTTCAATGTCTGCTTTGATGTTGAAGCCGCTGCGCATTCTCTTCTATTATTTCTCTCGATTTCATAGCCTCTTTCCCTTTCTCGACGCAAGGTTTAAGCTCTTCAGCAAGTTTCTTAGTTCGTTTTTGGTTGATTTGTGGGGGTTTTGTGGAAGATTTATGCGCGCAAATTAGTTGTTATTTATTTATTAGGAAGGGCAGAGTTTTGCAAAGCGGTTTGTTTGTAAATTCGGATTTTTAAAATTTTACGTCGCACCTTTACTGATGAGTTCCCAGAACTACAAATTAAGATTTGTTTATAAGTTTTATAGCTAACATCTGCGCTTTGTCATAAATTTTACTTGTGTTATTTCTTTTAATTGTGTACGAACGGGATAAAATGTATACGAAGGCGGTTTTGTTGTCAATAGCTATGATTCAATAATAAAAGGTTAGATCAATATTGACAAGGGAGTTTTGACACTCCCTTACAAAAGGTTGCATATACTTACGAAGTACGGAAAAAGCGTAAATAATGCGTTCCTTTTTTGTGAAACTAGGAGTAGCATAGTATGCAAAAGTTTGCAAATAGTGGTAGAATACAATATGTTAATTTTAACATATTTGCAAGAAATTTTGTGCTTCAATGGCAATAAAAAATATTCTTACCTCAATTAATTAATTTAACTGCTATTTAGTAAGAATATTAAAACTGCAAGCTAAAATTTTTTTTTATCACAAAGTGGTTCTGAGTCCGAGTTTTAAAATAATGAAGCTTTTTCACATCATTGCTGGTGCGTATGTGTTGGGAACATGCAATGAGGGTTTCTATAGAACATGGCCACGATTTCACGATTTTCAAAAAACCAGCTTCAGGCTTTTGATTATACCTAAAAACTCACTAAATGGTTAGGTCAAGGTGCTCCCGGACCCTTCGTTAACCCAAGTCAACGAAGCCTCATTTGCATTATTTTGCGACAAGTATAGCTTTCTTACTACGAAGAAGTTATTTATTCGGTTTATTCCTTTTATTTAATTACCCTCTGTATCAGGGTTATTCTTAATATTGGGATGAACCCCTGGAGGGCGTAAGGACCAAAGATTTTATTCCGACAAATAGTAAGTGACTTTATGGAGTTAATGGAGTTGTAAAAAAACCACACTAATTCGAAATTTTAGAAAGAAATCTTTATATATTAAAAAAAAAAATTAATCAAACTCATAACTCAAGAATTTAGTTCTTACAAATTCTTGTTTTTGGCATTTGGATGATTATTATGTCACATTATTTTCAATTTATTTTGACCCATTCCTTCTAGAAATAACAAAACTTTCCACTCTGTCACATCGAATTAATATGCGCGTTAAAAGCGTTCAATGAAAAAGCGCGCCATTTACATATATACATTTAAATGAAATATTTACGAGACGGGGTCAATCTTGTAATCAGAAAAAATGCTGTCATTAAAATCCGAACTTAAACTTACTGTTTACGCGCACATAAGAAACAAAAGTGTTGCCTGTTAGTTATTGGTATTAAAAAGTTATGCGGTAACTACTATTATTATTTTTAAGAAACAATGTTTTCCTAAAAAAATCGGGATATTTAAACAAAGCTCCAACAGCATATCTCAACACATAGCGCAAAAAAAAAATATTTCTCCAACCTTGGAGAAATTCATAGCTCTCAAGTTGATATCCAACATCATTCTCCAACTTATCTTCAACCTTTGAGAAATTCATAGCTCTCAAGTTGATATCACACAGCATTATTCAATTCATCTCTAAACTAAGACAGAAAGTTCAACTGAACTTCAAAAAGGTAATTTTTCCAAAATGGCAACACAGTTTTTAATGTAGAAAAAAAAAATTATAAAGAGAAATGCATAGTTAAATACGAAGCGAAATTTTATATTAAGTATACTATTAACTAAATATTAAGTAAAACTTGATAAAAATGATTTCTTCAAATAATCTTAATAAAAATAAAAAAAAATTGGTGAATCACATTGGGGTTCAATTTAAGAATTAGATTTTTCTGAACGTGAGAATCAATATTATTTTTATACAAAGAAAAATGCTTCTTTCGCTTGAGAAAGCTATTTTCTTCTACACTCGGGGTACGGTTGAGAAACAACTTTGGAGTTACATTAGTTTTCAACCTAACTGCAAGTTTTGTTTAAACCTATTTATATGTTTGGTAGAAGTTGATATAGCTTCAATACATTGTTCAATAATATTGATCGTGTAGGGTCTGCTTAAGATTGATGTCAAGGAAATCCTGTAACCATTTTTTTTTCTAGTAAAGAAAACGAAAGTTTCATTTCTTCTTCAAACATGGCTGAGCGTACACTTAGGTCATATTGTGCACACATTTTAGGTCCCTGTTATACTTATTTCGATTAACTTTAGGAAGTGTTCGGATATTTGAATGCTCACAGAGTTCACGTGCACTAAGCATTCAAAAACGAGTTCATTAAGTTTATGAGCTGTGTTTATGAGTAGAGCAGAGACAGTTATATGGCTCTACACTTTCCATCTCTTCTTCATGTTTCATTCGTTTAGCGTCAGTTCACATTAGGGGTTGACATCCATTGCACCGATAGAGGGACGATCTGTAAGTGAGAAACGAACCAATAACATCATTTAAAACAAAAGAAAGAATTCGATGCAAGAAACTATTCACCTGCCATGGCCATATTTCGCACATATACACTCGTCATCCCCAAAAATGTGTGTTATTGTTCCGGGATCATTGGGACCTTAGTGAACACTTCATATTAATTTCAACTATCTAAGGTGTTTTGCGAGACGGATACATACATACGACTATGCACATATTTAGCTGAAAATATGTCGTTCTATGTTTTGCAGGCAGTGTAGAATTTTAGACGCACTTTTGTCCATTTCATGATGCGAAATAGAGGACGTCTCTGCGTATAATCATGCGCCTAGAGCCCAACCTGCAGGAGTTGAGTTCTCTAGATTTGGATATTTATATGTATGCAGAAGAAGTCTCATTCGTATCGACCATTTATCGAACCATTTTTCCCTACATATTTCCCTGCCTAGTCCAATAGCTTACCGACTTCACTTGGTTACCTTTGCTTTGCTAAATTCAGCAACAGCGCCAAGTAACATTTGCCATGCGGCGGCGGCGGCGGCATCAGCAATGGCATCACCGCCAACTGTTCGTGCCTTCCAATAGTTAACCCATCTACAGAGCCATTGCGCCAACAGGCAGTGAGCCGCTGAGCCAGCATTGCCGCTTGGCCATTGTAAAACTGACAGCATTGGCGACGTAAAGTCGCGTCTGCAGCGCGATTCGCGTTTCGCGCATTGCGTTTACCTTTTTCTCGTTCATTCTTTTTTTATTTGTGCTGTTTGGCCGGGAGGCTGTGCGAAGGCCTTGCTCTTGCTCTTGCTCTTACTCTTTCCTTGTACATACATTTCTACTTTGTTTTCCATTTTTACTTCGTTTGCTTGATATTTATGAACGAGATTTGAAAAGATTTTAAGATTCATTCTGCGATTTCTTCACTGAATGCGCAAACGAGCCAAGGTTTTGCGCGAAACGAGTTGTGGAGAGTTGTCTCAATATATGTTTGTATGTTTGTATGTAGGTATGAGATATGTGGCGGCTTTGTTGCGCTCCTTGCGCATTCATAGTTACTCAGCACCGCGGCTGTAACTACATAGCTGTTTAGTGCATAATCGTGTATGACTTTGCATATACAAGTGCATATGTTTTTTCCGTTCTATGCCTTCGATGCCTCGGCGCATAATCCTTGCAAGCGCTACCGTCTCACCAGCGTGGCGGTGCATAATTTTTGAGCGGTAGGCGTTTGGTAGACAGTGTGAAATGTGCAACATGTCTCAGTGACGCGTCTACAAATGCAAAAAGCAATACAGCTACAAGTGGTGAATACCTTGCCGGCGAAATTACACGAAATACCAATTCCTTTAGATGCGTTCTTCTCAAATTTTTTTTTAACATTTCTTGTATCTTTGAATACCTTGAAACATTTCCAGCTATGTTGAGCAACGTGTTTGCACATTGAAACTGTGATATAAATCCTACACACTTAGTTATTGGAAAAAAATTGGTTGAATTGTTTGCGGAGCTAAAATATAGTTGGACATCAGTTATAAGTAGAGACGTCTCTGTGGTAAAAAAGATGTATGCTGCGCGACGGTATGCAATTTATAAGAGAACATCAGAAGGCTTTCTCTGACATCCGAAAAGATTGCGGTTTGGAGACAAATTTTCTAAAAAACTCTCCAGATATGTATCGCTGGGAGAACGACTACTACTGAGTTAACTAGCTCGGTAGCTCGGGCAGAGCGCACCTCTTGGTCGCAGGGATATCTAATCGAATTAAAAGACAGCAAGTCTAACAAAACTTTATTGTATATACAACTTAGCTCAGCGTCATGGGCAATCAGGTGTATCCAGATAGATAGATAATTAAAATGAGGTATGCAAATCGACCATAAGATCCATTGTGCTCTCGAACAAAAATGTGTATAATAAATACTTCGTCTAATCCTATCATTGTTAATAGCTGGAGGCTGATTTTTGGTGGCAGCCGAAAGCCCGTAC
The DNA here is from genome assembly GCA_963971545.1 of Philophylla caesio. Lineage (NCBI taxonomy): Eukaryota > Metazoa > Arthropoda > Insecta > Diptera > Tephritidae > Philophylla > Philophylla caesio. The sequence continues at coordinate 95,315,541 of OZ020609.1, forward strand.
GAGAAGCAGATGCAGAGGAGTCTCAGGGACCAAGTCACAGAATCGACACGACTCATCGCACCTGATTTCCAAGCTGTGGAGGTGGCTCGTGAGAAATCCCGTGTGCATTCTCAGATTGTTCTTTGAGAGGACAATCAGCTACCTGAAGCGCTTTCGATTGCATCCTCACAATAAGCATTTTGACAGGCGCCAGTATTGTGCTCTCATCGTTTTCTCTTTTCTTTTAAGTATGGTGTATCGAACTCACTCTCGCATCATTGTCGTAACTAGTACACGAACCAGATGTGAAATGTAAAAATTGAAAGAAAAAAAGCCTCGGATGCTTGCGCGGTTATATGGCAATAAATTCTATTCCTCTGCACCGTCGAAGGAGGGTAAGGCTGATCAGACAAAGAAAGAATCACAAAATCACACATGCACAGCCAATCTACTGCGAAGACTGCACCTTGCGCAAATACTTCGCCAAAAGTAAAGGCTAAATGTCTGGAACAGCGTCTCTACTTTACCGAAGCTCTCAAAAGGCTAAACTGTCTGGCAAGGCTCTACACGAAAGCTGAAAATGTTCGGCAAGAAGCTAATGAGTTGACGGTGGAGCTGAGATCTAAATTAGAGCGGACAAGAGCAATTCTTGCGGTCTGTCAAAAGCTGAAATCACTAAATAGGCGGTGGGATCGACTATACGAAAAACCCTAAGCCGTTGGGAGCTGATCTAAAAAAAAGAGCTTTCATTGTAAACCTGCTTTCGAGTGAAGCCTAGCGTGTTTCGAAAGCGTATTTTATCTAGGTTTATTACGAAATAGTAAAAAATGGCTCGCTAGTCGGTAGGCGTCTCGATGTGTTAAACATATTTGGGGTGGTTCTAAGTAACTGATCAAAACTTCCATCGCTAACACTCTCTGAATGAACGCATATACATACGTATAAAGTGTTTATTTTCTAATGTTTACATCATTGGAGCTCTAATTATTATAAAATTAAGTTTCGAAATTTTCGTTTATGAACTTCTCTCAATTCGATCTCTACAGTGTTCTTCTTCTAACAATCTTGAGTCCTTTGCAGTCGCGGAATATTTGTAAAGCAACAAGTTTGCTGTAGATGATTCACCTGCCGAGTTTAATTTTTTGATTGCTCACATTATCGCTGCAACATGTTGCGCATCATTTTCTTGCAACATTAAATTCTCACTTTTCACAAAATTAAATTTTTTTTTATACACTATATTCATTGATGTCTAAATATTTGCTATATGTAATCGCAACGTATAGCACTTAATCAATATATCAACAAAAAATAATATCTATCCGTTGTTGTTCGAATTGTTGTTGATACAAAAATAAATATCGATTCAGACTTTATTGCTTTATGCTTGTTGCTTATCGAAGTAGAATATCTTTATTGTAAGTAAACAAATTGCCTAAAGGAAATTGCTTTTTTCAATTGCATTACTTCTACGCAGCTGTGGAGTGCCTTGGCACTTGAGTTATAATGCGACCGAAAAAAAAAAAATTATCACAAATTTTTTAATTTGTTTTCTGTGAGTTTCCACATTGAATTTATTGCCACACATTTGTCGCTTACTGGTACTCCAGTGCTTTCACAATAAAAAGAGCCATTAATAAAATAAAAAGCTGATTAATTTTCAGTTTCGATTTGGATAAATTCACTACAAATTTCCCTTTGGGTGTGACGGACAGCAAATTAAATTTTTCGAATAATTTTTTGTGTTTTTTACTTCTAAATGTTTACTGCATTTCTAATTAAAAATGAAAACTTGCATTTTGTGTTTTATGTGTTGTTGTTATAGTACTTCAAATATCACCCTGATCTTTATCGCTTGTCACATTTATGACGTTATCACATCATTTTGTAACAAAAACGAGAACGTGATTGTCAAATAAACGCGCACACGAGGGGTCACGCTTCGAAAACAAACTCGCAGCGTACCAGCCATCGAACGCACACCTCGCTTTTTCACACAAATTACACTCAGTCACAATATTTGTTGCAACAATAAAATCAATAAATTAAAAATTTCGATTTTTTCTGCAGTGGTAGTGGGTAGGCGTATGTATATTAGGGTAGTCCATTAAGGGGGAAAATTAAAGTCGCAATTTTAATGTTCTCGCAAAAAAAAACTATTCTTTACTTCATGAAAATATATTTACTTGCAAAATTAGACGACCAATATTTTTCAGTAGGTAAACAATGTTTTTCTTTAGAAGACATCAAAGAATAATATGCAATTGTTATTTAAACCAGTTGGTGTATTTTTGAGCTTTTTCGGGATACATAAAAAAAGTGTATCAAAAAAATGATTAAAATGAACAATTAATACGCAATTTTTTTAATTCTCTGAAAAAGAAATAGATTTTTGCCATTGACTAATATTTACTTTCAAGAATTCCTTACCATTTGTACGAAAAATTGCCGTTTTTTCGTGTAGAGTCCAAGAGAAACTTTATGCTTTTGGAACGACCTCTAAATAGATTTTTTTTTCATGAAAAGTGAGTTATTTTCGAAGTATAACTATCCTTCAGTATGAAAGCATTAAAATTCTGACCACACCATTTTTTTTTTGGACCACCCTAATATGTACGCATTTGTATTCTCACAATTATTCACATATGTACATATGTGACACATTTCATTGCTGCTCTCCATCTCTTCCACCTTCTTGCCTTTATCGTATGCCGCAGTCGCTTCGTTCGTAAAATCATTAAAACATGATTTTTTTTTTGTTTTGAGGTTAAGTGGCAATTGATCGATAAAATGTTATGATTACTGCAATCGTTGACAATATAATGTTGCAACACTTATACAAGCATGCTTTTCTTATTTATGAGTAAATTATTTATTGGAGTGCCTTATAAATATTGCTTTTTTTACTGTAACAATTTTATTCTAAAGTAAAGTGCACAAAAAAAAAAAACAATTTAATAATTAATTCATATATAAATAAGTTATTAATTAGAGATTTTAAATACATATTTTGCTATATTTTCCAGTGACAAAATCGAATGTGTTAGAGTTAAGTTTTTTTCCAAATTTTTCTTATGAACGTCAGAAGACTTTAATTATAATTTAAAAATTATTTAATTTGATCGTTTAATTTCGCTTGTGCGAACTCAAGGCGAATTCATTCATGGTGGTATACTCCACATATATGTAAGTAAGTAAAAAATCGTGTTTAGTTTGCGGTGAAAATGTCAAAAATACACGAATAAGTGGAACTCCAAATTTGACACAAAAAGAAAACTTACTGAGGATTTATAGAAAAAATAAACAACTTAATTTCTTTATAATATTAGGTCCATTCCTTATCTACAGTTTTTTACAGGATTTAGTCCAAAAAGCATTCCCGCACTCAAAAAAACTGTAACTGAGAGCGCACTTGAGAGAGTAACTGCGACTCTCTTCTTGCCCGAAGTTACAGGATTTAGTCAGAAGTTTTTTTTGCCTGTAAATATCCCAAAATTGTCAAAATCAGCTGTTAGCAGTATTGTTGTGAAAGCACAAAATAAAGAAAATTACAAAATTTGTGTAAAAAATTAAACATTTTAGTAAAAATGGAAAGTGCTAATGTAATTAATAAAATCGTGAGTTCTTGTGATAATTTTGCTTGCGTTTAAGTGTTTTTATTACCACTTTTTGTGTAAATATTTTGACATTCGCTTCTTGGGCGAAAACTTTTTCCTGTAATTCTCTATTAGATAGCGTCTTTACCTTACTCTCTTGCATTTTGACACTTTTTAGGAACTTACAGGAAAAGCAAAGGAATGGACGTATTATGTGCTGCTTGTTTTACACATGAAATTTCCCATCACGAACGTAAATAGAAATTTAAAATGTAAACAAAATAAACAATGTGACACTTTCACCGCCTAAGGCATAGTTAGAACAAGCAATCAGATGATGGGAATATACCACCTTCTATGAATTCGCCATGTGCGAACTGTTTCATTGGTTTTGAGTAAATCACTCGACTATCTAAGCATCTCATTTTCAAACGACAAAAATGCCAAGGAAGTTTTTATATCGTCAGACATAGCTGATCTCAAACAAATACTTGATAAGCCACAACTTTGGAAAACTCCATTTTCCACTACCAACAGCAAAACTGGCTTAAGCATTATTTTTTTTTTTTTAATAATTGAAAAACTTCTCAGAGCTCTAGTCCCCATTAAGATCTGAATCCTGTCCTAAGGAAGTTTGCTAAATCGAGAAATTTCGTAATTAAAAATTGTTCTCTGCCTCTGAATTTTGAAGTCGTTGTGATTTCTAATTAAGAAGCGAAATCAAACGTGCAAATATCCCTACAAGTTTGCAGATTTTTTATCTGCTGGAATCATTCTTGTGTTAAATCCGAAGCTATGACTAGAAAACCAATGAAAAATGTACGGCATTACTCCTCTGTTCTAGCGATTACCGACTCAACTTGACATTCGTAGCCGATCATCTTTTTTTTTCGTTGTCTGCGGGCTGAAGTATCGAACAACAGTAATTTAGATTCCAGAAAAATAGAATGCGCATTTTTAAAATAAGCGATTTCAGCCCTTAAATTTAACGCCCTCTTGAAATTTAGTTCCCTGGATGGCCGTACTTCTTGACACGCTCTCAAACCGGCCCTGAATATGATGAGTTAAAATACACAATGTTGGGAAAAGCTTAAGCAAATTTATGCGAAATTTTCAAGTCAAATTCTGAAGTTAAAAGTTACTTTTCACAAATATGTAAGTATTTTACTTCGTTTTGTGGCTGCGAATTACTTTCATTACCGCTTCTAAGAGACTCTTAATTTCTAAATTTTGACAGAGGTTCGTGGGTGTAGAGCCCGTGTAGTACCCAGTGAGAGGTTGCTGATCTTTTCTGATTAAATAAAAAAAATTTGTTGTGGCCTATTTTAATAAATATATAACTAACTAAATTGGCATAGATTTTTCAAGCTTGTATTGATTTGTGTACCAAACCTTCCTCTCCCTTAGATTTGTCGGTTCCCTACATTCCAGTGAACTCGATCTGCAGCTAATTATCTTAAAGTTCAAATGTATTTATAAATTTGGGGCTATTGCTGTATGAATGTGTTTAGATTTCTCAATAACGCAGTAGCTGTATTCCTTTCTAACGTTCCTTCTTCCTTCCACCATGCAAAGGATATACTTATATGTAGATTATTTTTTTGGCATTTTAGATAACAACAGACAAGGGTACTTCCGAACCACGTTCGCCTACTTAGAAGACGTGAGGCGACCGCTTGTTTCCTTACTTAGAATCAATGAAATTTTTCCTTTCCTACATTGATGTGACCTAAATTAGATAATCCCGTAGGTGGTTTTCTTCAATTAATACATAAATATGCCTAGCGTTGAGTGTATAGACATTGGATAACCCTTTTTGCATAACCTCTTTTGAGACTCTGGGTTTCAAAGTGAGCTCTAGTAAAATGCCAGAGACGAGTGAAAAACACCACAGCTGATCAAGCACGTACATTTTAGCGGAGTCGTTCTTGGAGATATGCTGTTTTTTCAGAATCCATGTGGGCTTCCAAGTTTAGCTGATCTAACCTAAAAAGAACTTTTCGTCTTTTCAATGCCATAAAAAATCACCACTCGCCCACACAAATTTTAAATAAATACTTCGCAAAACCTTTTTTGTGTTTAAAATTACCTGCATAAATAGTTATAATCCGCGAACAATTCTCGTCATTAAAGCATGTTCCATCCAACGCCATGGAGTTCAAGACGAAAGTAAACGAAACATTTAAGCTGACAATGCGACTGCACATGTCAGACTGTAGACGCACACAATTTTTAAGAAGATTAAATTTTATTTCAGATCAAGAGAGGAACAGACAGTGAATTTCAAAAAGGAAACAAAAGGAAAATAAAAACTGCACTAGCAAGGACAAAAAAAAGAGGAGCAGCATGCAAAACAAGCTGAGAAGATTACGAGTGTATTTTTGTTTTTTAAGAAGACAGCTGCAATGCGCTTAGAACGGATGAAAATAAAACTTCATAAATTAATGCAAAGAAGGAAATGGAAAGCTAGTAAAAAAAAGTACATAAAATGAAACTAAATTTTTGCTCTGAGCTTTAATGAAAAATTTAAGAAAACTAATGCACATAAGATCAACAAATATTTACGTACAAAATTTTTTTAATTAAAAAGTCAAAAGTAACTGCCGCTTAGGATAACGAAATTCCTCCATCGGAAACACAACGAAAAGACATCGCCAAAAGAAGACGAAGAATCAAAAATAAATTCTTGTGTCACAACAATATTTATGTAGACACGCGCAAGTATTTCTGTTTCTGTTTCTGTTACGATTCAGCTGGCGGCGAATGTGGCGACAATCAAACGAAAAGCAATACACAGGTATCCAAAATAAATAAAATTCCTGTCTTCGGTCGCATTCGACGCATTACGCGTTCTTGCATCGCCAAGAGTTTAATAAATTATTATTATATTCATTTGACACGACTACATACATACATCGAAAAGGTACAAAGACAATAACAATAAAAAAAAACGAGTCACAAAGTTAAATTAAATAATTCAAATACAGCGACAGCCAACAAGCACTTCGCACACACAGACACAAGAAAAAAAGGTCTACACTTCTTCTTCTTCTACTACTCTTCCACTCTTATCAGAGACACAATCAGCCGCGATCTTGGCAATCAAACAACAAACAATTGTTGGACGATGATAAAGTCGGCAGCAGACGAACGACAGTGCGTTGGAGACTTTTCGACCGCTTCGATGAGCAAGAACTCCGCTTGCGTAGATTCCCGGCGTAGATGCCGGTGGTGGTGCTACCATCGGGTTGGTAGCACAAGTGTGTCATCGAACTGTGGACATGTCATTTAATTAAAAAGAAATAAATAAAATAATCGGACGAAAGAAATTAAATGTACATAAATACAAAGTCTTCTCTCGTATTGTTGCCTCTTAGAATAGGGAAATGTGTTTTCCATGAAAACACGTTTGTTTGCTCGTTCTCTTGCGTCTTACCTATTTTTATTGCCATCATTTTAATAGATTTGATGTTACATGAATGGAATAAATTTAAATTTGAAACATGTTTCTTCAATTACGTAACGAAACAATTTTGTGTTAAAGACCCCAAATAATAACAATTCGTATAGAGTTATATAATACTTGGTTTTCATTATGTCATATCGAATGACAACATACCTAAACTGGCTTAAATTTAATTGTGTCATGGTCATGTAATTTCTTTTTTTTTGGTCAAATAGATTCGAACGAACCGCTTGATTAAAAAATTACCAAGCTTTTTGGAAGCGAGAAATCGTGAAAAACAGACCAAGTTCAATTCAAGTTCGAACTAAGTTGTATATGTCCCTGGTATAAGGGTTAATCGTTCTATTACAAGTCTATTAAAAATAATTCCTTACATTCAAGCAAATATAGTTTCCCCCACACTGCAGAGACAGAAGACATTCGATTGTTAAATTTTTCTTTAAATCGTCAGAAAATTAAAACTACGGGTTGATAAGCTGGTTGAAAGTGATTATTACCGTGTTCATTAACGGTCGAGTAATACTTCTACAGCCGCTTATTTGTTTGGGCCTAGACAGTTTGCGCCCTTCTTTCTTGTACCTGGTTCTTAAGTAGATTGTTTTTGTAGGGATCTTTACTTTCGTTGCCCAGCCATAGATGCGAGCTGAGCGATGTCCAAGCTATCGCAATGGTAGAATTTATTATCAAGTTTATAAATCACCATCTTCACGCGAACATCGTAACAAATCGTATGAATGAACTTATTGATTAGAGTGAAACCAAAAGAATCACCTGTTGGAAATAGTGTCTTTATCCAATAACTCATGCCTCTTTTTCTAAATGAATCAAAAGCGGCTTCTAAGTCGACGAAGCCGTGATATGTTTCTCTTTGCGCTTTGGTTAGTATTGTATTCATCTGGCCACTCTTCACAGTCTTCCACGCAGTATCGTCGAAAAGATGATTTATGCATTATTCGTGTTAGTGCTGTTCTTTCCTTATCTTGGTCGAGTGAAGAGTTCCGATGGTCATCTCTACAGATTGATCTTCGTCCTCCTTTTCCCAACATTTGTGAGGTCGGCAAGCATATTTACTACCCTTTGCAGACACCTGCTCTATTCAATTTGTTTGTTGCCTTTCTTTCTGGCACAATTTTTAATTTGCATTGCTGTCTGCCAGCATCTAAGTATCACTACTTCTTCATCATACTACACAATTTCTTTTCTCTTCTCAATTTTTTTTAATCCAAATTGTTCGATAAAGATGTGTATGGAAAATCATTTCAGTATAGCTTAGTGCCACACAGTTGACGCCACGATGTAAAGTCTGCAAGTAGGCTTTAAGGATTTGATTATCTTTCGCCGAGATACCTTGAGTTAACCACAAATATCGTGCGATTTTGCCTTGCCGGACGTTTTCTGGTGAACCACGCCCAGTCGGATTTAAGCTACGATAATGGAAATACAGCGGTTCAGCTTTTAGTAAAAATATTTTTCTTTTTTTAATTAATATATGTTTAAAATATTAACCAAATCGAACAATAAATACGGGTTTTCCACATAACTTGATGCATGCGCCATCTAGCGGCCTAAGTCATATTTTATGTGGCGTTGAAATCGAGGTGTAAGCCTACATGGCTGCAGCTCATTGAGAAATGCGTTGAAAATTTGAATTGAGCCAAAGAAATAACAAGCAAACAAATGTTGTAAATTTATAAAAAGTTTTAAAAAGTTTACGCGTCGAAATAGAGCAGTACGCCACTAGTTTTTGGTTAGATTACGTGCAACTATGTTCTTTTATATGCAAACATATGTATTCATTGAAAAAATTAACAATTCAAATTTCCAACGAGATCTGCCCTAACCACTGCAACTATCAACTTTTCTTTTTATCTAAAACTGTCTGTTCTCAGAAATAACGCAAATTTTAAGTGACTTATTGTACGAGCTCCCGTACCCTTTAAACAATTTGGAACGTAAAATACACACATATGTATGTACGTGATTGCGTCTGATCGTGTCGCCTACACTACGTCCAACATACATACATACATACTTACATATAAATCTCTATACAGACTAAGTAGGTTTAACTAACCACAACGGCATGCGCACACGTTCGTCACACGATTGATCAGCGCAGCGACAGTAGCGGTCATATATGTACATGTATATTTGTATGTGTGTGTACCTAAGGTAAACTGGTCTCAGTCGCTCACATCTACCAAGTAATCTGTCAAAATATTCATAATAAATCAAATGTCACGTAAACATTTTTATTATAATTATTAAAAGTGCCTGCCTGCAAGCTTCCAGTGAAAGAGTGCAAAAGGTTAGTGTGTGGCTGTGCATTTTTAAGTAGCACGAAAAGTAAAAAAAAAAAAGAAAAAAATAAGAAATCTATAAGGTTTCGTGTGACAACCTTCACCATTGCTGCCACAGCAACTCCATTGTATGTATGTACATATGTATGTATGTATGTATGTATGTGTGCGATATCATGCATCCTTATCTCAATAACAACCGCAGGTTATGGAGTTACGCGCAAACGACAGTAGCTGCCTCGCCGCAGCACCTTCGTTTTTTTATGCTGCACTCGGATATCGGGTTTGAATTCAGGTAGGACCCGCTCACTCACCATTCACTTGTGTTATTTGAATATGAAAAATTGTTCACTTGTTTGCTATAGTTTTTACCTTTCTCTTTGTACAATATATTGTATGTATGTATGTTTGTAAATAGGTGTGCGGTATGCAGGGATAGATGTCTGAATTTTTGAGTGTCGACGCGTGGTGTTGGTTGCAGGAAGAACAGAAACCTTATGAATATTTGACCGACCACAACGAAAACAATGAGGGAAGAAATTTTAAAAATTCAAATTTCAGCAGTGTAATGGATGCCGAAGAGGTGATATGTATGTATGTGCACACTGATATAAGGAATAAATCAAAAAAAAAAATTTTAAAAAAGCAGTAGGCACGACAACTGGAGGATAGTGCTGAAAATAAAACGAACAAATTTGAAAAAAAAGCCAAACAAACTGTCAACATTCGGCTGAGGATTGATATCGAGAAGTATGAAATAAAATCTAAAAATAAGCACAATTTAAAAAAAAGAAGGAGGCTGTGTCAGAGACACGGCCATTAAGTTTAACGTAGAATACGCCATCCGATAAGACAGAAAACATATGTATAATGATAATTTATAATGATAAATAATGCAAGCAAATGAATTTCTTTATTTGATAGTTACTTTTGATGATATACATAAGCTTATGATAGGAAAATAGGATAAAAATGTTTTTAAATTATCAATTAAATTTTTCGCAAAAACGAAGTCAATGGTAGTTATCAATAGTAAAGATAAATGATAAATAACAGACCCAAATCTATTTGATTATTTGAAAGTTACTTTTGAGAATATAGGCTTATGATAGGAAAATTAGGATAAATATGTTTTTAAATTAACATTTAAATTTCTCGCAAAAACTAAGTCAATGGTTGTGTTATCAATAGTTGTGGGAGCATCATTTCGAATATAATCCAAATTAAACGTATCGCTCATAAATTTCGCCAATTTAGTATTTGAAGTGATTTTTGTGTTAAAATCACCACCAATAAGCAGTAGTTGGCAGCGCTTTCTCTGCCTTTACTCTACTTTAACTTGCCCGCCTAAAATTATGCAATACAAAGAAAGGGCTGCACGAGTACATTTAAATCGCCCAACAGCAAACACTCAACCAAACACCACACACATATTTGTTTGGATGTGTTTATACAATTTTCATTTGAGAAATTTAAATATTAGGAAGATATTAACCAACATGAAATGTATGTCAAACGAAAGCTAACATCTTCATTTGACTACAAAAAAATTTTTAAAAAAAGTTACCGAGCCGTTTCCTTATAATTAAAGAAATAGAGATTACAACAATAAAAACCTGACATGGGTGCCCATACTGTAAGGTAAGACGTTTTCTACGCCAATAAGAGTTTACCCATTGTTTAGAAAATATACTCCGTACACAAATTATAGCGCCACCACATATTAACACATTTCGATAATTTATTTTTTTGTCTACATTTCTTTAATTATTTTTCAGTTCTAATACGGTTCATTCTTTAATAAAACCCCTTTTCTGGTATGTTAATACAAAATGTATTACTTTAAAAAAAAAAATTTCTATCTTAATTTCTAACTAAAAAAAAATTTGTTTAAAAACTTTTAAAAGTACGCAATTTTGTCGCCTGTTCAATTTTACCATAATAAAGTGCTAGTTTCCAGTGGCTACGAAATATCTCTGATTTTTGTTAATTATTTTACTGACCTCGTTCGCTAATCCTTCCATATAAAAAATAATCGCATTACAGAAAATTGTCGGCACTTGAGACTTGCACTTTATTATATAAAAATTGAATGCGTTACAAAACTACATACTCATAAAATAATAAATTTTGTATAAAGTTTAAAAAATGTGTTTTTATGGTTTTTGTTAGCGAACGAACGATATTTAAACTGAAAAATTGTTTTAAGAAATTTATAATTTAAATTTTGAGCATATAGTTAGATCGCTTAAACGCTCTTCTCTTATATACATAGTGACGCATTATCTTTGTCTGAGGTACCTACTCTCGTAATTTGAAATTAATGCTGGAGTATCCAATAACAGCAGGACAACGCAAACACTGTCTCAAGAATCGTTCATGAGTGAGCTACCGAGTGAACCCTCTGCAAGAAATGCCGTTTTTCAGTAGATATGCCACAAACCGAATCTAAAATATATCGAGTCTAGGAACGAATCAGAGTAAAAAATATTAATGAAATCGTCCGTCAAGATTGAGTAATTATCCTTTTAAAAACGTTGTTTTTTCATTCAATATGTCAATGTCCCGTGCTATGCGTTCTCCAACTCAGGACGTCTGAAGGAGAACAACTACAACTACATTGCGTCGGCCATCATAAAACAGCTAAAAGACTGCAACCGTTTGCCACATGAACAGAATATCTTTATCTATATTACTTATGACTTAAGTAATATGATAACCTGCCGGAAAGTCTTAAAGTATGTATTAGGGCTAAAATGAGGTAACGCGGTTCATAGTTAACATACTACAAACAAACAAAGTCGAACACGAGAAGCTTAGTTATTGTGCTGAACAGCAAGGCTCATTGGAAGAGAGAAAGTTAGGAAGACCTCGACAGAACTGTGCACATACGAGAAGAAGTTGAGCCATACTTGGGCTCTCGCCTACTCCCACTCACTCGACTTTCACAGCGGTTGTCAATCTTGACTTGAGAAATAGATTGCGTAATCTCGTGTTTAAGTTAAGATAAGCTCTAGAGATGTCTCATCTCAGATTAGGCTACAAATGAGGCGAACTGCAGAAAGGAGACACAACGAACATCAGAAGTTTTAGCATGAAAATGTGTGGGTCCTTTAGACTACCAGATCGATGCAGTACCTTTAAAGCCGAAATCTTGACTATAAAGGTCATTTAAAGCCTTATACAGTAAAATTTTGAGGACTTTGAAAGTTTATAAGGACGCACCTCTAGGGAACAAGAGGAGAATAGCGAGAAATCTGAACAGCATACCAAGAAGGTCCTGCGATGAAAAAACCCATTCCTACAGTCAGCTACCAACAAAAAACCGAAGTGCCAACTGAATTACGCAAAAGAAACAACAATGTTCTTCAATATGGCGTGAGTATGTCGGTTCATTGGCTGTAAACTAATATGGCAACACTACGAATCTGGCAACCTAACGCAGTCTTTGTAAGACTCTCTGAAATTGGCTAGTTCAACCTAACCTAACTTGTGCTGAATTTGTGTTTAATTCTGCGCCATAGATTGCGTAAGGATTGGTGAAATGTTTTGAGCTTCTCACCTCAACGCCATTAAGTTTTTGAACGATATAACACAAGAATAAGTGACATTTTTCCACTGAGCTCATTGAAGATTTCAGCATCTCGCAATATAGTTGAACCGATACCTTTTTTTTTGCAATCAACGCAAGGTTTATAGCAACATTATTTGCAAGTGCCTATTTTAAATACTTAGTTTCAACTTGTTGCAGTAGCTTTGGCTATCTTCACAAATCAGTATTCACGCTTAACTATTTTACATTAATACTTCGTACTTCATAAAAAAAAATCATAAAAAAAGCACCTCATCGGCTTAATTAGACAGTTAAAAAAAGAACGCCATTAACTTTTAATCAAAAATGCAAGAACAATGGCGTGGATGTAAGAAGAGAAATGCTTGAAATAAACAAAAAGTATAAACGACAGCGAAAGCAACAGCAAACTGGACGCCAGTAACAGAAGTGCAATAATAATATATGACTCTCATTATTATCAAGATTGCTTGTATGGCGGCTGATAAGATCGGTCGATTAAAAACACCTCGTCAACAGATGCCTACTTGCTGCATTTGATGCCAACGATGTAAGTGAGTAGTTATGGCTGCTGTTCCCGTTGTGATTATGACAACGCAGCGAGAAGACGCACCAACACACGCTCATACATATACACAGACTTACTCGTACATACATACATACATAGACAGATTTATGAGACCTTAAACGTTGAATGTGCTTATGGAAAACACACGAGAGCATTTAATCGTAATTACATTGACGCCCCAAGGTGATGATTATAAAAATGCGCCTGCGCAGTTGCGGTAGCAATGGCGGCAATGGCAGAGAGTTGAGTGGCGTGATCCGCCTCGTTATCCGTTCGTTTGCTAGCATACTGCCTAATACTGAGTTGAGTACATTCTGTTTCAAGTTAAAATTATACGCTGCTGCTTTGAGATTATAATAATTTCAGTATACATTTAATATGGACTGTGAATATAATCGCATTTTTTATGATCAGCTGATTAGGGTGCAGTGGACATTAAAATTAAGCTACTGTAAATACCAAAGAAGGACAATGCGTGCGCTGAGAGAGAACCAATTTTCCGCCAATTTTTTTTTCTGTTACTTGCCTGCAGGGTTGCCATCGTCAGTAGAAGAAATCGGTATATCCATATATATTTTTTTTATTTTAAAATGCCAGTTACATGCTTTACTCTAAAGACTACACTAGTCTAATGATTTTATTAGTCTAACATTCGAAATGAAGTTTATTTGAGATATGAGCTACGAAGTTAACATCAACTATTAATCTGCTCGATTATTTTAACTGAAATTTCACAAATTTCTTGCAGTCGTAGGCTCGTAAAAATTTTAAAATTACATAGTAAGCCTGCAGCAAACTGGACGAGGTCAAGCTGGGTTTGATAAGGTAGCTGCTACTAGAAGGGAACCTATTAAAAATGACTGATGAGCTCAGTCTAATACGATAAAGGAGCGGTTACTGAATAGAAGGAATAAACGATTAACGGAATATTAAGAGAGAGCTTGATGAGAGCTACAGAGCTCTTTGTTTGGTAGGGAAAATCAGGAAGGTAGTAGAATGATTGCGCACTGAAAAGTCCTTAACCCTGAATTCGCAAGATGTCTGCAACCTATCTAATGAGAATTTCAAGGTACTTGCTGGACGATTTTATCGAAAATTTGATGATCGACTTTGCAAGTGTTAAATATCTCAAAAGACGATCATCATACCATATACCAGAAGCGATTTGTTAGTCATAAGAGGAGAGTCAAAGGCGACGTACTGAATAAGAGAAAGATCTGGGGTCTTACTCTCTCGACTGTGTGACAACGGCAGTGATCTAAGCTCCATCTGACTGTGCTCAGAATTTTTAGGGCCTATCGGAAGGTTACAATTGACATCGTTTTATTTAGCATATGAACCATTCAAAGTTAAAGTTAGGGACGCCCATTCTAGAAGATAAAGACGAGTTGTGCTTACAAAGACCTGGGAAAAAATGTGAGTGGTCGTTGTCAACAAATATCCTGGGTAGAAGAGAGGAGAGCACAATAGATTTTAAGGTAAAAGTTCTAAGGTTAACTTATAAATCTAGCTCATTTTCTTTCGGATTGAGGCAGAAGTTCACATAAAGTATGTTCAGTTAACTCATCTATCTAAAAGTAGTCGATAACATTGAAGACTATCACTGTATACATCCAACTGATAAGCAAGCTAGGAAGTGTGGGCGCCAAACTTGGTAACACACAGCAGTTTTCGTAAGGTCTCTTCTCGAATTCTTCTGATTTGCGGTTGTTGTTATGTGGATGGAAAAAATTACGCTCATAGAGAAACAAATCGAGGTTTTTAAGCGTTTTGAAATACAAATAAAGAAAAATGTAACAAAAAATAGTTTGTGCTCCCATTGTGTTCATTCCGTTCCGTTCTAAATATTCTTATCTTCTATTCGAGCTTGTTGCGTGCTCTCCCTTCTTATAGCGTTGAAATTTTAGTATTAGCAACTCTCACGCTAGGTTAATTCTCTGAATATATATTTGTTTTTATTTTTTGCGTTTCCTATAGCCTCTATGATAGGACAGTTCTTGTATTCTTTCCGTCATCGTAGGCTGGCCTGTAAGGATTTTGTTTTTAGGAGGGTCATTGTTCAATGTTTCTCATAGTGAAGGAAACAGTTTCGTTATAACCCAACAAACATCAAAAAAATATTTTTCAAACCTTGGAGAAATTCATAGTTCTCAAGTTGATATCCAACGTATTTCTCCAAATTTCTCAAACCTTGGAGAAATTCAAAGTTCTCAAGTTGATATCCAACGTATTTTACCAACTCTTCTCATTTTTTTGGTATTTTCATATGACTATCAAAAGCAATAAAGTACGAGTATAATGAATTTACATACATTTATTCACGGTGTTTTAAATTCAAAAGGAAGAAAATATATTTTCGATTTTTATTTCAGTACTGCTACTAAACGTTTAAGACCAATTGTAGAATCATATTTGATATCAAGTTGAGAACTAACTTTTTCTCAACTTGAGAATCATAATTATTGCCCTTTTTGTTGAGAACGCTATGATTCTCAACTTGAGATGCACTTGAGAAACAACGTTGGAGGTTTGAGAAATACCTTAGTTCTCAACTTAACCTTAAGTTGAGCTCAAGCCTAAATGTTTATTGGGAATTAGCTCATTCTCTTAGATAACATTAATGTATTTTGGAACGAATTTCCTTCATCTTTTGTCAAATTTGGTTAAGACAAATTTGCTTTGCTGAATTAAAGTCTGTCCAATCAACGAAGACTGGCGGAAGTGATACTCTCCTTTATAAAGAGTTTTAAGCTCTGGAATATATCTATTAAGTTCCTTGCAAATTTTTCCGCCAACATACTAGGTCGGTGTGGATATCCACATTCTAAGAATTACTTTAAGAGGTTACTTTAAGTTTATATTAATGTAGTGTTCTAAGAATTAACAGTTCAAACTTCATAAATGTGACTACATTTCAGCCGAAATTTCTGTGAAGAGGCTAATCGCTTTGTCCAAGAAAAACTAATTTTGAAATATACTTTTTTTAGTTGATTGATTAAGTAAAATAAATCAAAGTATTTTTATTTTCAAAAGCTTTTATAGCAGTTTAGATTTTTTCTTTGGAAAAATTATTTCAAATACATATGTACATAAGTACGTACGTGCCCACCTGAACACCTCCAGCTCATTTAGTGCGCACTTATCGCGCCACCAGTACTTCACCTTGACGCTCAACAACTAGCCAGCCAATCGACCGGCGCACGTCTCACTCTCCAGCTGGTCGACTGGTCGGTCGGCGGCTGGTTTTATCAATACAGTCAGTAACCTTAAGCCTAATCGATAATTTATTGCGATCGATGTTTTCTGTCGTCCTGCATTGCGTAGTTAACGAGCCAAGCAAGTTAAAACCGACCACAATGGTGCAATAAACAACAATAAAGATGGGATGAAAGAGACGAAGGACGTTGCAGGCTGAATATGTTGGCCGCTGAACGTCGACAACAAAAATGACTGCACATAACTCAGTCGCCATGTTTGTATGTACGGGTATGTGTGTATGTAGGTGCACACAGATCAACCGGTAAAACTGCGATGCATACCATGCGAGTACTATAAATGTGAGTAGTTTGCGATATTAAGAGCGTCTGCGCCGACGCAGCTAGTTAAGTCCAGTCTAGCCGCTGGCTGCTAGTCACCGGCGCAGGCGCAGACGCAGACTAAGTACGCGATATACATAAATAGTTACATACCTACGTATGTTTGTTAGTCAACGAATAGCTTGTATGCTTGTTTGTGTGCGCTGATCTCGCGCTGAGGGATTTTTGATCTCTAGCGTTTTTAACGCGCCTATTTCCGTTTTGTTGCGCCTCAACGCACACCATGGCAGCACTTATTGCTGTTGCAACACAAATGCTTGTGTGCCAACTGATGCTGATGCATAAGTTGCATGCTCGCTATTCGCTTTGCAACAACATGGTTTGACTAACCATTTTCAAAGCTCGTGTGCCTCGAGATGATCTCAACTTGAATTTCCATTTCTGGGTAATGTACGAGGCAAACAGTTGTTAGTGTCGATCTCGGTTTCATAGCATTCGTAGAAATATTACATTTTCGTTTATCGGCTATAGCTCATCGTTCCTTGGCGCAACACATTGCGACTGTGGACTGCTTGTGGCGCATTGCTGTATTTGTTGACTGTGCCTGGCTGCCTTGGTTGGCAATTGTGCCATTTGACAAGCTAAAAAAGCTAATTCGCATTTAACGTGCAAACTTATGCACTCGAACGTCGACTGTGTGTGTGTTGTTAATGCCGCGCTGCTGCTACAATTCGATACGATCTCGTCGAGCTGTCGCTCATGACTGCTGTTGTTACCTTTTGTGCGCTGCTATGGTAACACGTTTTAACGCTTTTGGTTTGGTCCCATTTTCGTGGCATAAATGCGACTAACTACGAGGTAAGGTGGCGTGTAAAAGGAGGCGAGGGCAAGCTACTACTAGGTGTACCTTCTATTTAGCTCGTTGCCCTTTTAGGTTTGGTTATAACTACTGCAGCTGTGGCAGTCGATGCGTTGGCGATCCGTGTCGTACTGTGGACCGATTTGGTTGGCAAAGTATACAAAAGTGTTTCACGTTTCTCTTAGAACAATCTTTTATTTTTAGGTTTATTTAAATTGGTTCATAAATATGGATTTACAGAATATCTCGACGCATGCGCCACCTAGCGGATTTAAATATAGGTAACTTATTTCTGTGCCACGCTTCTAAAGTACAAATTCCGTTGGATCCGACTCAAAAGCTTCTTTGTCTGGTTTTAACAAAGCACCCGGTTTAGTTTTCATATTTTCAGAAGAAAAAAATAAGAAACGTAACGCAGTAACGCCCAACCAATCGTTTATCAACGCGTCTTACAAGGGCGTTGTTTTAAGAACCCTGCTATCACGGGCTGTGATTTAAGCTCTCTGCGTATTTGGAGTAATTTCCGAGATTTCCTTCAGTTTTTCGATCGTTTGAGAGCAATGTTTAAAGAGCTCTGTCTTGAGATACTCATATAAAAAAGTCACATGGACTTAAAGCAGGTGGGCAATAATCATTGAATGACTACTCGGTAAAAGATTAGTCTATAGGGAAAATCTCTTTAGAAGAATTACACGTAAATAACGGGTCGTAAGGGGTGATCACCTATCCATGGCATGTTAGCTATTGAGAAGCTTAACTTTGCGCCACCTAGCGGTGATAGTGCTCCTTTCAAGTGTTTGTTTGAAATGTGAACTTGCGTAATACTGCACTCTGTACATATTTTGAAAGGTTTTCATTCACTGTGTGACTCTGCAGTTTTACATGACTTTTGATAGAAGATCACTATTCAAACCAATCTTTATATATTTGGGTGTTTGGTATCAAATCCGGGATTCATCCATAGGCAAAAGGTTAACATTTTTAGACCAAAATATGTAAATAATGTCCAATATTCAAACGATGTTTTCAAATTTGTAAAACTTTAAGGTTTTCAATAAAAAATAATCACCTCTCAAATTTTCTTTTTCAATACTAATCTGAAATTTACAATTGAAAATAAACGAAAAAATATTTTGCAATTAAGACTTCCTGATATTGAATTTAGTTTTGCTCATAGACTGCTTTATTGCAATTAATGAAAATGACTTAAGTTTAAAAAAATTGACTTTTTGATCTTTATTGAAGCCTTTTATTAATAAAAATCGATTGCTAAAAATCACCTTATGACTTTCATTTAAAAAGTCAACAATACGACATTGTTAATAGATCTTTAAGTTTCTAATGACTTCCTTGCAGTATCAAATGCGATTGTCGTTTAAAATGTGACATAAAAATAGAAGTCGCGGATTCAGATTAATTGACTACTGTAAGCAATCAACTCGGTTGTTGAATTTTAGAGCAATACTTTTATTTACATACAGTGACTTATTATAAAAGTCATCACTAAACATCAATCGTGACTTTTATTTTTTGTTGAAAAAATATTTTAAACTCGTTCTGTGGAGTATTGAATTTGTTATTGAAAATAAGTTTTTTTTTAAGGACTACTTTTATTAATCAACACCGTTTCTGACTTTGAGGTAGTGACTTTTGTTTATATAATACAGCTACTTATTATAAAAGTCATCAGCAAACACTAATTGCAACTGGTTTCTTTTTTTGTTGACTCATATTTACTTTATTTTGATTACTTTTATTTAAAAACATATTTAACAATCGTAGTTTTATGGAATAATTAAAGAAAATAACTTTTATTTAGGGAATATTGACTCATAATTCATAAAATAAATTTGTAAATATTAGTTTCGACATTGCAAATTTTAACTGATACAGTCCCTTAGCAAATATGATCAAATTAATTAAAAACAAAGAAAAAAAAAAACAAAAATCCTTAAATATTGAGGAATTAAAAAAAAGGGAATTTGGTTTAGTTAGTTAAGTTTAATTTGAGATGGCTTTCTCCACTCGACTTCTTCCAAATGTTTTTTTTTTTTGTGCAGTTAAAATGTCGGTTATTTTCTGTCGCTTGTTTATATTTCCGATATGTTGATTCGAGTAGGACAATCCGCCGTCACCCCAATAAGTCTCGACACTTCAAACATGGTGCTTTTTACGCTCGCTGCAGTTTTTCCTTCGCGCACCCAAATAAATCTCGGAAGCGTTCTCAATCCACTGTCAAGCACTGTCGCTGTATCTAACTCCCTCCAAAAGAGGCAAGGGCAACAGACAATCGGTCAAAATGGTCCATGACTCCAGCATGGACTTGCATACTAATATTTACGAATATAAATACAATGAGCTGTGTGCAGCATTTCGCCGCGCTGCCTACAAGTGTGAACTAATGATTCCTGAGGATCGATAAGTGGTCGACCGACCGATCAACGGACCGACCGACCGACCGACCCTCTTTCATGTTGCATGCTGCTGGCTGCTGCTAACTGCCAACGACTGTTGCCCGCCGTCAATAGTTAAACTCTGCAATGGATGGATGGACGTAAAGGCAGCATATTACTGGGCCGCATTCGTCGTGTTGCCCGCATAAAAAGGATAATAATCATAATGATGGTCTCGACTCTGGCAGCTGCTGGCGACTGACTGAGCGAGAAAAGAATAATACAAAAAGCATACAAAAAGAAGTTGAAGAAATAAAGCGCAAAACAGGAAATTTATGCGACTGCAACAAATGGAATGGAAATCTTGTAATGTGCATCTTTGTTGAAAGGCTTTTGCTACACCTTTGCCTGTATGCAAGCGCAGTTGGCTTTTGGTGCAATTGGATATGGATGAATGAGTGGATGGGATGGATGGATGGATAAGCATGAAATCGAATAGCGTTGAAGTTGCACGGCATGCATTGCTGTTGATGATTGCTGTTGATGCCATTGTGTTGCACAAGTGCTGCAAATTTCTTTTAATAAGACGCTTGACGCCTTGAATAGCCCACAGCAACACTTTTTGTAGTTGTTTGTATGTAAACGAATATACGAGTAGTTCCACACAACGCTTGAGAGCATATCAAAATTGCTGATTATATGCTGCTGATTGTTTCCGAAATTGCAGGCTACAACTTAAGCTCAAACTTTAAGCCGTGCAACAACACGCGGCGTGGAGGCGGGTGGCTGTGGTGAAAAACTTAATGAGGCAGAAAATTATCGAAGGTTGAGAGGCGTGAAAATTGGTTATTAAAGAGGTAAGGAAGCCGATATTAGTTGGAAATTTCGGTTAAATAAATGCCGCCTTATTGAATACGAAATAAATTTGCTACAAAATAGCGCGCTGACTTTTTATTTAGTACATTCTTGCTATAGTTTGTATTTCATTTTTGCGCGCGCTTATCTTGCCAATCTCCAATCAATTCCGAAAAAACGTTCGCTGCCAGGCATATTTGAAATTTTAATTCGAACTTCAGTTTGAAAGAAAAAAAAAACAAGCAAATGTGCTCCGCATGGGTGCGACTTGCAACACTTCTGCTTTTCACACGTCAAAAACATTGTTGCGCGCAAAGTGGCATCCGCCCTGCTGCAATTTCGGCATTGACTACCTTTGGCGGCGATTCGACTCTGCGTGCGTGGCTGATGCTACCAACCAACCAACCAACCAACCAACCAACCAACCGACCGACCGTCCGCATAGTCCGTACATCGGTCGGCCTTCAATCGACGCGTACACCACGCGCTGACCGCTCGCACTGTTCTCCAGAGATTTGCAGTATTTTTCGCAATTTTTTATGTGTCCATTGTTGTGTCTCGTCTCACGTCCAATTCGTCGACGCTCACATTCGTTATTCGTTAGACTGTGGCACATCCACTTTTGTATACTCGTCTCGTTGTGGCAACGCTGCTGTTGATGCTGCACGCATAAATGCTCGCCAGTCCGCTAACCAGCGTACGAGCAATCCAATTGAGCCCCAGCTTCGCTACGAGGCAATCCACATATGGGTGGTTGCTTGTTTGTGGCATTTTTGCTAAGGAAGTGGTTTATTATTTTTGTCGCCGACTAACAACAGCCACAACAAGCTACAGCGCTGCAAAGCGTTCGATGCCTTCTATGCCATCTTCGTCGTCGTCGTCGTCGTCGTCTTTATTTTCAATCATGCTTTCGATATGGTTGTGCTGATTTGCACGCCATTCTCCATTCTCCTTCATTGCATTGCTGCGCGTGTGTTGTGACTTGTGCAGAATTATTGAAACATCTGCAAATGGCAAGAATATAAGGGACAAGTTTTTTCACAATATTCAAGCATTAATTTGTATTTTGATGTGTCTGCCTAGCCATAGTTGGAGAAGGTATCCAATTGCGACATTCCATTCACCTAAAAGAAAGTTGAAATATTTAAAATATACAAGTATAAACGATTTTGTAAACACTCAAGCGCAATTAGGCCAGTTGATGATTGTTAAAGAATTTCGGAAGCAATTTCATTTGTCGTGAACCTAACACCTTATTTACGTAGGGTTGCCCACGCAACTAACAAAATTTCAATTCTGACAACAGCAAACAAGAGGCAAAACTTTTAAGTACTTTACCGAATTCGTTATTGAAAAAAAAAACGTAAAAATGTTGAGCTTCTTGGTCTTACATATATGATTTGCAACTTCATTTGGTTCAGACAGTAAAAAAAACCGGCCGGCTTTGAATCTTGTTTTCTCCAACTTACTCCACAGAATAAGTAGTACAACCTCTGTTTGCATCTGAGGCTCGCATGTGACATAGCCTGATCATCTTAAAATCCATCGCACGATCTGGTCGAATTATCATCTGTTCCAACTTTCTCAACGAAGTAATCCCAACCAATTTTCGAAGGCGATAGACAGTATACATCAATGCGTCGACTAAGAAACTCGTCCGTTCCGATTGCTTCCACGAAATTTTCTCAACTCAACTAACAGCCGAGTACGCCTCTTAAACTCTTTTGTACAGTACTAAAAGAAATTCCATTGATTTCGAGATTGGAGCTGGCTTGTATTAGTACAGTAATTGGAGGAGAGCAACCGGCTAACAGAATGGATCTGATATGATATGAAAGACAAGTTTTAATTGAACAGCATGCAATTAAAGCCGCTAACGAGATCGGAAGCTGCGGTTTTGTGAACCTCAACGCCGATGGTGTGCTGATATGAAGTCTACTGGACCACAAGGGCAGCTCTCGAGATGGTCACAAGGAAACCCCTTCTCTTTCCGCTGCAAAACTACATTAACCAGGAGCTGAAAAAAGTGAAAATTGGAATTAGTTTAACACGGCCGGAAAGCCATAATTCCTTTGAAGTAGACCCTTACATTTCTAAAATCAAATTTACATTTTGAGTTCATTTGCAGTGGTTGCGTCAGAACGATTCAGTAAAAAGGAACCTCAAGTTATTCAATGGCAGATTACTATACAAAAGTAAACTAATTTCCGATACCCTAAGCCTCCAAGAGAGCAATGCATTCCTTCTATACTAAAACAACGATCTTAAATCCGTATAATGCAGTCATAAGTACGAGTCTATCCGAATGCTTCTGTCGTAAATTTTTCGATTCATTGAAATTCTATGAAATCGATTTATCCGAGCACTAACAATATTTGAATGTTTCGCTATTACTGATGTGGTCGCGCTATTTAATTGATGTGCTCGTTTATAAAATCATAAACACAAAAATAATCGCAATCACACAAATCGTATATCGAAATGTTTTTTTACGATCGCACCAATCAGCGTGTCTAATATAGATTTTAGATTAGTTTGATATACGGCAAAACAATTCACGATTATTTGTGGGTATGAGCATTAATCCATATGTACGAGTATGTACATAGATTATATGAGCGGACTTGCAACTAATGCCCACACAAGCCTTGACAAAATTTATGCACACCACTTTACGATCGCATTCAAAGATTGACAGAAGCAATAAAAATTGAAAAATGCCTGCTACGCACAAATTGGCCAATGTCGATTCAAAGATTTGTCGCTCACACATAATACTTGAAAGTGGCGCAAAACAAAAAAATAAAAAATATTAATTTGAAGTAAAATTCGTTGAATCTCTATAAGCGAATATCAAATAATTTTTCATAAGAGGATCGAAGCATCCATCGAAGCAGACCAACATTGAAGACTTCAAATCCTTGAAGAAAGTATTCTTCATTTGAAGGTTTTGCAAGTAATTGAACAACGATCTAAGTTGGAACGATTTTACGTCATCCCTTGTCAAGTTTGCTTTGGAGACATCTCGGTTTCGGCGTTGTGCCATCTTCACAGTGTCAATTTTCGTTCTCTTTAATGTACAGAATGCTCGATTAGTAGTAGAAAATGATGCTATTTCTGTAGAAGTATTACAATTATTTACGAAGACGGAAAAGAGTATTCGCCCAGCAAGTTTTATAAATTTTCGTGAAGTCAAGTCTATAAGTCTCCTATTGAACAGCGCGGAAGCATGGACGATGAATACATCAGATGAGAGGGCACTTGGAGTGTTCGACAGCGGGATTCTTCGAGACCTTTACGCCTTGCGATGGCGAATACCGCAGACGATGGAACGAAAAGCAGTACGAGCATTACAAGGCAATAGACATAGTATAGCGAAATAAGATCCACCGACTCCGCTGGCGAGGTCATGTCGTTTGATTGCATGAAAGCGCTCCAGCTAGGAACGTAAGCATTCGATGTCGTACCCGCTGCTGGAGGCCTCCTCTGCGTTGGAAAGACTGGCAGGAAAAAGACTTGGTTATACATTTTTTTTTTAATTTTTAGATGATAGATCGTAAACAGAAATCATTTTCAATTTCTGTTGATAATTTTTTGTATATGTACATACTAGGGATGTTTGGGCATTTTGTTGATTCCGGTATTTTCGGGATTTGAAAACGAATTCCCGGACAATGCCGGGATCGCGAATTTCATGAAATTTTGATTCGTAATTTTTAATTTGCAAAAAAATGTAACACGTCGGAAATCGTTGTATTATAGAAGTATACAAAATAATATAAATATAACAAAGAAGAACGAATTGTTGTAAAACATGTATGTATATATTGGTATTTTCAAGAAAAAATGAAAATAAACGTAAAATTTGACACACATACAAAATAATTTATACTTCAAGTACAAAAAAACATATTTGGTGCAGAAGAAGCACTGCTGCGCCTCAACATTTGTTGGTTGGACAATAATTTAAATGCTCTCTGTAGAACATAGCCTTTATCGCCTCATTACAAAAACTATCAATTTATTTTACCAAGCCTTCTGATAAATTGTATGCCTTTCGTTTAATGGACAATTGCGAGCTGCTCGTTAAAACTTGATGCAATTTATCTTGGAGACTTTCTGCCTTATCCACTTCAGACACCTCGTCGTTAGTGCTATTAACATTGCTTTCACAGTAAGGCTCATTTTCTACTCGACTGGGATATTATCCAGCTCATTTATAATGGCAAGAACAAAACAAAGTCTTAAGGCAGTTAACAAGCTGTGTTGTTTGTCGATTGTAAACTCTCTAAAGGCTTTGTTTTACCACTGAAAGGGGAATTTTTAAGAATGATACAAAATTTGAAAAATTAATGGCTATTAAATTCTTTTTTTTCTACAATTCCGGGATTTGAATAGACTACTGGATCCCGGGATTGACATGCCTGGTACATACATAAATATTAGGTATTAGGACCGATTTTCAAAGCTTCGACTTCGTGGCTGGCTGCACGAATCAGAGCTTACCATCCTTAGCTCACTTTCATCTAGCCAATAGAAAATGGGTAGTTGGTGTGCCTTAAACGATTCAATCCGAGGTTGGTGGAGTCAAAGATGCTTATAAAGCCTCCTCAATATCGTTAGATGACTTCACTGGCAAATATGCGGTCTGAATACACGCATTATGGTAAAATATTTTATCATACCAAACATTTTGTGTAACTATTCATAAGGTCAGTGTCGTCGAATCAGCTAATAATCTTCTATGATTCCCAAATTTTTCGAAACTATGCGACTTCTTTAAAATATCGTTTTCACTTTTGGCCTGAAGGAACGATGGTTACAAAAATACATTTTTTATTTATTTGAAAAAAAAAAAAAAAAATATTTTGCAGGTTTTAGTGTCGCTCTCGGTCAAATTACCCTGGTATGAAATTCATTAACACTTAAAAAAATGTTTAGAAGCCCAGAAATTTGCGCTAATTACCAATGCTTTTGATTCACATTCGTCTGGTGCTCCATGCGCTGTTCTATTTAATTGCTCGAAATCCAGCTACAATTTATTTAACACTTTTTTCTAAGCTTATGGACTGCGTCGCTATGACAATGGCTGGACAAAAGTTGACAGCTTAAAAATAGGAAGAAAAAAAAAATTGCCCTGCTTAAGTCTGCCAACTCAATTCTACATCCAAGACCAAAATTGTCTAAAAAGACAATCATCATGCAGCTAATTAAATCGAAGATTTCAGTCAAAAAAAAAGGTAGCAAAACAAAAAAAAAATCAATAAAACCCAATCCTCCGTGGCATCATTTCAATAAGCAGCTGAATTGAATAATGTGGCCAATAACAACAATGGCGCGGTGCAAAGATCGCACGTCGCGACAAAAAAACTGGTGTCAATTATTTACGATTTCTTAGCTGACTTCGACCGAAAAAAACGGCTGCTTACTACAAATTCTTCAGAGAATTGCCAACGGTTGAAGTGCAAGAAAAAGGTCTAAAAATGCATGGAAATAAGTACAAGCAAGCAACAAAATTCAATAGCTGTGCCGAAGCGAAGCTGACGCACAAATCAATTGCAAAAATATTTTGCACGAGATGGCAAGCGGCAACGGCAGCAATGGTCATGCCACAAATGGTCAAGACCAAAACGGCTGTGCAATGCGCGTTGGAAGTATGGAAAACGAAAATGCTAAAATTTAACTTGGGCCACGCACCAAAAATGTCAAACTAACAACCAAAAAACGTGCAAAATAAGTCCACAACAAATGAGCGCAGAAAACAAAACAAGAGAGAGAGCAATAAAAGGAATGCTTACAAAAAGTGTAAACTCTTCGGAGGACAACGAAAAAAAAAATTTAATTTACGAAATAAAAAGAAAACAAAGTGCCGTTAAAGTAAATTAATGCAAAAAACCGATGCTCGAGGTGGAAAAAGTCACAGAAGCAACGTGAAATGACACAACAGATTAGGGAATATCACCTTCGCACACGCTTTGCAACCACAAAAATAAGAAAGAGAATATAATCGAATGTGGAAAACAGTTACAAAAACAACAA
The DNA here is from genome assembly GCA_963971545.1 of Philophylla caesio. Taxonomy (NCBI): domain Eukaryota; kingdom Metazoa; phylum Arthropoda; class Insecta; order Diptera; family Tephritidae; genus Philophylla; species Philophylla caesio. The sequence continues at coordinate 95,342,703 of OZ020609.1, forward strand.
TCTGCATATAAAGTCTTAAAGGCACAAAAGGGAACGGAAACCTTACAAGCAAGGCGAACGGGCAATCCAACGAGAAGTGAGACAAAGTCATCGCATTGCGACCCAAAGCCAGCAGTCCGAACGTTCGTTTGTTGTGAGTTGTTGTGAGTTGTTGTGATTGCAACAGACGAAGGATGGTGGCGATCGCAGCCGCATTGTTGCATGCAACGTTTCCGTTTTTTGCGAATGTTGTTTTTTGGTTGGTTTTCAATTTTGGTTAACATCCGATTGGCGCAAACGATTGGCGACACGAAATCGAATGCATGCAAGCCTCGTCTCGCCGCAAACACCGCGCAACGGCGACGCCGCCATGCCACTGGGGAGATGCAACAATTGATTGCGTTTGTCAGCAAAACAGTGGAGTAGGCGAGACGAAACGAAACGAGACGAAGCGAAGCGAGTCAAATGTAGCGAAAACTGCAAGGAAGGCAGCAAATCATACCTGTTGCAGCCGAGCAGCGACGACGACGACGACGACGCCGACGACAGCCCAAGCATTCAAAATACGTAACGAGCAATCGCCAAAAATAATGCAATGAACAAAAAAAAACCAAAAAAAAAACAGTGCAATGAAATAAATCGGCAAAGGCTATCGATGGCAGTGCCTTCGAAATAGTTGTGCCACAAGCAGCAAACAATCACTGCAGCGCAGCCAGCGCACAACGCGGTCAGTCCACTCAGCGATTCGAGTTCGACTTCCAGCTTTTTTTTTTTTTTAGTTTTTGGAAGAAATAATCATATGGATATACTTGTACGAGTATGTACTCACGGTCACTGTGCAGCCGAAAAGACTTATTTGTCTCTACACATGTAAGTTGGGTGCATGGGGGCAAAAGTAAGCTGCCTGCCGCCGCCGCCGCCACAATAATAACAACAACAAGCACAGCATCGAACAACAACACAACAGCGCAATCATTAAATTTGCAATGGCAACATCAGCAATAACACATGACTGACATTGCAACAATAAAAAAACACAACATGCAACTCGCAACGCGCCACAGCAACACAAATTGTAGTGTTGAACAGCATGTTTTCGGTGTGTTTGCACTTGTTGTTTCGCTTACGAGTATGTACATTGGCGCGGTGTGGGCGCACCTTCGTCGCTGCTGTTGCACATGCTCGTTCGGGATGCGTTGGAACCGGGTCTCTATGTCGGAAGTTAATAGGAGCTGTAGTAATCAGAGCATTTGGGTTGACGAAATGGGCTTTAGAACTGTGCTTTTGAAAACAAACATTGAGCTTCCAGTGAAGATATTTTCTTTTTTTTTTTTGGGCAAACCCAGTCGAATGATTTTTTCGACAAATGAAAAGCAACCGCGCAACGTTATGAGCACACGACTTTTGCAGGATGTTGTCAAAGCTGGTAGATACGAATAGTTGGAAGTTGGCACTAAAGAAGTTAGTATTCAATAACTGAGTTCACTTGTGATGAAATGAGGATCTTGTGAATTTTGAAGGCTAGGAAAAGGCTGATTCTACCGCGAAACTTGCAGTCCAACGAAGATTTTATAGCCCTCTACCTTTCAGTGGGCCGGCCGGAACATATCGGACAGAGCTACTAAAAAGGTTGGAGAACTCGAAAATGGCCAACCCATCGGTGGAAGTCAAAGGGCGAAAGGCTTCCGAAAGATTCATGACTGAGCGAATACTTAACTTTAGCAAAGAGTGTATAAAATTCAATGATTTTCTCAGAGGTCACTGGAGGTTAAGGTATCATCTTCATAAAGTCCCAACTCTCTGCGGAGACGAACTGCTGGTTTGTGTGGGCTGTAAGAGGAAACCCGCTGAGCTAATGTTTTATGCTCACTTATGTGTAACCTTAGTAATGGAATTCCTCGCATACTCAATTTAACTATTTTTTCCTCGCTCTCATTCCCTTTGCATATGCATTTTATTCTACTCATTGAATATGAAATTGAAAATGAGATTGCGCGCAAAATTATTTGCACTCATTACACCTCACTTACACTTCCCAGATCTAAATACAACATGCCATAAATACATTAAACCTTAACTCCGACCACCTAAACCCACCATAGCTAAACCCACCACACCTAACATCCCCACACTTATACTCACCATACCGAAACTTTCCACATCAAATCTCACCACACCTAAACACTCCATACATAAACTTACCAATTCACAATCTCACTTTTAATAAGATTGCCATACAAAAATTCACCATACCCTAACTCATTACACCTAATCTCACCACACACTCTTCAACTAAGCTTCATACCTTTCATGAAAGGAAGAATTATATGAGAGTCATATGTAATATTAATTCATAATTAATGATTTATACTGCTATACAAGTTCCAATAATAATTAATATTTGTGGAAAATTTCAAAACTTTAGCTGCTTAAATGGAGGGATTTTTGTGCCAATTGTATGGAAGCTGTATGCTATACTTCTTTTGATATTTATGATATTTTACACTTATGTCTAATAATGATTGATAGTTATGCAAATTAATGATTAAATGAAGAATTTAGGAACAAAAATGCAATGTCTGAAGTATCGGTTGTATGAGAGCTATATGTTATATATATCCGATCTTAATAATTTTCACTGGTAAAATATGTAGTTCTCATAATGGCTATTCTTTGTACAAAATTTCAAAACTTTAGCTACTTAAATAAAGGTGTTTACGTGCTAACTGAAATATCTAAACAATCAGTTGTATGGGAGCTATATGTTATATATATTTGATCTAAATGAGCTCAGAATAGCGGACCTTCATGCAAAATTTCAAGCCTGTGGCCGGTTCCGACAAATGTCTAAAAAATTATAAAAATGCACGCACCTGACTGCCAAGTTGCATTCAAATATGGAGCTCAAAAACTGAGGGACTAGTTTGCGTTCAAACAATTCCAGACAAACGGATATGGCTAAATCGACTCAGCTTGTCACTCTGATCATATCGGTATACTTTTTGATGGGCCTAACTCTTATCGTTCTGGTACTTACAAACATCGGATCAAACTTAATAAACCATTTCTATGAAAGTTATAATTATTGAAAATAAAAACTCCAAAACCATTTATTTATTTTTTTCCACATTCATAGCGCGTTCCTTTTATCGTAATATTTCTTTGAATTAATAAAAATTTTAGATCTTCCTGTTTTCTGTAATTAGAACCAACCATCCAAAATTATATAAAAAGTCCTAAAATCTTATAAATAAACGGTAGGTTTTTTGAGAAGAAGCACATACAACTTTCCAACAACTCAAATGCACAAAAGCCTAAACAAATATTTGCCTAAGCAATTATAAACTGTCCAGTTCAAGGAAAAATTCAAGATAAAAAATTGCAAACAAAAAAGCTCAAAATAATATTACTTTGAAACAATAAATCTTAAACGTTCGGTCAGGTTGTGGGGAGATCAAAATGTGTGCGGGAAGAAAACGCCGCGACTAGGGACGAAAAAAGCTACAGCGAAAAAAGAGCAGACAGACATCAAATTTACGTTGAGATATGGCAATTAAAGTTTTATGCCACAGGGTTAGGCAATATTTGGCAGCGGTACTAGATAATATATGTGCCTAGTTGCCTCTGATATTAACGTTGAGTTCTTCTTCGCCATCTAAAATTAACCTAACCTGCCATCTTCCATATTTGTTTGAGTAATATTTTCGCTTATTTCGGTTTCCGACTGTCATATTAAATTTCATATTTTTATTTCACTTTTTTTGATCACCCCTCGATGGTATGGTATGGTACATACATACATACAAATTCTTTCCGTAAGTTGATTACATACGAGTATGTGTTTATTTTTTGCGATATATGAGATTACGTCGTCTTGGCAAAAATTTATTGGCTTAACTATGTAGCAGCATCTTTGAATGCCTCTCTTTGGGCTTACAGATTGTACATTCATACTTATATAGAATAAGTCAAAGGCACTGCGGGTTGTCGATGGTAAAACTTATCTTTTGTTTAACAGAATAATGTAAACAAATACATTTTTGCAACGTTAATTTATGACGCATTTGAATATGACGAGCAATGAATGTCGATGTCAACGTCAACGTCTTATATGTATTTAGTGGTAACATTTTTAAGGGCGAAGTACAAATTTCGGGTTGAACTCGCCAAGGGGAAAAGGTAGCTCTTGCAAATACGGGGCAGAAGCACAAGAAGTGTTTCAGCATCTCGTCCTATTTGAAGCAAGATGGGCAGATGGATTTTATGCCACGTAAAGTAACCAGTAAAATGTGAAAGAATTTGTCTGCAGACCGGTCTGATCAGGTAGAGTAAGTTACAACGTAGTCCCTTTGGTGTTGAAGGCAACATGCGTTTTGCCCAACTACAGCCCCACGCAGCCTCACAGTCATTGCTGAGCGAAGTATTTACCCAGTTTGTGATGGTGGCTTCGATGGTCTTTGGTGAAAGTGCTAGAGCTGGTTGCGAACCGAGAATTGCCTGGCCGGAGCCATACTGGCCAAATGTTCATATTTCTCATTACCACGTACTCCCTTATAAACTAACACTCCAAGTAAAGCTAGTTTGATGTGTGCAGATACGTCAACTCCTTCCTATCCACCTATTTTCCATCACGCAGTTCATGAAAGACCGAAAGATATTCCCCAAGAGAAAAGTTAAGCTCATCCTCTTTATCACTTAAGACCCCAGTTTCAAATTCAAAGTCAGATTTGGAGCCATCAGTGAAGATTCGAGAATGTGTAAATTCGAGTTCAGTGTTAGTATTAAACCAGCATTCAGCTCCAGGAAACTCAACATCATAGAATCTCTTCTGCCAAGGTAAATGTGTAGTACTCTTCTGAGGCATTCAAAGTAGGCGCAAATGTTATTACCAACATCAGCTTCTTTTAAGTTTGCAGGAGGGTCTTTAGTGCCTCTTCACGCATAAATACAGTAAATACAGCAGTTCGTCGAGGTCAAAAGCAACGTTAGATGTTCGTAGAGAAAGCTCACAAGCAACTGTGTGAGATTCTGCTCCACAGATAACCGGTCAATATATTAGAGGACTTGCGCTTTCAACTACAGATTCTGAATAACTCCTACATGCTTTACTTACTTGTTTAGAATGAAGCCTGAATGGTGACCCCTTTAAGAATTTAGCCATCCAACCTTCTCCTTCTAGTAATGAGTATCAACCTAGTTTTGATTGGATTAGCGATGAGCACATTTCGATCACTCATAATATCACAATAATATTCACATAATACTTCGTAGTCGACGTAAAGCTAAGAAACGATTGCGAAAAAGTGAACATGACTAGGTTCCACTACCGAGAGCTTCTCGGTGTTATTGTAGAGATGCGAGTCAAACTATTTTGAACCCTCATCTCTCAAAAGGTGGGCATCTTAGTAGTATGTGTTGAGATGTTTTCACGTCATCCACTTAAAAGAAGCTGCGGGAAAAGATAAGTGACAATATGTCTGTTCGACTTTAATGCGATAATATTAATTGTCTAGCCACGTCTCAGAGTCCATACCAGAAGCGAGGGTTTTGTGAGCAACCGCCCTGGCTATACCGTAGCACAGAGAGATCTTGCAATTGCGCTTAACCTAGCACTTCCTGAGCTGAGCTGAAACCCTTTTATGCAAGAATGAAGCGCCACACTGCGGAAGCCAAAACTCAATGCTATCGAGAATTCTTTTCCTGTTTGGACCTATCTATCACCTCTCCCTTCACACAATTACAAAAAAAAAAATATCAGTAACAACAGTTGGTTACTCAAATCTACATCAACTCAAACTCGTAGCTTACAGCAGAAATGTGGCAACCAAATGGACGCCATCTTTCAAATAGTACTGGAATTTCCTTTTCTCATATGCATTTCGAATTTTCGCGCTTTTAGTTTTATCAAATTCATAACAATCTGCAAAATTGCCAATAAATAGAAGAAAAACAAAAACAAAGTAATAAAAGCGGCGGAGTCAAAGTTTACTTCTACATTTTGTTGCCACATTCACCAGCACCGCTGCTTCGATGGAAAAATCTTACCACCATTTTCCAATCTAGTCGCCTGCATTGCTCGCTTGCACTGTGCGCTGCGTGTTGCCACACGAATTTTTCATAAAATAGCTAAATGAACGAAACAAAAAACACTTAAAGCAGCAAGCTTCACTGCGGGATATCCACAACTTAACGGACGGCACGCCAATCGGCCGCCCGCCTCGCCCATTTAAACAAAGTTTGTGCGGGCCTGACTGGGCTGCTTGGCTGGCACTACGATGGACATGCTGAACCTCGTGACTTATGTTGCCACATTGCAGCAGCAACAGCAGCAACAACAGCAACAACAGCGGCAGCAACTAAGTGTTGTTGCTGATGGCTTAAATTATGAATTAGTGCGCTGAGTAAGTGTTGAGCGTAGCGCGCATGGCGTAGTTACTTGATCCAGCCGCATGAGCTGCTACTGAGTGACGTAGCGACGGTGGTTGTGACTGGCCCACCGACCGACCGACCGACCGACTGCCCGCCCGTTCGCCCGCGCTCTAAAGGCGCAGTGTGGCGGTGGGTAAAATTGCGAAGGAAGAGGGCGCATGGAAATTACTGTTGCTGCCAGGCGAAAATTGCTGCTGCTGCTGCTCACTTTTTATAGTTGCGGCTGCTGCCACCTCTTGCATACATACACACTCGTACACACATTGTGGTTGTTGTTAGTGTAGTGTGGTGGTTTTTTAACTTCCCACAAAAGTGGAATTTCGTGTCGCTACCATACAGGGGCATATCGAAAATTGTTTTGGTGTGAATTTTTATGTTGCTTGTCAGCAGCGGAGCTAAGCACAAAAAAATGGCCACTTTTCGTTCGGTAATTGTAATCGTTGAAAATTCTAGTGTTTAATACAAATTAGCTAGTGTGTTCTTGATTTTTATTTTTTCTCAAGAAACACTCCCAAATGGCTTTGAACTTTGTAAGCTACCTTTTTTTGTGTGGAAACGAGTTCGAAAATAAATTTGTTTCCCTTCTCGTTTAATTGACAAATGAACGGATAAAAATGAGATGGTGGAAACTCATTGCTCCAATTTAAATGCACACTGAATTATTGCTCACTATAATGACATAATGAGATCGTAGTAATTGGCTAAAACATTACTTCTATACTGACTCGCGAGAAATCATAAAGAGCTGCACATTCAGTAACGTGTAATAATGATTAGGCGCTAATGTTTCATAAGCGTCCTTATTTTATAGTTCAACTCAAAAAGTAGTGCTCTTCGAAAGCCTAACGCGTTCTTTGTCTCAATCTCAATCAGCCTCACGCTTTCGATTTCGCACAACTTTACTATCGCAACGAATTTGTGTAAGGATTCTTAAGAGTGGATGATTGAGGGTATTATCTTTTAAACTTTGTACAAGAAGTATTGTTTCTTTAAGTCAAAAGGTAAACTCAGAAAAGGCTAAGTTTACCTTTTGTCTTAAAGAAACAATACTTTTTGTACAAAGTTTAAAAGATAATACAGCGAAGTCTTAGTTAAGTAGAGCTGATATCGAAACTTTTATCGACGGAAAAGGTGCATATTTTTAAAGTTCCTTTGTTGGAAAGATTGCAGCAGGTATGAGAAGGATTATGAATTCAAGCGAATGGAATTGTGTACCTTAATTCCTTGAATTCCTTGAAGTTTACTTTTTTTGTAGCTTCTTTCGCGGGTTTGTCACTACCTGAATATATGTTGCGTCGGGGGAAGAACTTCACCCTTACTAAACCTAAAGCAATGAAGTGTTTGTTTTTAAACACTTCACCTTAATTGATGGATTAATTTCTATTAGTGATCATTTCGTTTTATATCGTAGAGTTGAATAAATATTGACAAATTTCGGCGTTTTGTGTCGGTTGTCAAGTGATATTATTCTCTCCATCTTCTGGCTAAAAGTATTGGAGGCATTTACCTTATATACTCGTAGTATACTTACCAAGTCTTTCACTACTTCAAAGTACGAGGGCGGGCCAATAAGTCCGTGACTTTTTGAATTTCTTGCATCTTTACTGAAATGGCAACACTGCTACTATCAACAGGCATCTGTCAGTTGACTCCTGTCAAAATTCATAGCAGACTACCGCGTGATTTGTGGAGAAAATGGAAGAAAATGAATTTCGTGTGCTCATTAAGCATAACTTTTTGCGGAAAAAGATCATCACTCAAACCAAAGCTAAGCTTGATAAATACTATGGAGACTCTTCACCGTCAATTTCAATGGTAAAAAAGTGGTTTAATGAATTTCGTTGTGGTCGTACAAGCACGGAAGGTGCCGAACGTTCTGGACGCCCAATTGAGGTCTCATCAGCCGAAACTGTTGGAAAAATTCACGATATGGTGTTGGCCGATCGGTGTTTGGAAGTGCGAGAGTTTTGTGGAAGCCTTAGGCATCAACTTTAAATGATCACTTTGGTATTAGAAAGCTTTCCGCCAGATGGGTGCCGCGTTTACTGACAATCGACCACAATCGCAAACGCACACATGTGTAGTTTCCATGGCAAAAATCCATGAATTGGGATACGAATTACTCCCTCATCAGCCCTATTCTCCGGATTTAGCCCCCAGTGACTAAATCTTACATATTTCCAAATTTGATGCCCTCGACAAATCTAATTTTTGAAGGGTTAAAAAATTGGAGAAACGGTGGACAAAGTGTATAGAACTTAAAGGAGACTATCTTGAAAAATAAAATATTTGTTTATTCAAAAACTTGTGTTTCATTCAAAAAGTCACGGACTTATTGACACGTCCTCGTAGTACCTTCCAACCGGCACGTGAAGCGTTGTCTCTTCGTTGTTTTCAAAGTGTTACATTGTTCTGCCCTCTTTACTACCACTCTCTTGTTTTTAGTTCTGGCGGCCCAATGACATTATCCGAAAGTAAGTTGCCTTGGCTGAAGCTTCATTTAGTCTCGGACGCCTTGGAGAAGTGTAAAAGTTGGCATATATTGGATATCCCGAATTTATGAAAGGTGTCGTAAAGTAAACTTCTCTCCGAGCTTTTAAAAATTGGTCGAGAATGTGTGTGAATAAATTTATCTTAGTCGTTACTGTATTTCCGAGGTGTAAAGCCACACTGACACACCTTATTCGTTCAAGCAGCATTGTCGAGATCAGCAGTGAGTTTCTGAAAGAATATATTAAAATTTGTACATAAACACATAAGTAGCAATGAAAAATCGTATATACCAAAGTGAATGTTATTTCTTAGTAGAACTATCTTAGTTATAATGAGAATACTTGTCTGTCGATTTTTTTTCTGGAATTGTGTTAAAAATTTATCAAACATCTTAGTGCATTTTACAACAATGGAATGACGCGTCCAGTCGAAATGGTTGCTCAGTTTAATAATTATTAATTAATTATAATGAAACAATGTTGCCAACCTTTGGGTAAAGCGACATTTTTGGGGTGGCAAGATGTCATCTGTATTTAAAACAAGTTAATAATAAGTGTCAATCATTAGTAATTCTAAATATATGTTAAAGAAATATATATTTCAATTCATATGAAAATGTATCCAAATTTGTACTAAACCAAAGTAAGAAAGATCCCGCCATATTTAAGGCTAAAATGTATCCATTTGGAGACATTGGTCTGAAAACTGCAACACTGACTGCCAGCATCTCACACCTTCATTGCTTATTCAAGCAAATATTTTAGATTTAGATTGAGGCTCGTAGTTGATTATTCTCAGCTATCCGTTGTGACTCCAAGTTTTCGATCTCAAACGTCCGTCGACCTGCACTAAAATCATTTAAAAAGGAATATATTTGTTTTTTGAGGTAAACTTGAGCTTGTAATAGCGACATTTTTTACATCTACAGTTTCGATAGCAGAACATTTCATTTCTTTAATTGGATTTTTATATATTTTTGTCGTTCTTAAAACCCTTCCTCGTTATGCCACCCCTTCAATGGAGACCAACTTTTTTTTTTTACAATACGCCTTCGCCAACACAACTTTCACTAAATAAGCGGCGACAACTGTAGTTGATCAGCAACAAATTGAAGATTTCCTGTACAGCCAACAAAAAATGGGCACAAACTAAATTTAAGTGAATTACTAAGAAGAGTGCGCACGCTGAGTGAGACACCCATGGGATCAGCGTCGCCAACGCTATTAGAACGTATCAGCACATAAAGTAAAATAATTCCGAAAGAGCAAAGCCTAAGCAGTTGTGATAAAGTGGCAATTTAACAAAATGAGGCTATACTAGAAAAATTCTTATACACAATTGAATGATGTCGCCTAATCATGGAAGATGACACTTTGCCACCAAATGAATAATTCCACAACAAAGTGAAGCGAGTTAGTAGATTTTGTGCTTAAACGAAAGTGAAGGGCAGAAGATGATGCGCAAATCAAATTGAATTGCTGAAAAGCGACTTTAAAATGTGAACGTGGTGAAATACGAGCACGATTATCTATTTAAATGATTTGCTTAGTAGTGATGGCGTACAATTGAATAATGAATTAAAAATGTATTTGTTTTTTTTTTTTTTTGTTTCTTCTTGGCTGCTACAATTTCGTTGTTAAAGTGCAGGAAAATGAGCTGCTGACAGCAGACTTGAGCGTTGGAGCTCCACTACTTGCGCACTAAATTATTTGTGTAATACAATACCAACGACGAGGAGCTGTGGCTGCGACGACTCAGAGCATCTTAAATGAGTAGCATAAATAGTGGGAAGGCATAAATTGAGTGAGAAGAAAATAATAAATAAGTGAAATTGACACATAAAGTTGTTGTGTAAATAAAAAGTGGTCGTAGAGGGTGACCGGCAAAAAAAAAAATAAATAGAAAAACAAAAACAAAAAATGCAGTTGCAAAAGTATCAACAAGCGACCGAACATGATATTTCGAGATGGCAGACGAAAAATCAAAGGGTTGTAGTGTAAAATGTTGGCGGGCAAGCATTTCGGCTGATAACTCTACTCTTCTCCGGCCGTCGTCTGCTAGACACCAGCAGCACAGTCAAACCCACATCAAACATACACTGAAGTGACAGCATAATAATGACGACAACAGACGTTTAGAATGACAAAGCCAAAGTGACGGCCAAATGTACGAACTCAAAAAAGCGTTCATGACAGCAGCAACTTGAGGGAATAAACAAGAATCACAGTGATTGTCACGAGACGTTGTGGTTGATATGGGTTAGAAGTGCAGGAGAAATTATTTATAAATTAGTTGGATTATCTCTAAAAATGCAAGGAATGATGTGATGATCGGCAAATAAGAAAAAAATGATTATAATCATAAGAAAAGTAACTTGAAAAAATCGCATACTGATACCGATGTATTTATACCAAATCGAATTAGAGCTGAATTCGTGAGTGTGCATATTTTTTTTTTTTTGTACACATTTTTTTTGTGTGTTGGAAATGCTTAAAAATGGAAGGTGTTGAAATTGACACTCGAATAAAGCTTAAGGCGGCATGCTTGTCACAAAAAAAAGAGAACAACACAAAGGTTAGGAGTATAATTTTCGGTGTTGTTGCAGAAGTGACAAAGTTTATAAAATGAAATTTAGCGCGGCTTCGTTTGATGTTTGCAGCAGCCAAGTGGCAAAATAGTGGCAAGCTGTTGTTTTGTGAGATATTTCGTACTTATTTGCAATTTTATAGATTTCGTTTTATGTTTTCTGATCGGTAAAGACGTCGACGATGGAACTCGTTAAGGTTTACATTGACAAATGCTCTAATTTAATATCGACCACAAGAGATTTTCTTTACCTATAAATTTAGAATGTCATCCACTTGAGATATAACGTCCCTTCCTAAGGGAGATAGACTATGAGAATTTATCTTTTTATCCAACTGTAGTTATTTTTGTTGTCGACGTAGCATCTATCTGTCGTTTGCACTAGATTTAGAAGCTGCTTGCGAGTGCTGAAAGACATATCAATGCATTATTTACCGGTAAGAATCTGCTTGGTTGCGTCCTACCCCGCAAGTTCGTTCGCCAAACAGTTAACATCTATGTTCTTGTGACCAGGAACCCATATGAGACCAAGCCTCTTCTGCTTGGCCATCTCCTGTAAAGATCAGTGGCAGTCGGGTACTATTTTTGATTAAATCGTAATCCAGCTTTAAGTGTTTACTAACAATTTCAACATGCAAACATACAACCGACTGCTTCGTTGTGAAAATTCGGATTATAGTTGCTCCGTTTAGACAGCTAAAAGTAGAAAGCCGAAGGCAACGCTGTTTGCCGTTTCTCTCATTTTTAACCTTACCTCGGAAAGAAATATTTTTTTAAAACAAAAATTAATTATTTTATATATGTATGTATGTGTGTATGTAAGGGTTGCATGAAATTTTAGAAAATATTAATAATGTTAATTACATTTAAATAAATTAATTTGTATTTAAACTGATAACTAAAATTTAAATACTTTACGTTATTGCTTTTCTTCTAATTTTAGGTAAGTGGAGCATTTAAATGCATTTTATCTGACGTATCAAAACTCACCACAAGTCAAGGTACATCAAACAGGTAGCAGCAACGAAATAAATATATAAATTAAAATTTTTTTTTATATCTTAATTTTAATTGTTAAATTTTGAATTTCATTTAAATAAGAAAGTTTCCAGTACAATTCAAAGTAGTTGATAAAATATTTTTGAAACTTTAGCTCATAAAAGCAAAAACATAATACCCAGAGCTTTTTTTATTTTATTCTTTTTTTTTAAATTGTCAAAAATCAGAGCTAAGCGTTTGCGAATTTAAATTTTCACATTATTGAACTAAAATTGAAAGGACCTCAAAACTACATACTCAAAAAAAAGTTCTGAAAACTCTTTCTATTTTAGAAGTTCGAAGTTTTGATGAATTTTTTTTGGGTTTATATAAATTTGGTATCAATTTTGGAATATGGGGTGTATGTAGTTCTATTTGAGGAATGAACTGTAATTTAAAAATATTGGAAATTAGTGAAAGGGAAAATAACTCGGATAAAAGTCGAAAAACGCGTTATCGCTATACAAGAAGATTGTTGCAAGAACACAAAAGTGTGAAAGAAAATTCTTTTAGGCAACTCGAGCGTGTTGCCTCCGTGAGATAACTGAAAAAACAACCCCAACTTAAACTGAGCTCAACAAAAACATGTTGAAGTGTTCAATTTGCAATTGTCTTCCAGTCCTTTTGTTTCTTTTTCCCCCCAAAAGTGTTTCCTCTTCCAAAATTAAAACCACATATCCGTTACATTACACAATTTTATGCGGTAAAGAAACGGAAAATCTGCTTAAATATTTTAAGTGACAGCCTCAATTGCAAATTCAAGACATTCTTTCACACATACACACACTCACACACACACACACATATACATTTACATAACAACATCCGTTGCATTGTGATTTTAGTATTAAATTAATTTAATTCAGCCGCTGGCTGAAGCTGAAAAAAAATTCAAAAAAATAAAACAACAATAGCACTAACAAGGGAAAAAAAACCCGGCCCAACGAATAAATTGTATACTTACCATAGGCTAAGCTTTGTTGGCGATGAATTCCACTAGTTGGAGACGTAAAATTGCAAATGCAACAGTAACAACTGCAGCAACAATTGCAACAACAACAACAACAATGAACTGCGTAAAGTGAGAAGAATTGTAAATTGAAGATATTTCGTACGAAAATTGCAAGAGGTGCAGAAAAAAGGCTGAACGCGTTGCGATGTAATCAACCGTTGCCGTTGCTGAGTCTTTTTTTTTCTTTCTTTTCTTGTTGTTCTTACTGCTGTTGCTTCCTCGACATTGCACAGATGAGATGAAGATGAATTGGCGCGAATGTGACTGCGACTGCGCCTCTACTACTAAGCGCGTATGAATGAATTGAATAGTTGAGTGAGTGCACGAATAAATGCTGAATGGTGGCTTGATTGTGCGCTATTAAGTGGTGGATAAATAAATAATAAAAAAAAAAAATAAACAGAAAATAAACACTAAGAATTACTGAAATGAGTTAAATAATTGTGATTATTATTGTTATTGCACAGCAATGAACGCGCTGACACAGCCGCGTTGATGTATGGCGGAGTAGGTAGATCCGTACGAGTAAAAAATGCTAATCAGTGGCTTACCGTTGAGTTTTCGTATCATTTCCATTACCATTCAATTTTATACACTTGCTTCCTTCAGCCAATGAATCTTCATTAAAGTGTAAACTTAATTAAAGTTTTATTGTAATCTATGCGTCGTGAAATAATAGCGAATTTTGTGTTTTTTTTTTCACTTCGTTACGACTGTTTCTAAAACTGAATTAGTCTCTGGCTCTGGCAGATTGATGATGTGGCTGGTGTGAGCACGTTCATTGGCCCGACCAGTTGAAGTGTTGCTGCTAATGGCTTATCATCAGCGCAATCGATAATCGTTAAGGGCCACACAAATAGCTAGCCAACTTGGTAGCTATCGCTAGCGTCCAAGCATCCGCAAGAGGTCAGAGTTGCAGTAAAGAAGTGCGAGTGCGAGTGCGAAGCAGACGCGCGGCGAACTATTGGAACGGAGTTTGAACTGCTCGTAGGCACTACTATCGATGTTGATTTTGTAATATGATTATCGATGTGATTGGTTGGTGGAAGAGTCATTTGCCGGAGAAAGAGTGACACAGGAAATGTAATTAAACATAAATGTGAAGCATGTGTTTCGAATTCCAGTTACAGGACCTAGATGTATAGATATGTAAAGTAGACGTAACGACCCAACGAAAGATCACCTTATAACATTTGTATATACGAAAAAAGCATGGATACTTTAAATAGATAGATAGAAAGTTGTAAGAGGAATGCACTGCGACCGATGGGTCTATTGAGCCCTCCATCGCTCCCGTAATGCACACACAAGCCAGGCGCTGCAGCTTGGTAAGAGACTGTCTAACCGAGGACTGGACAACTCTGGTCCCCCAAGCCACTGCACCGTAGGCTTGACTCTATGATCCAACTATAAATGCGGAAGTTATGTCTTTCGAAAACTATACAAAAACAATCCCCATGGAACAAATTTATTTTCGAATTCGCGACGTGAAATTTTAATTTAATTTTATTAGTTTTATTTTATTCCATATCAATTATTTTTTCTATAAAAATTTTTAAATATAATTCTGATTGTAAACTTTCTAAAAACTTTCAAACTTGAATTTATATATAAAATATTTATAATGTAAATATGCATAAAAGAGGAGTTAAAAAAATATAAATGTTTATCATTTTTAAATTCTGCTCTACTATGCAACTCGATTCTATTAAAATTTATGTATTTACTATCATCGAATAGATTTGTGTAGATGTATGTGCATGATGAACTGGTTATATCAATTTTGGCCGAAAAATAGGCATAGTCTGCCTTTGGACGTAAAACATCGTGCCTGAACATCAATGCTCCAGCCTTTTGTAGTGAACTGAAATGGAAAATGTTATTTGTTTTTAATTTATTGAAATTCTCTACGGCTTGATCTAAATTAAAATGAGTTTTGACAAAAAATTAACTGAAATGTGGACGTTCAAAAAAAAAATTTTGATTTGACCTAAGGCATACAAATAGACCTATGCTTGAAATTCTGATGGATCCGGGAAAAACGCATTTAAAGTTTTTAAAAAGTTTTCCGTGCAATAATTGTCTTATTTGATTAGTTATCACTACAACTATGCATTTTTATGAAGATTGGTGTGAACTGTGAAGTCAAATGAACAAAATTCAAGATGGTGGATCCAATATGGCGGATATTGATTGAAATATACATATGAAATGAAATGAAAATGATATGAAACATATTTAAAACGATTATTAATTTTTTGACTGTTTTGAAGTTCCAGATTCATGTAAACGTTTGAATATACGAATTATTCTTAAAAAAAAAATTGTCAAACGTGCAATAGTTGAAAAAAATTTAAAAAATAACTGAAATTTCCCAAGTTTGAATAACTTTCAAAATTTTAAAAAATTTACTTTTCACAAATCACCAAAAATTTCCAAATTTTTCAAAAAACTACCAAATTTTCTAGAAATTCTTAAAAACTAGAAAAATGTTTGAGTTTTTCTTAAAAGTCCAAATTCTCAAACACTTTTGTACTCAATTTCTGAAAATCCAAAAGTTTTGAGATTTTCAAAGTTTTCCAAACAATTTCTATAGCGCATTCCAACAAATTGAAGTACCATTTGTAATAATATTTACTCTCATTTGTTATCGTGCATAAAAAGCCATCTACGAGCGCGCGGTGAAGCGCGGAGCATAAGCGTCCCTCAACGAGCGCGACTTACATATGTGAGTTTAAGACGCTCTAATTCTATAAATATTGATTGTATAGGAAAATCCTTCTGTACGCATATTCTACGAATATGTAGCTTTAATTTTTTATAAAATGGGGTGTATGAACAAATATCTTAAAAATCAGCGCCACTGTTAAGCAACTTAAAACTTGCATTTTTTTTTATATAAAGAGTTGCATAACTGAAAATGTGTACTTCTAATGAAAAGTTTTACAATTACTAGAATTCTTGTATAAAGTTTTAAACTTGGGTTTTCATGGTTTTGATTTGAAAGTCATTTGTACTTTAATGAAACATAAAAAAGTATATTGTCCGACTTTGTCAACAAGTGGTTGTGCAATTTGCTCTGCAAGGCTTTGCTTTTTTTTCTTTGTTTTTTGTCAAGTTGAATCAAAGTTTTTTTTTAAATTTTTTTCTCAATACATACATTGCTGCTTCTTCATTATTTACTTATAACTTTTGTTTTTGTGGCGTACTACATATTTGTTATTTATTATTATTACAAACTTTTTTATGGTGGGTGTGTTGCGCTTGTTTACCTTTTGTCGCCTCAATCTGCAATCACCACCCACATATTTACTTATGAATGAATGTTTGAATGTGTTTACAAACATATTTACATACTCGCATGTGTGTGTGTGATTATCCGCCTTCCTCTTATG
Source organism: Philophylla caesio (assembly GCA_963971545.1). Classification (NCBI taxonomy): domain Eukaryota; kingdom Metazoa; phylum Arthropoda; class Insecta; order Diptera; family Tephritidae; genus Philophylla; species Philophylla caesio. The sequence continues at coordinate 95,359,635 of OZ020609.1, forward strand.
AAACACTTTAAAGCTTTTGTCTTTTTAATGTTTTTTTTTTTGAGTCGCGTTTGGCATTCGTCCGTTGCAACAGATCAACGTCAAAAGCAAACGATGATCATCTGCAAGCGTTATTGACATTTTCAGCCCACAATTACAGAAAAAAAAAAAAAATGAAGCTGCCACCCACGTTTTCTAAACCTAAAATCCAATTTCGTAAAGCCCAGTAAGAAGTGTGAGTTGGTTCGTTAGTGTGTAGACAGAAAGTGCCCATTGTGTCTATCTTATTCTGGCAGCGCCTTTAGTGCCTAATGGTTTGTAAATCTATAAAAATCAGTCCTATAAAGTTGTGCATTATAACTGAATATCGAAAATCCCACAACAAAAAGCCTCACACGTCTGTAGGCCCTACAAGACCTTTGTAATACTTTGTTTAATAATATTAAAGGGTCTGGGTTGAGATGTTGCTCTTCTGCAGAAATATTCCGAGCTACAATATTGACAGCTACAGCTGTCAGGGTCCAGCTCCTCAGTAATTTTTTTTCGATCGAACGTTGTATGCTCGTGACTTAAATCCGTGGCGTACTCCCTAAATTGTTTTACCTTGCTAGTGTTAATAATACCACAGTTGAAAAGTCCTACTACTGCCTAATTGCCATTGTGGAAAATGTTCCATAGGTTTCTGAGAAATTATATTCATTCAACAACACTGACTCTTCAAAAAATGTTCTTTCTTAACCAAAATCATACTCGGTTTAGTTCTGTTTTTATTACGTAAATTTCCAAGGAAAGTCCAACTATTGTATTGACAACAGCCAGCATAGTGTAAACCAGGCCTAAGTTAGGTTTCGCTGACTGTACTGCTAAAGTAAATAATAATAAATCGATGTAGGACGAAGCTTAACAAAGCATTTGTGGTTAGATGTTTTTATGAGATAATTTTTAATGGCGGCTGGGCGGTTGACGTATCCTGGTAGAGGCGGCATGTATGTATCAGAAAAAAACGTTCTCTGATTTTAGATTTTAAGTGACTTGGCTGATTTCTGAACTTCAGGGCTACGCAGATTACCGAGTTTTAGCACGCAACGCTAACTCTCACCTTCACATTCAGAAAACTATCATTAAAAAATTCGCTTAAACAAATCTTTTCCTGTTACCTGTGCGTAACTTATTCCTAGTGGCGTTTGCGAAGCCATAATTAAAGTAGGATTAAGAAGGCGAAAGATCTGTACAAAGTCAATAAGTTAAATATCTCTGCCGTTCACGAATATGTCTTTGAAACATTTACCCTCAAATAAACAAATCTAAGAACTATTTGTTGTTGAATTCCTTTAAACAAAATGTAAACCACATTGGCCCTGAATCCATGTAACGGAGATAACCAAAAAATTGGACAGCATTTCGATCTCTTTAGCAAAAAAAAAACATACTTCTTTTGACTTACCTAATTCCAATTGGATCGAATAAGATTCTAATATCTTTCAACGACTGTCAAATTCTTTCTAATTTCGTTAGAGGCTCGATATTCACAACTTCTTTGTAATCTACATTTATTGCCTATATTTGTTATTCCAAAAGCAGCATACGGACTATGGAGATCACTATTGTATTGGTTTGAGATGCTGCAGTTTCCAAAACGTAATTGAACCAGAGTTTCGCGGAACTCAAGCTGGAAGTTTTTCTCTACCATACGCTGAGGGTTGACTATAATTATGGCATTCACGAGTCGAGAGTTGCTAAAGATGGTAATTGACTCGGTACACCATTGGATATGCAGAGGTTGTCTAATGTATCTGGCATATGTTTGGATCTCTTACTTTAGTCAGTAAATTTATTCACAGATTTAACTTGGAGATGACTCAGCCTCAAGTGCCCCCTAGCGGTGACAACCTACCGGTAACTGAATATGTTGAAATATCTGCTGTTGTTTCAACTAAGTCCAGACAACATAAAAAATTGGCGCAACATAGTTGGGAACTGACCAACAGCGTCGCCCTGTCCTCGTCTCAACTGCTGCTGGCAACCAATAAAAACTTGAGGACTTTCTTATGGACCTCCAACTGATTGGATCTTCGAAATTGGGCGCCAGCGACGTGAAGAAATTCTAGGGAATCATTCCACAATAAGAAGTTTAAAAAAAAACCTTGACTTTACTTGACTTACTAATTCCACTTCACTTCCAAGACACAGTTGTCCTAACTTTCCTGAAGGGTTATGAGAGTACATGTGTAAACTATATTAAACATATATACACAAGTGACTGTACATATGTATGCCTTTCCAATATTGAAATGTTAACCGATAATTGCTTTGCCAGACATTTTCTTTTAGTTTAGTGGGTGTGCGCGCGTTCGATTGCCAATGCACTTACCACATTTTCGCCCGCACTTGTGTGATTGGCCTCTGAGTAAGTTGTAGGTGGCAGGCAAGCGGCAGCCACCAACAACTAATCGCACAGCATCTGTGACAGCAGCGGAAGCAGCGTGCGTGGCGTGCGTTTATTTACCTGTGCCGTTTGCGGTTAGTGCGTAGGAGTAGCCACAAAATAAAAGTAGAGAAAAAAAAAAAAAAAGCTAAAGCACATTCGCTTCGCGAGCTGCTGCGAAATGCCTCTATGAAAGGTAATGCATGCAGCTGCTGAGCGTACATATAAGTAAGTGCTTCTGCGTAGGTTTTGGCCAATTTGTGGTCTTTTGAAATTTTTGCAGTTTTGCAAGAGCTGTGAAGGTGCGCAAGACTTGATTCATTTTCTTTTGCTGAGTTATTGCAAAATCTCATTATGCATGTGTGTCTGTTTGTTTTTGTGTGTGAATGTTTATACCCAGTTTTATCTGCAAAGTTTCCAATGCAAATTTTTTTCGAAAGCGTTATAAATGTATGTACATATTTTGTTTTGCAAATCTATGCAAATTTTGCACATGTTTGTTTTCCTCAAATTTCTCGCAAAATTTTTTTTTTCATATTTTTGTTCATGTTATTTTTGTCACTTTTGTGTGTTTACCTGCGTGTGTGCGTGTGATATATGGCACTTGCTGGCCAGGAGCTGGAATTGCACTGAACAAATTTATCAAGCGTAGCTATTAGGGATGTCAATCCCGAGACCCCGAATTTCGGGAAGTTTTGATTCGTAAAAAATGTAACACTTCTTTATTCGACATATTATTCAAAATAACAGTAATACAAGTATAACAAAGAAGAACACTTTGTTGTAATTCCTGTATATATTTATTTTAGTCTTTTCAATCCCAAAAAAATTATTATTTTTAATCACTGTTTGAGTTTATTATTAACAGCGCGATTTTGGTTCTTCATAAATGATTTTTTATTTAAAAAAATTTTTAATTGAAAATTCACCAAGCTTTATGTATTCTAATAAAAAATAAAACGGTTTTTTCTTTGCTTAATTATTTATAGAAAAAATGTTATTGACAAATTATAAACTTTTGAATATTTGTATACATATGTTTGATAATCTAAGAAGAATACATAATCGCACAGTAAATTTAATATAAAAATCAAGTAAAAATTAAATGCATCACCCATTCCATTTTGAGCGAGTCAGAATTTTTACCTGTGTTTGATCAAAGTGCGATCTTAAAGAAATTAAAGCATTAAGTGTATTATCCTCCAACCTGGACCTAAATTTGTGGCATATACAACCTGTTATAGTAATTTATTTTGACAAATCTTCTGATAAATTGTAAGCCATTCTATTGTTGGGCACTCGCTCGTTAAAACTTGATGAAACTTTTCTTTGCGACTCACTGCCTTAACCACCACAACCACTACCTCGTTAGTGTTTTTAACATCGCTTTCAAAGTAAGGCTCATTTTCTACTCAAGGAAGATATTATCCAGCTCCTTTATAATGGCAGTGAAATTAGAAGATTCAGAAAGTCATATTTACAATTATATACATAATTTAGATTAATTAAAAAGTGTACACATCTGACAGGATTGTCCCCTGTTGTTTGACTCTTAAACGAGTTTATTAAAAAATTTATTACTCAAAGTAGATTCCTTAGTTTTCATTTCCTCAGCACAAAATTTAAAGCGATGCCACATTTAAAGAAGTACTTGTTGCGAGCACATTAAGCGTAATTTTGACTAGGCGGAGTTGTTTTATGAAATAGTGCTACAAATAATGCTTTGTCGCGCCCTTGAATGGAAGATACTTATGATAAAAAGTTTATAAATGTAAATTTAGATTAAATTAATTGTTTACAACAATCCCGGGATTTGAATAGACTAATCCCGGCATTTCGGGATGCCGGGACTCACCTTCGTAGTAGCTATAGATGGGTTTATGTACAGTGGGTCTCAAATGAAAAGAATTAAAACTAAACAACAAATTTACTTAAAATAATTTTCTAGGTGAAATAAGAACAGAATTCGCGAACTGTATGTATTTTAAGGGTTTAGGAAATCTTTAATTTTTTTTAAAATTATTTTATCTTAAAAATCGAAAAAAACTTTGAATACTTATTTAAAAAAAGGAGCATTTCTGCAAAACATTTAAAAGAATATTGTAGGAGCAGAATCTATAGTTACCTATTTTTTTTTATTAAAACTTACAAGTGTTATTTTCCATTTTATTTTCGAGACATAACCGTTTGAAGAGACAATAATAAAAGGCAATCAATAATTATTATAATAAATGAAAAATATTTTGAGTTATCTTCGTATAAGAATTATTTTGAAGGTCTTTTATTATAAAGGTTTTTTATAATAATCGTCCGCGAGAAACATTTTTTTTTTTGCTCTTCAAATATATACAGACTCTTACTTACAAGTTTATATTAAGTTAAAAAGTGTTCTTGCAATAATAATTATTTAAAAACAAATTGTTTATTAAAAAATGGAACTTATTCAGAACCATTAAGGTAGTAGTTCGTCACTTTTCCACGAACACTGTGATAAGAGTTCGGTACCATATCGTTACTTAAGTACTCTTTCGGAACTAGTGAAGGTATTTTTCCGTGACTAGTCAATTACTCTTTTCCCAAAGTGATCCAAAACTAGTCCCGAAAGGATACTAAAGTTATTCCGAAAACTTCTCAAAGTAGTCTCGAAAGGGCTCAACAGGAGTCCTAAACTAGTCCCAAGGTTTTGCGGAAAATGTGCTGCGCGTTCGTAAGTTCGGAAGTGAACTTATTCAGCTTTATAAAACTTGAATTAAAATTTTTTATTCACCAAAATAAAGTAGTTATCGATAGTTTAAACAAGTTTTTTTCACTTTCGATCATCAAATAATTGTTTCTGTTTTTGACTAATACATATTTCAAGATTTATATATTTTTCCAAGCATAAAAATTTAACCGTTTTTTTTTAGATGCAAATAGATAAAAGAATATAATACAAAAAAATATTTTTTTGTTTAAATTTGCTTCGAAAACAATTTTAGAGTTCCATTTTTTGATTTGAATACTAGAGTTATTATTTCTAAGTTTTTTCTTTCAGAAAACAAAACTTATTTTCATTTTAAATATTATATTATAGTTATCTTTCCGAAATTAAAAATTATTATATTTTGTTAAGATGATGACTTTTTTTTTTGAAATAAAAATATTTTCGCTGTTCACCTTTTTCTGACGTGCATGGTATAGTTACACACAACATATGTACGTTCATGTGTATGTGGCTACGAAGAATTGCGGTGTATGTACATGTGTTTGTATGTAGTCAGTTATGCAAATGCTTTTAGACTTTGTTCGCCTGGTGTCTATTTACTGCTGCCTCTTCTCCATCAGTATTTTCTTTATTTATTCACTTTGAAGAATTCCAAGCAAATATTGACCATTTTTATGCTTGACTGATGTCGAAGTGAACGGAGAAAAGTCAATATTGATCCGCCAAGTTGTGGGACGCAAATGGAAAAAGTGGGCAAAGGCCATAAAGCAACCACAAAATAAATAAAATGTTAAAAGAAATATTGAAAGTCAACAAGTTTGATGAGGGATGGGATGGGAAAATATTATCTAATTTCCAAATATAAAATCCAAATATAAAATTCAAATTAAAACACTGGGTTACACTTCATCGCTGATTTCTGAATTTATTAAACATATTGTTTGTTGATGCATAAAGTTCCATATACAAAAACATCGTAGATGCCAAAAATTATGAAGGTTTCAAATTAAATTAAAAATAAAATACTTTTGTATTTTTTTATTTAAAAAAAGTAATTTTTTTTTGCTAAACTTTTTTAAAAATATTTAGATTTAACAAAAATTAAACAAGATGAAAAAGTTTTCCATGAAAAAATTATTTACTTTAAAATTTAAAAAAAAAATTACTTTTTTTTCATTGTTAAATTTATAATAAAAAAAAATAAGAAAATGAACGAAAACTCATCAAAAAAGCTAAAAAAAATGAATTTTTTCAAAATATAAAATTATTTATTCAAATTTTTGCCATTTAAAATAAAATTTAAAATTTTGACAAAATTTTTTATAAAAGTGAAACAAGAAAAATTTTGACAATTTTTTTTTCTTTGTTAAATTTATTATATTTTTTCATCGAAGGCTGCTTAGCTTGCATATATGTATGTATGTATGTATGTATAATTTTTGGTATTAAAGAAAAGTAAAAAAAACTCACAGAAAGTATTTTTTTCTTTAAACTAAATTACACTAAACAAATTTAAAAGACTTTTTTCTGAATTTGAAATTTTTTTAGTAAAAAGTAATTTAAAAAATCTATTTATCATTTTTTATTGCCATCGCATCGACAGAAAAAAAATTTTTTTTACAGAAGAAAAAAGTGTAAATACAAACAAACCAAGCGCCAGTCTAATCAACTGTCCATCAACGACATGTATGCTCCTATTTATCTACTTGTCTAAATATTGGCTGAGAGAAAAAAAGTGTGAATGCGGTAAACTTTAGAGAAAAATGTGCGCCGGCAACCGGCAACCAATCGAAATTCATGTTGTTTCAATCACAAAGGTGGCACTGCCGCCAACGCCAGCCCCAATAGACCACCCAAATATTTTGTATTCAAACTCAAAAAGACAAAAGCGAAAAATTGAATGTTGGCCTGCTGCTGGCTGCTGCTGTTGTCTTAGCATTTTAATTTCAAATCAAATGTCATTCAAAACTTTCAATCAAACATGTTCGTAAATGCCACAAAAGCATCGCTAAAATAATACATTTTTTGTTGCTTGTTTGTTTTCGTTGTTGTTGTTATTGCTGCTACCGTCTCATGGTAGTGCTACCGCCATTTTTGGGGGGCTGTAATGTTGCAAAATGTGTTTATTTCTAGGCGATGGCGATATGCTGTGCAGAGTTGTCGGCAACTGCCTGCCACATACAAAACCTACACACATTTGTACATAAATACCGCGCGAGCACATAATCAAATGCCTTATGAAAATAAATACATAGTTTTTTTTTTTACTCATACACGCATACACAAAGTAGAAAACTTTGGTTTTGCAATTTTGTGTTTTTTTTTTTTTGGCTTTTCTTACTAACAAACAACTAAATATCGCCCGATGTATGTGGTGATTTAATGAGACGACCAAATTGGTGACAGACATTGCAAAATTGTGGAAAGCCAAGTGAAAACCAAATTAAGAAAATGAAATCATGTTGTTAGTGAAATTAATTAATTATTTCATAATTTAATTGACTTGCATAAAAAGTGGTCTAACGTATGCATAACCTGATTAGCGTAATCTTGCGATTATCATCAACCCATCGAACTCGTGTGTTTGGCGTCAATAATGCTTGGCTCGAGTAGGAAGAAATATTTCCTATTAAAACTACATCCATTTAAAGACTGTGGCCGGTCGTCTTCGTTGTTGTGCGTATCAACTTCCACAGCGACAGTCAGGCGGCCAACAAGGTCTTGCTTCCGGATAGTATCCAGTTCAAGGAGTTGGCAATAAATTTACTAAGGTTATTTGTTTTAAAGATATAAATGAAAAAAGTAATGAGGTTACGCACGTACATACGGTCACACACAAAATGTTCGATATTCAAAATATTGTTCTTGACTTTTTTACATTAATAGTTTTTTAATATATTACAACTTTTCTACAATTTCCAGCCTAACTTGTGCTATTTTAAGGTCGCCAAAGACGTCACATACTAAAATATATATTTTGCTCATTCCTTTTAGGCAAGAAAATGCTCAAAACGATCGTAAAAAAAAACTCAAAAATCAATGACAGAGGATAGGAACCTAAAACTTTTATTTCGTTATACTAAAATTGATTGGAGTTTGCAGTCTTGTACCGAAAAAATTCTGATTGTAAAATTAAAAAATTAATCGAGTAGGAATTTTTTTCAAATTTATCGGAATTTTGTACGAATGTTGAAGCTTTAATTTTTGCGGCTTCTCTTATGGAATGAAGTATATTTGTAATAAAAGTTCACGAAAAAAAAACAAGAAATGTAATACAATTTTTTTTGAATATCGTGATAAACTAAAATTGCGAATATGTATACAATAAAAAATAAAAAAAAATTGTTTTCTCGAAAACTAACAGTCCTCATCTTGTTCACACCTGTCCATCTTTATATAGGCTTAATAAAAACTGTATCAGTCTAATCTGAATAATCTCGCATACACTTTTTAAATTAATAAGTATTATAGATTCGACTGATGTAGATATACATTTTTATTGTACTTGTAGCAATGAATACGTTTTCATTTTACATAAATACGTTTTAATTTTTGAATTTTAACGAGACCATAAATGCCGGTTTTCTGCATATTCCGATTACAGCGCCACCTAGCGGATATATTTCTCAAGGCTCTTTAGCGTTCGCAGTTGTAGACAACACTCTCGCCGTTCACTATTTTAGAGAAGTAAGATCCAACGATTTCCCGGACCTAAAAAGCACATTAAACTTTGAGGTTTTGTGGATTTTACGATTCGTCTTGAGCGTCTCGTAGATTAATTTCACTCCAAGGCCGGTAGTGCTGCTTATTGTCATTTCAGGAGATACAGAATTTACCCCCAACAGAATGTAAAAGAGTTTAAGCTGTAAAGAGCTGAAATATTGGAGAAAAAATTTTAAAACACAATTCACCACACTTATGACAATAAGATTGTATGGTGTCCAAGTCGCGTTCTCTAAATTAAATTGAATAAATAGATTAAATGATGGTTCTGATAACTAGAGGCGCCACGTTCTACAAAGCCTAGCACAGTTTGCGTCATTGACGCTTAGACAACATGCTAATAAGTCTTGCAGTATTATAATTCCTGACAGTTATTGTATTGGTAGTTGATTCCAAACATTGACGAAAGATCTCAAGACTCGTCTGTCGACTAGTAAAGATTTGAAATCCCCTCACCAAGAATACAAAGTGTGATATACATACCTACGTACATTCGAACTTGGAATGATAGAAGTGCTGAAGGAAATAGATGTTTAGAACCGTAAACCAATAAGGTCTCGAAATATATAAAGGAAAGTATTCGTAAAGCCAAGATAAACGCTTGGACAGTCAGTGGACTGTTATGTACGGAAGGCTTTTTACTTGCAAACCGCTCTTAAATCGTACATAGTTTCGATGTAATGGGGGTTTCGATAGTTAATAGTATAGGCCACCATGGTCCCACGCCACTCTTGAATAGTCTTTAGGTTTTCTGTGGAAAATTGTTCGTGCAACTAACAACTTACTTGACAAGCAACTGCAGTTTAACACCCTTTCCTTAGAATAGACTTAAATAGCTGCATTTAGGAACGAATTTTCGTCATTCCTTGTCAATTTTGAGACAAAAGCATAAAAAGCAAGCAACAACATCACAAATTCAACACTCAAAGAAGTGATGAACTACTGATTCTGTGAACCAGAGAAGACCACCCAAATATATCATAAGCGAACTCATGAATGATTTTTTTTATTATAAAGTGTCATGTTCCGAAATGTGGATGAAAACGACTGCTGTAGAGGCAGAACATTTTGGCACATAAATCCAAAAACCTGTAGTTTGACTCTACAGACGGCCAACATCTCCCGATTGAGTTCAAAGAATCTTTCGGTATTCATTCTGACAAGAGTTACAAATCTCATTTATTTATTTTTTTCAGTTCCTAAGTGGTTCTGTTTATGTTTAGCGCAAATGCTCTGAGCCATGTAAACGTATTTTTGCTCCATATCCTTCATTTGGCCTGTTCCGCTTCAGCAGATCTTAATCTTGACTGTCCGGTTGATTTGAAATTAATTTAAAATTAAATAGCCACACGCCTGGGATGTCGTTTTGTATCAGTGTAATATTTTTAAAGTTGCTTGAATAGAACGACGTGTTTCTTACATCGCAGGCATTCGCAAGGATAGTTTTCGATTGCGAAGACTTTTGCATGGAAAATGCGTGGACCGACTTTTTAGAAATCGTTGCTCTTACGCGAAGTCTTCCCTTTTAGGTTTAAGGGAGAGATATTTTCGGTAGCATGATGTCTTTGAGCTTGCAACCAGATTTATTGCGAAATGAGTAAGAACTTCCAAGTGACCACGCTGATCTATACATTTCATGTTGGCTATACTGAGCAGCCTTTAGTTTAGTGTAATGTTTAGTCTAAACCGATAAAGAACTCTAAAGCTCTCAATTGAAATTATATATTGAACACTTTTTATTTGTTTAGCCACTAAGGCGAAGAAACTCTGCGACCAAGGTGCCGGTCATGAGTTCATTGTGAAAAATAAACTAAAAAAATCCGCATTTTATCACCAGCTCGTCTATTGAATACTTAAAATTCGCAAATAGCTATTTGGCAGAAGCTATTTATTTTTATAGTGCTTGCCAACTCAAAGTGCTTAAAATTTATTTAAGTGCACTTGCAGTTTCGCACAGCTTCACAGCAATCCAACAAACGAATCAATGCGAAATTCTGTGAATGAAAGTGAAAATGAGTTCGGTCACCTTTTAAGTGTCGCGCTTCTCCACTTCCCAACCAACTATCGTGCGCTGCGTGTCACGGCGCGTTAAGTTAATTTTCAGCTAAGTATTTTGGCAAAAGAGTGGCGAAAATTGTGAGGAATTCGCGCGCGCCAAGCATTTCACAGCCAAATCGTAAAGATCAAAGGAAAGTATTTTTTTTTTTTATTTTAATTTTTATTTTCCTAATACTTTGTGCGCAACTACAGTTCAAATCGTGCATGGCCAACGCATGCACGACAGAGAATCGAAAAATACTTAGAATACTTAAAAAATATTTATTTAAATGAGCAATGCACTCGTTGTACGCGTACTCATTTTTTTTTTGTTTTCATAGTGTAGGGAAAAATATGAAATATCGCCACACTTTTGCCGCTGCTGCTGTGGCAATATAATTAAATCTGAAGGAAAAGTTTTTTTTTGTTGTACAACAGCAACATTGCAGCAATACTACTGTATTACGCCAAGCACGCACTTGTGGCACGCATGTTGTATTTCCATCAACGCCCGCGCCGATAAGCTACACAATTCGGCGGCAGCGCAGGCAATGTGCCACAGCGGGGCTCCCCAACAGCCGGCCGACCGACCATCCATGCACTGCCGCATCATACCTCCACAGGGCGCAAGTGGCGTATGTGGTAAGTGTTGCATGCCTCGCCACCATTCAATCAGCGAGAATTCCAAATGCGTATGGGGTTCGCCACAGTGTCCGATTTCAAATGAGATTCTCCCTTCACCAAATTGCGGCTAAGCAAATTTAAAAACTTTTTCGAAACTAAAGTACCTTCATACTTTGTATGAATATTTCTCGGAGCAGAGAGCCCATACACAAATGAAAAGTAATTTTATTCACTTGCAGTTCATATACAGCCATACAAACAGAGCTGTACTTAAGTGTGGTTCAACACATCAACGCATCATCATTTAAATGCACAAATCAATTATTGCAGCATGAAATTGAAAATGTAATCGAAATCGAAAATTTGAAAATGGATTATTGAACATATTTACGATGGAGTTTGGAATTCTTGAAATTTATTACGAAGAGCTATGCACTAAGACTTTTGAGGAAATGTATAATATGCGTACACACGCACCATCGGCCAAAATAATAGAAACACTTTCTTTATTGACTTTTAGTTATTTTTTTTATTAATATTCTTCATGCTTTAAGCTTAGTACACAGCTTTTAAGAAAACCGAAATCTTCATATAAAATGACATTGAAGACATAAAAAAGAAATTTTTTTCTACAACCCTTTTTTTCTATAAATATTTCTTAAATCAGAATGAAGCTCTCAAACAAAAATTGATCGTATATGTATTTTCTTTTCAAGAAAATTTACAACAACGCCAAAGTATTTTTTCAAGCAACAGAAATAATGAAAAATATTTCTTGTGATTTTTCATGAGAGCTATATTAAGGAACCATAATTAAATCTAAATTTTAAACGCACAAAATTCAATAACTTCATAAATTATTCGAACATTTGAATCAGAATTTTTAGAAACTGTTTTCGTACAGTTTTGTAACTATTTGAGTTTTAAGTTTCTGTAAAATTTCAATATTGTAATGCAAATAGGCAAGGAATATTAAACAAATACAGAATCTAAATGCAATTAAGATAAAAACAAAAAAAAACGATAAAAGCAGAAAACTATTAACTATCGATAACATATCGATAACAATAAATATGTATAAATATGAATAGCGATGCAAATGACGATAACTGTAACCAATTCATTTCGATTTTGATTACGATAACTGTGATCTGTCGATAAAGAGAATGGTAAAACGATAAATTAATTGTTAACAATAAAAATATTTATAGTGACAAAAACATTGATGAAAATAGAAAGAAATCAATAGCACAATAAATGAGTTTCGATGGCAATAACAGTTGTGTTGATAATAATGCAAACGATAAAAAGATATCGATAACTATAAAACTGTGATAACTATAAAAAATTATATGAAATGTTTTTTTTTTGCAAGCACTCAGGCAGGTTTGCTCATTGTTCTTAATTTACTGTCATACTTTACTTAATTTTTATTCAACGAAAGAATGCTAATAAATATTTGCTATCGATGAAAATAACCGTTAAATTTAAGAAACAAACAAACTGATACGCTATAAAAAATTAATTAATTGATATTTGTTGGAAAAAGAAGAAAGCAATATAATTAATTAATTATTAAAAAAAGAATAATTGCATTTAATGCATTGCAAGGAAGGCTTGAAATATTGATAAAAAAAAATTTTAATTTTGTATAAAATTATAAATATAAATTTAAAAGCTTAAAATTTTTTATTTATACTATATTCTTATATTTATAATTAAGAACACAAAAAAAATGTTAAAACTTGTCAAAACGTGTTTCTATTATTTTAGCCATTGGTGTATATGAAATTATTTCAATGATAACTTTTTAAAAATTTTTTTAATGTATCATTTAACAAGCAGTACTACTTAGGCTGAGAGTCGAATTAAAATATTGGTTTGAAAACGGTGGTTTTCGGTATTCTATTTATCACGAAAAACCTTATCGCACCCCAATACGAATCTTCTTCATTTAGTCATCAGAGCCAATATTCACAAAGTTTACAGCTTTTTTTCTTGTGTGCCTAGTTGCGTTATGGTCTTTATATAATCAAAATTTAGCTAAGCTTTTGTGAAATCAATTTCGTATTTTTGCTATCCAAATTTCAGCATCTCCTAGCTCTGCTATATTTGCTTTTATTATTTTATTTACAATCTTTGATATGCATAAGTATAAGTAAAGTTACTCTTAAATTAAAATCACCACAAGAAAATTAGAGTCTCTACAATTGATATGTTTTTTCATCAACTACTTGAGCTAATACGGCAGTTACACGATCATATTTTTTTTATCAAGTTGCCTTCCAATTTACGAATGCACACACATCTTTCGAACTTCGAACAGCTGTTCATACATATGTTTTGTAGATACATTTTCGTTTCACAAAATATTCTGACACAATTAAACGATGAATAAACTAAATAAAAATAGTTAAATTTCGCGAGAATATTAAAATATTTCTTTGATGAAGACATCTTCCAAAATAAGAATTAGCGATCAAATTGCCTGCAGCCTACGTCACAGCTTTCAAATCAAGTCATTTTGACAAGCTGCACGCGTGGAGCAAGTTCTCGATCGTGTAACTGCAGTGTAAGGAAATATGTTAACACATACAAACATCCATACCAACATACATACCTGAGTTCATATTTATAGTTGCAACAAAAGGTGCTGGAAGAGAATTCAAATGCAAGAGTAACAAATGTATCTAATAAATATTTCGCGCTAGACTTACGCCCCGAAGTGCTTAAATGTTGTGGCATTAATCAAAACTGCAGACAGACAGATATGTAGATAGATGGGGGAGGGAAGAATGCATAAAAACAAGCACATACATACAAACACATATTTAAATGTGGTTATAACCTCTCTATAGAGACACCTAAATACATACATACATACAAACATGCACACACAAACATACATCTGTAGGTAGACAGATACGTAGATGATAAACGTGCACTCAGCGACGACGTTAATGCAGTTAACAAATATTATAGACAACAACAACAACAACAACAACAAACAAGTGTTAACTGCAAACAGATGCGGCAGGCGTAGCAGCATCCCATCAACAACAACAACAACCACACCAAACGCCAATAGAATTAGACAAATTGGAAAAGATAACAAACAGCGAACGGCAGCCAACAGTTAGTTAGTCAGATACAACAACAAAAATGTTGTGTTTTTTTTTGTAGTTGCGCGAGCAAAGAAGCGCGATGGAAGTAGACAAAAGCCGGGAGACAGAAGTGAAGCGTAAGAGGCTTGCTGAACTTGTTGCAACTGTAATTAGTTACAGGCGGAATGTATTTTTCAATCGCGTTGTTGAATGGAATGATCAACATTCATATCAACAAACAGTAGCGGCAACAAAAATACCAACAATAAAAGGATAACAAAAACAACAACACAAGCAATACAATTCAAACAATTCGCCGCATTCAAAAAGCGCTTGGCAAGCCAACATTCAATGTATTGAGAATTTGTGATGCTGCGGAGCCACAAACTGCATTGCGTTGCCAATTAAACGCACATTCACATTCATATGCATATTGTGCACATACATACATATGTTTTGCAAACACATCAAACAAATTTTATCTTTTGTTGCTTGGCGAATCAATTAACTACGGCTGCCATCACTTCTGTTGCGATTTACTATATACTCGTACATACATACATACATACATACATACACATTTGTTGTTGTTGCGTATTCGTTTATCTTGGTGCTTTAAATTAATTTAGTGAATGATGTGCTTCGAGTCCGCATGAACGGGCGAACAAAGTGGCAAGTCAAGTTTAGTCTGTAGGAGGCGGTTATAAAATAATAAACGCTGTTGAGATTTGGAATTACCGAAATTAATTAAAAGAAATAAAATACAATTATTTAAAATATTAAAAAAATAATAATCTTCATACATACATATGTACATCCATACAAATAAGTTGGCACAATAGTGATAATTCGATTTTTTCTTTGGTGTAATGCCAAATGTCCAAATACTAATTAATTTTTGAATGTTCGAAAATAGTTTTTATTATTTATTAAGTTTCATAAAAAAGTCGTTTGCTTACCTGTAACTTATGTAGATAAGCACATTTATAACAAGCCGAAGAAATTTTTTTTAAATAATAAAAAAACTATCTGTAATTTTATCATTTTAAGACTCAAAGCCATTGTTTTGTAAATTAAAAAAAAGCAACGAAATAACATTTCTTTACATATCGATTTTTTTCATACAGAATCGATATTCGGAACAGTAATCGATATTTTTTCGATATCGGTATAAAAAATGTAATTGAAGTCAATAGTGACTTGTGTTAGACACACTTTATCTTGTTTTGGATATATTTACCGTTTTACTTATTACCAATTACGATATTTTATAATAATCTATATTTAATAATAATCGATATTTTATATTAATCGATATTTTATAAAAATTTATATTTTATATTGATCAAAATTTTAACCCATTTAATATGTTTTAGATTTCTTGAGATTTTTACCGAAGTCGGTACAATTCTCGATTCATTAATCAGTGTTATTACCGTTTTCGATATTTATGTATACATGCTTTTAGCGAAGTCGATTTTTTTGGTGTTTTCGTCATTTTGCTGCTTTCGATACCATTATCGATATTTTTACTAGTAGATAGCGACGTTCTTAGCGGAATCGATGCGTCATACATAGTTATCATTCCTTTATTTATATCAATAGTAATGTGTTTAGTGCAACCAAAATTTTATAATAATCGATATTTTATGAAAAATCGACATTTTAAACTGTTTGATGTGCTTTAGTTTTCTCGAGATTTTCACCGAAGTTGATAAAATTATCGATTCTTTTATCAATGTTTTAACCGTTTTCGATGTTGTTGTCCATATCAATGCTTTCAGTGAAATCATTTTTTTGCAGTTTTCGCCATATTGCAGATATCGATATTTTTGGCGATATATGCAAATATTTTTTTTTTATATAAATCTTTTTCCCGTCATGTACTATATGTTAGTGAAATTGATATTTTGCAATTATCGATATTTCACAGCTATCGATATTGTTATCGAGATCTTTACCGATATTCATTTATCTTTAGTCATTGTCCATATATTTAGCGATACACAATTTTTTTCCAGGATCGATATTTTATATTATTTTGTTTAGTATATATTTGCTTTTTTGTACACAAAAGTTGATTGAAAATTATTATTTAAAGCTCGTTAGTATGTAACCTTTGGTCGTCAAATCATCACTTGAACATCACTTAATTACACACTACACATATCTAAGTTGGTAATATTTTTTTCTATTACCCATTACGAGTACCCAACAATTACAAGCGATTTTTTTTTAATTCTACATTGGAAATATCATTTTCTAAATCATTAGTTTTTCTAGTATATAATTGTCTATTTGTTTTTTTGTTGTTGTTGTTGCTTTTTGTTAGACACGTGCTTCCAATGTACTAAAAATACAAGTACAATGAACGGCGTTTTAACAAATGATTGTGAGAAAGATACAAATCATTTGTTGTTGCACTCGTGGCCACATTCAACTTAACTCCCTCCGCAACTTTTGGGTGCCAAGCCAGCTGCTTCATTATTGTTAGATATTATGTTTTCTTCTGATTTTAGCTCAACTTTGTTTTAGAAATCGTTTTTGGTTGACTGGCTGCTTGGCCTACCTTTGTTTATGATTAGATCATTTTTCAGTTTGTCGATCGTTTGTCAGAGGCAAATTTGTATATATCTACAAATGTATGTACGTATACTTACTTAGTAATCATTAGACAATGTAGCCAAGGAAAAATTAAGCACCAAACACCACTTAGTTAGCAACCCAACAGCAATGCAATTTAGTCATTCGTGCCATTCACCTAATCGTTGTAGGAATTTTCGTTGGGATTGCGCGCATGATCATTAATCTTAAGTCGCCCGTGTGCGGAGCATGTGCCAAATTGATGCAAAAAATCTTAAAATAAAATTCAAAGTTATTTTTGTTAACTGATATTTGCTACAAAACAATTTATTAATTTACATTTTTTTGTTTTGCTGGAATTTTCTTACTTATGTACATCTTGTCATGTTTCATTGAATTTATTTTTGTTTTTTGAAGTTATTGTTGTACGATTTTGCCATTTAACGTAGTTGTGTTGATTACCTATCATGTCCCATTTTATTGTTGTTGTTATTACTGCTGTATTGCTGCTTGTAGTTGTCATTTATGGCATTTAAGCGGCTATGTTTTCGTTTGGCCAACAATAATGCACCTGTGGGGGTGTCACCTCGCTCGTTTTGCGCTTCGCAGCGGAGTTTGTAACAAATTAATTAATACTGAAAAGCGATTGTATGAAAAAGCGGTTTCATTAATATTCAATTTATTACAAAATAGTCGTATATACATACATATGTGTCATAGATTATTAAAAGGCTTGAGGTGGCATGTGGTTATTTTATGAAAAAAGTATTTTCGATATTGTTTTCTTTACAGTCGTAGTACATTAATTTTGAATCATAATCTTTTTTTTTGGTAATTTTTCAATTTCTTAGAAAATAATTTTGTAAGGGGGGTAGTACATTAATTTGGAATCATAATCTTTTTTTTTGGTAATTTTTTTATTTCTTAGAAAATAATTTTGTAAGGGGGGTGCTTGATTTTTAACTAATTTTAACTGTTTTGTTTCACCACCTATTGTAATGCCGTCATATACACAGAAAGAGATTGACGTGAAGAAGAGCAAAAGATTGGAACAGCAACTGCAAGCCTGACTAGTAAAACGTACTGGTCCAACTAGAAAGATCTGCAAGCCGTTAAGATATGAGAGATTCTGAATTTTAAAGAAGAATTGTTCAGAGTCGATTATTCAGATCAATTTTCTTCCAAGCAGCTGCCAAGCAATAGACTTGAAGCTCTCTCGACTCATATTTTTTTGAGAAATGCTACTAAAGTAGTAGTCCTTGATAGTTAATATTTCGGAGTCGTTACGGTAATGTCAAACCACATATTGAAATTGCGGCTTTGCTAGCCTAATGAGCTTTTCTGACAGCGTTTGAGCCTCACGTGGGTCACGAAGGCTTTAACAGTTATGTAAGTAAGCGCATTTAACTGTCGATCTACGAGGGGACTTGTTACCCGTCTTTAAAAAAAAAACAAAAAAAAAGTGTTCAGTGAGTATACCTGTGTAATATTAGCCGGATTAATCTCTATGCTGCCACCTGTTTGATGTGCCTTGGATTTATTTTATTTTACTTAAACGAGCATAACTTTTTTCAATAGTTGGCAAATCCTTCGCTTGTTGTTAAAAATATGTACCTCATTTAAGTTGATTCACACTTTCGTTTGATTCCCGTGTTAATGTTTTTATTTTGAAACAGGTGGCAACCCTCTTTGAAAATATTTTTGAATTATTGTTTTCTTTAAACTTTTGGATTTGACACCCCTGGTGCTATAGATTGTACATTTTATTTCTTTAATTTACTTAAATTAAAAAAAGGTGGCAACTGCTGTCAGAAACATTTTCGGAAGGAGGCCTTCGTTAATATTTTTCATTTAAAACACAATGTGTAATATGTATTTCGTTTATTTTATTTTATTAAATTTTGTATACAGCTGGCAACTCCTTACATACTGCAAAATACATTTTTCTTAAATCTTTTTATTGCAATATTTAATTTAATTTACTACATAAGTCTTTCAAAAATGTTTTCAAAATTAAGCCTTTTAAACATGTTTTTGAGAATCGTTTTTCGTTTAGAGGCCAATGATATAATATTTAATTTTTAATTATTTTAATTTGATTATAACTTTTATTTGATTCCATTTCCTTCAATGCCTTAAATTTATTGTATTAAATAAATTGTATTTTTATTTTCAAACTGTTGGCCACCCTCCCAAAAAATTAAGTTTCTTTTTTATTGATAAAAATATTTTATATTAATTTAAAATAACATAATATAATATTTTAAACAGTTGGTAACGCTTTTCAAAAATATTTTCCCAATGAAGTTTTTTAAGGGCCGTTTGCACCATCTCTGGTTGAAATTACCGACGGTAAGCCGGAGATGGTGCAAACGGCCCTAAATCCGTTTTAGAAATACGAGGGTATGGTATTTAATTTTTTTAATACTTTTATGGGAATAAAAATATTCGTCTTTCGGTTAGTGGTCATATTGTTACATTTTAGAAATTTTATTTATTAATTATATTGTATTTTAATTTTAAAACAATTGGCAACCCTATTCACAAATATTTTCTAAATTTGGGTTTTCTACAACTCTACATTTCACGCCAATGTAGCGGAATTTCAATTAACTTATTAATTAAAATAAATTGACGTTTTTCAAGAGTTGGCAACCCTTTCTGAAGATATTTTTTTATCATTTCACACCCTTCTATTTAAAATTCTAGTTTATATAAATTTCACTTTTAAAAAAAATTCTCGATTAGTTTAATTGGTTAGTTATATTACATTGGTGATGGCAACTCTATTTTTACGAAGCTTCACACCTCTGTTTATTAGTAGAATTTAATTCAATTTAGCGTATTTCTTTGTTGCTAATTTGCATTTTTTTTTATTTAGTTTTACTTTATTTTACACAATTTTTTTTTGTATTGTACACATTTAGTTATTCTCCTCGACTCATTGCAACTTT
Organism: Philophylla caesio; assembly: GCA_963971545.1. Taxonomy (NCBI): domain Eukaryota; kingdom Metazoa; phylum Arthropoda; class Insecta; order Diptera; family Tephritidae; genus Philophylla; species Philophylla caesio. Next base: position 95,379,768 of record OZ020609.1, read on the forward strand.
TCCCATCCATTCCAACTAATCGCCATTTTCGCATTCAAATCGCGAATTGTTTTTATTGCCTATTCAACAAGTAATAACATTTAAAATGCAATAAAAACGCAAATTTTGTTACGCACTTGCTTGACTGCTGCTTGCTTTGCATTGTTGTTGTTGTTCTTGTTGTTTTATGGATTGTTGGCTTGTCATGCTCCAGTGTCTCATAAATGCAATAAACAATTTGTAATTTGCACGTGCTCCAATTTGTCGTTGTTGTTGTCGCTCCAGTCATCGCCCCATGCTGCATACTAAATACTACTCTGTGTAGCTGCCCAAACGTGCTCGCTTACACAAAAGCACACACACACACACACAGCCAAGGCACGCATGCGCGTAAACAAATCGACAAAGACTAGACATTACAGTAGCTATACCAGCAGTGTACCACTGCACTACCTCCCCGCCTCTTCCCGCTCATGCAACAGTTTGTCGACGACTATCGATTGCCAATTGCCGATTACGATTTGCTGTTGAGGATAATTTGCCACGCATGCGCAAACAACTGCGACTAAGATGAACGCACAACACAGGGGGCGGAGCGACAAGCGCGCTGGGGATTGTGTTGGTGCAGGCAAATTTCTGTGCAAATTATTCCAAGTTGAACGCGGCGCGACGTTGAATATTTTCACATGCGGCGAAAGAAAAAATAATCAAAAAAAAAAAAATAAAAACTGAAACAACTAAAATGCAGAACGACATAAAAATGGACTATTGATAATTCTGCACACATGCGATTTTATTACTCTTTTCCTTTACACAAATGGTCAATTTCTTGGAATCACCATTTGCCATAACAATAACAACAATATTATTAATAACCATTGCTGATAACTAGTGAATGAGTGTGTGTGTGTGTTCTCCTAAAATAAATTCTGTTCTTATTTGCGTCTGAGTGGCTATTTGTGTTATGTTTGTCGTGCTGTTATAACATTCATAAGTGTTACATTAATGGCAGATATACTCGTAGTACTACTTGTGTGTGTTATTGTAGTGTGGCGCATTTATAAATTGCAAAATATCAATACTTGAAAAAGTAATTTATATATTTATTGGCGACGGCTGCAAAGTTCCTCATTATTACTTAGATAATTTCTATAATTGGCGTGATAAAAATGTACATTTTTTATACGGACAAACACATACATACACATGTACATATACATATGTACATTAGGGTGTGTTAAATTTTTGGTCGATGTTTGGTACCCCCTAGTTGTGTTTTATAAATCATTTTAAGCAACTTTTCCAAAGGAAGTATGGTTTTATTTTGAATTCCGAGCCCCCCAATTTTTAAAAATAGGTATTTTTTTTTTTCCTTTTCTTAGATCTTCCTCTATCTACTCGCTAAATGAACAAAGCCTATTTTTCTCATTTGAAATTTATTATTCTTTACAATTCCAACCTTAAAGATAAAAACTTATATAAAATATAAATGAAACCGACTGAATGTGAACTATCCTCATAATCGATATTCATATCTTCTTCTGGTATGTACATATGTATGTATCATCTCGTGTAGAGGACTTGTTAGTATTATTGTAGACATTGGTACTTGCTCTTCAATTTGTGCCACGTATTCCGGTATCGTACATTTTCTGGCATTATGTTGATCCAGCATGAACTCTTTCAAGTGTTTTGGAATCAATCCACATGTGCATAGTGCTGCATTCAAGTCGCAATTACATTTTCCAATGTAAAATAAATCGTTTGTAGATTGTACGAACGCTGTAAATGTTGAGCGTTTTATTCTGTGTTTGATTTCGGCTTGATATTTGTCAAGGAGTACATGACATTTTTTACTGATGCTCCTCTCATGCATAATTTCAACATTAAGATTACTCCAAATTTCAATCAATTTGTCTACTACGTGGGGGGTAAATGTTTTATACGAATACAATTTGCTATGGATTTTAGCACGTTCTGCCAACAAAAAATAATATCTCAATATATCCCGTTTAGTTGGCAGATTAAGATCACTCAAATCACGAGAGACACCAGAAGCAGCAACATCGTGAGTGGGCATATGTTTCAAAGTACTTTCGGTACTTGATGTTGTTACGCCTTGCGATGTAGACGGCACTGGATCCATTGTACACTTTAACTAAAAATATTCAAATTTTATATTCACTTTTTCTATTATCTTTAAATTTGTTTCATCACTTTTTTACTTTTACTTTTTTTTCTGTCACATTTTGTTGTTGCTTCTTCGCTTACTAAAATTGAACTGGTATAAAAGTCCAAGTGAAGCTGGAAAAAGGCTAAAAATCGAAAATCTTGTATGTGAAGTACCCTTAATTTTTATTGTATTGCACTGTAAGTTTCATTATCTTTTTTTTTTGTAAAAAAAAAACTTTGTGCAAAATTTTAAGTCATCACGATGAAAAATGAGGGTACTCTCCATACAAATATTCCGATTTTTGTGCCATTTTCGTCCATCTTAAGCCTTTTTTGTTCAAATTGAGTATCAAAACATAATTTTATCGCCGAGCCAATGTCAAATTCGGTTTTTTCGTATCACATACATAGCAAAATATTGTAATCCTTTTTTCAATGCTGTGTCCAAGTCGAATCTTGAAAAGGACGAAATAGGTATTTCTATTTTTAAAAATTGGGGGGCTCGGAATTCAAAATAAAACCTTACTTCCATTGGAAAAGTTGCTTAAAATGATTTATAAAACACAACTAGGGGGTACCAAACATCGACTTTTTTTGACCCATACAATTTGACCCACCCTAATGTACATACATACATACATGCACAGATATGATAACTTTTTTCAATGCGTTACCCTCCGCGTATTGCTATCTATTTGGGCGTTTTAACTCGTATCTTATCACTAGAGCGCTGTTGTTTAAACAATTTCAAATTCAATAAGGTCTTTTCCACGCTCCAAATTGTTTTCGATATTCCAATGTGACAGGCAACTAGAACTTGTGTCAACTCATTTCTACTTCTGGGAATCATGAATGGGACATGAGGAAGACTGCAGAGCGACTAGCATATGGGACTGGGAAAGTAAAAAGGGACTTAGAGACCGAATGGAATTTTTCAAAAAAAAAAAAAAAAATATTTTAACAATTTTATGACTTAAAACGCCTTACTCGGAGGTTTTCACAAATCAAAATGGCGGGATCAATTATGGCCCGACGAGTTTTTCAAAACTTGCGCAAATGCTCTTGGAACTTGTTACTCTGTGGTTTTTGTGACACCGATTATACATTTAAAGTTAGATTTTCAAAAGTCAAAGTTGGTCAAATTCGTAATACGCGACGCTGAACACTCCCTAGGGAAGAAGTTTCGAGCAAATTTAAACAATCTCAGAAAAATTTGCTATATTGAATTTTTTTTGAAGGTGGTTTTACCGTCTGTCAGTGTGTGAGCGCATTGTTGTTGTGAATTTGTGAAATTGAGAAGAGCGCCAAAAAGTAATAATACATTTTTTTTCGACCCGTAGGTCTCTTTTAACTTCATTGGTCTCATTTGCTGACTCACTAGGGGTGAACATTGGACGAAAATTGGCTCAGAAGTTACAGAAGATTTCAATGGATAATAAACAATTTTTAATGCTCAAAATATTGTTGTTAAAAAAAATAATAAAGTATTATTTTCCTTTCATATAGAACAATCAATAAAATGCCGTCTTTAATTTTTTATCATTTTTAATTAATTAAGAAACGATGTGAGATAACTGACGCAATAAATAATATTTATAGCAACGAATTTAAATTATGAAGAAGTCTCGTTCTGTAACGCTAACAATTATTTCGGATTTACCATACTAGTATGATGTACTTTGGACTCTAGTAAGATCCAATTGGATTTTGCTGTATTTTACGGACTAAGACGTCGTGCAAATTCTTTGTACTGTACGTTCTTGAATCCAGCGCCACCTAGCGAGAACATTTTCTATGAAAGTTTATTTGAAATATGTGTGTTAAAATCGGATAGGAAACATGACTTTTCTGCGCCGTCTAGGCGAATTTAGCGAACTCAAAGTAATCCGAAGGGGTTAAATTTTTAGATATCGAAAAAACGTTTATTCGGATACCTGACCAGCTCTCAAGGCCATATGCTCATAGACCTCCTATTTCTTGATTAAAAATCAAACTTCTCGGGCAGCGATTCTTTAATAAACAAAAAATCATAACCTGCAACCGCTTTGAGTATTGTTGTTTTTTTTCATAATAATTTTCTCATTAAACCGATTGGCCTTAAGCTCAAAAATAATAAAAATCATTTCATTAAACGACTTCAAACTAAAAAAGGTTAACAAAAAAAGGCCGACATTGATAATTCTTGCTCTATTGAAAAGGCCGAAAGGAGGGTCGCATAATAATTTGGTTTATTTACCATCATTAAAGTCGGTTTTAGCGTTATATTATTTATTTGCTTATGTTATGTTTAAAATTATTTGTTTCCTCTTAGTTTTTTTTATTTTCTAGAATTTTGCTTCATTTAAAAAATATTATTTTGAGGAGCGCTAATTTAAACAAACTTTATCTAGTCATACCTTACACGTTTTTTTCGTATGAATATCAAAAAAAAACAGTGCGTAATTCTTTAAAAATAAAATTTTATCAATTATATTTAATGCTGTTAATATCTTTAATTCTCCAGCAAACCACCATTCCTTGAATATTTATCAAGCGCGTGATATTGATTTCGGTCGGGTTATTGATTACAGTGCACTGACCTACTACAATTAACCAATTATTAATTATACATATGTACATATATACATACCTACATATGTACAAGCATACATATACAAATGTATGTATATGTTGACGCTTTTTCAATATTTAAGTTCATGTAAAATTTTTTTTTTTTTGTTAGTTTTCAAGTCAAATAATGTTCGATTATTTAAAGAGGGCCTCATACAATTGTGAATAAATTCTTTCGTTTAAGTGGAAACCAAGTTCTTGGTCAAATAAATGGTCGAAATTATGGCCTCTTGATTTGTGTTAGTCGCAGGTGATTTTACAGTAGCGAATTTCGTTTAAAATTTCTAGTGAATGGCAAATCGATAATTTTGTCTCGTAAGTTTTCTAAACGCAACCAACATCGTTAAAGCAAAAAAAAAATAGTGAGCACATTTAGAATACAAACTAAAATTGTGTATTAAGTTTTATTCCTTACAACACAAGACTAGGCAAATTCGTAGAAAATAAAATATATTTAAAATTATTTTAAATATTTTTTCTGTTAGTTTTACTTATTAATTTTTTATTTATTTATTTATAGGAATAACAATTATAAATAACAGTAATTAATCATTGACATATAATTGCGCTTAAGTTTATGGATAAATCTTTTTTTGCATATCTCTTGTGTTAATAATTTTTACACTATTAGAATCATCTCAAAGAGTGCTGTTAAACCTCTTTAAAGATTTAATTTTACTGAGCGATTTCAATTCTTAAACAATTTAATTTGACGTCATCTGCCAATCATCTGTTTGATCGCACGCGTATTAAGGGGTCCTCTACTCTCGCGGTTTAAAAAAATCGATTTTTTTATATTTAATTTTAATCGATGTATATTTATTCAAGAATACGCCACAGATAGAATTTCGTAGAAATCACATTCTTTTGCCTGCCTCTGGCCTTTGTAATGTACCCGTCTCCATCAAGTTATACACCGTAATTTATCTTTAAACGCGTTTTCTCGAAATTTGTGTTTTTTTAGCTGCCGAGTAAGACTTTTTATAAATATTTTGGTCTGATTTCAAAATTTTTTTTTATTGAATTAGTGAACATGCCGCTACGTTTTCCCGAGTCTCTAATATGTCAAAAAACGACGGGAAAATTGAAAAATTTTACGTAAGCGGGACCCATACAGTTTCAACATCTATTTAGTCAATGACGTTTCAAGGTCGGAGGGTTTTTTTTTGGTATTAAGTACAACAATTTTAAAGTCAAAACATGAATAAAAAAAATTCTTAAACCCATTTAGTAGATCCTTCGCAATTTATTTTAAAAAAAAAACCTCTATTTCAGGCCTTGGGAGTAGAGGACCCCCTTAAATCGGTGATATTTATACTTCCTTTAAAAAAAGAAAAACTATTACTCTTTTAAAATCAAAGCAGTGTGAACCAATGTTAGTTTATTTTGTGATATTTTTTTGTTCCTTATGTGGTGCCAACACTTCATTATCGACCCTAATCAGCACGCAGTGGCATCATCGTTGACATTCATTCCTTCTCGCAACTCCTTACCTTTCTAACAGCTCATCAACATAACATCTTTCCATGACGTTTAATATAAAAATCATATATGTATGTATGTAAGTTTTACCTATACAATAATTAAAAATGATTAACTTTCTATTGAATTCCTTTATAAATGATATTTGTTAAAATTTTGCTTTGCTGAAATGGTCTTATTCATAAAAATAGAATTTATTAGTCATCTATAAAAGTTAGTAGGTCGCGCTATGCGGATGTGTAAACTTATTTAAGCAAAAAATCTCTGCAAATAAATCTTCACATACAAAAAATATCTACAGGCAAGCATGTACGAGTATATATGTTTGTACACATCAAGTTTTTCTGCGCTGATTTAGCTCTGCTTGGCCATTATACTACCATTCTTTACATATTGATATTTATGTATGTACAAATAGACAGACAAATAGATAGACAGCCAAGTGCGGGCGATGCGCTCAACGGTTCCATGGTGTAGTGGTTAGCACTCAGGACTCTGAATCCTGCGACCCGAGTTCAAATCTCGGTGGAACCTTGGGTTAAAAATTCTTTTTTTTTTACTCTAGTAATTCTAAAATAAAATTGAATTTAATTGTCTTTATTTTTTTTTATTTTTTCCAAATTGATATTAATGCACTTTTTCATTCAGATAAAAATATTGAAATCGTCCCCAATGTTTTTGCTGTAAATCTCTTCATCGTAAATTTAATTGCCGTATACGAGCAGCTACATATGTACATACTCGTATAAACATATGCTTGCTATTGCTTTATTCGCCATTTCACGGCAGTTCGCTGCAAAAACAAAGCGATTGCTGCTTACCGTGAAGCTATGTGCGTTGACATGCCAAACGTAAACTTGTTTATTTAAAAGCATTGCGCTGTTTTGCTTGTGTTAATATGCATTGTTTGCCGAACATTTTGTATGTGCCCGGGTAGCTCAGTCGGTAGAGCATTGGACTTTTAATCCAAGGGTCCAGGGTTCAAGTCCCTGCTCGGGCGAGTCAAATTTTTTTTTATATTTCTTTTTTTTAATTAATTTTTTTTATACATAATTTTTAACAAATCAAATGACTTTAGATTTTTTGCAATTTTTTTTAATAATTAAACAATGAAACCGAAAAATAATAGGCATCCTTAGAAGATTTGTACTTTAATGCATTTTTGCATTAATCTACATAGTATTCGATTGGTTAGACATGACTCGATTTAAACATCGATAATTAATTAATTTTTAAAAATTTCGCACTGAATTACAGTTCACTCTTTTACAAATAACAAATAAAACCAAGTTTCATACTTTGTAAAAAAAAAAACTTTACAAAAATTAAACAAATTCTCATCCAAATTCGAAACTTTTTATCAGAAGAGCTTGGATTTTTCTTAGAATGCAGTTTTAGAGCCCAATGAATTTTAGTAAAATGCTGTGTAAATTTAAAGTTGCAAGAAATTGCTGTTGAATTTTTTAACCTTTCTCCCCATTTCGATTTCATATATGATATGAATCAAAATATTTTTATATGGTGAAAGCACGCAATAGGTTTGACAAAAAAATGTTAAAAGATTTTTCTTGCATATTAAGAATGCTCGAATTTTCTTTTATATAAAAGAAAATACCTTGCATCAGCTAAAAAAAAAATATCAATAATCAATAGAACTTCCAAGGTATAAAATATATTAATATTTTTGGTGCGAAAGGAATAATAAAATAAACACGTAATAATAAACCAAATGTCGCGTTTCTTTTATAGTGTTTACCATATATATACATATATATTTTTTTAATAATTGAGTGACTTTCAATGAAGAAGTTGTATAAAACGAATGTACATTTGAGATTAATCATAATTTTCATATTAAGATAACATATTAAGACTATTATATTATATTGAGTGCAGATATCTACATAACATATCTATGTACATACATACATATATGTTTACCTACAAATTTACCGTCAAGTTTTTCTAGTACATATTTTCATATTATATACTCGTATAATATAATTTGGGCGCTTACACTATATACATACATAGTTCATTGTTCGGCCGAGCTTCTCCTACCATTTGTGGTGTGCATCTTTAAATTCTACCACAAATGGAGGGACCTACAGTTTTCTGCCGACTCCGAACGGCAGTTGTATTTAATGAGAAGCCTTTTCATGGCAGAAATACACTCGGTGGTTTGCCATTGCCTGCCGAGGGGTGACCGCTGTTAGAAAACAACTTTACAATGATTAAGATTTTGCTTGCTTTGACTGAGATTCGAACCTCGAACTCAGCGGCAAATTTTTCAAATATATTAATCATGTAAATTGGATTCATTTCGACTGCGAGCAGTCCTTCTAAGCTTACTAAGACCCTTGCTTTCTTTTATGAAAACCCTAATGGTTATATACATACATATTGAAAAAAATTAAAAACTAATTTTGACTAAAACATTACATAGACTCGTCTGGGGCAAGCTTTCCAGCAACCATGCGACACCTTACTCTGTGTGTGGCCCACATTTGTCAATCCACACGCATGCTTCTTGTGTCCAGCGTCTTGAATGTGCACAAGTGTGGTGTGTGTGTGTGTGTGCGTCTGCCAAGTGGACTGTAGTGTCATAAATGCCACTTAGATGCATGAAAAGCGTAAATTATTCATATTGAAATGGAGATAGAGGCAACATGCTGAGCAATTTATTTCGGTTTTCTTTCATTAGAGACCGAGGTAGGTACATTAGGATGGTCCAAAAAAAAAGTGGAGTCGAAGTTTCGACGGTCTGACCTCCTAGGCTTGTCCTGCAAGAAATATAATCTTATTTTTATTTTGAAAAAAAAAAATCTGCGGTTGCTCAAAGCAATGAAAGTTTCCGGAGTTTTCGTTTCAGAAGACTTTCTTACGATTTCATGTAAACACTTCTTATAAAAAACTCTAGTTTTTTATAATATTTATAACACAGGCCGATTTCTATAAGTGATATTTTTTTTTATAGAAGCATGTAATTTGGAGGAGGTTGTAGCATCAAAGTTTATCAAGGAGCTGAAAATATTTTAAAAATTATGGGTTTTTTATGCAATTTAAAAGAGAACTTTTTTTTATAGAATCTCATGAAAAAATGAAATAAGTAAGTAAAAGCTGTAAATAATTTCATTTTCAAGGTATCGAAACAAAATTTTTTCGACCATGACGTAGACTAAGATGATAACGAAAATTGATTTGCATTAAAAATAAAAATAAAAAATTGTCCGAGAGAATAAAATTTGAATTAGATATAAGCGATTAATTGATTAATAGCCTTTTAATTAATCATAATGCTGATTAATCAAAAAGATCGAATAATTATTTGAATAATCGCACATCCCTAATATTAATAGCAAACAACTTTGGAACGTTTTTTTTTTCAATTATCTTTTAAAATGAGTTTAAAGTACAAATTTTGTTCCAAAAAAATATATTTACCATAAAGGATATGAAAAAAATGTTTCGCTGGAAAATAGGGCTATAATTACTTTTATTGCATTTTAATAAAAAGATTGTAAATTCTTTTATTAATAATGTTCCTCTAAATTTTTTAAACTCGGTATAAAATCGTTTTTTAGAAGATACAAATCAAAATGGAATCAAAGAGGTATATGTAAGATAATTGTCTTAACTGATTTGAGTTCTAATTATTACAACTTCGAATTAAACTGTCGAAAGTTTGTATAGCGACTTAAAATACTAATTTATTCGCTAGGTGGCACCACTGTCGAAATAGTTAAATGAAACCGTGTTTCTTAATCAATTTGGTTCATCTTCAGAGCACATATTGACCACGTGAGAATGGAAACTTTTTCCAAAACAAGACCCGTTAGGCGTGGCTGGTGTAAAACTTTTTCTAAATCAAATTTATTTCAGTTGGATGTAAACCGATGCGGCCTAATGTTCACGTGTGCATATGAATCTAACGCTAGCTATTTCCTTTTATCGCAGTTACAATTTTCCAATTAACTTGCAATTTTTACCCAACAACAGCTGCTAAATGCTAATTTATATGCATTCGTAGACTTTTTTTCTAATCTGCATATGTGTGTGTGTATGTTTATGTACGAGTAAGCATGCATGCATGTTAACTCGTGTGTGTTGGAAGGTAGCACAAGTGGTTAATAAAGTGGTTTGTTGACTTGTTGAATTGCGAGCGCAACAGAAATTATTATCAAATTAGTTGCTCATTAATTTTCATAAAAGTGGGGAAAAAACAGAAAACCAAGAAGGGACGTCAAAAAGTCGTTGAAGAAAAAATTTGCAAAAGAAAAAAGGAAGTAAAGAAAGAACAAAAAAAAATACTGCAAGAAAATAGTGAAATAAAATGGCAATAAAAAAAAAGAAAAATGTAAAAAAATAAAAAAACAAAAATAAAATGTTTGCAACAAACGGCCGGGAAACTTGCTTGAGTTCGCATGCAACTGCGCTTGGTAGTGGGGAGTAGCAAGCGTTTTTTTTTTTTTAATTTTTTTTTTTTTATTGTAAATGAGCGCTTTAGTTGCACTCGTGTTTGTTATTGCTGGTTTGTTGTTGTTGTTATTGTGCTTGTTGTTGTTGTCGGCGTGTTGGCATAAAGCGTCGATATTAATTTATAAACACATTAATAAATAACCTAATCCGCGTGGCACAATTTATTAAGCGATAAACGAGCGCAAGTCTCTTTAAGCTGCCACAGCTAACTGCAACGCTGCACTTGTGTATGTATGTATGTATGTATGTAAATTGAAGCTTTGTAAGCATGGCTGATTGCATAGAAAGAAGTCACATAACCGCAACATTTAATTACATAGCAGTGCACGGAATTGCAGAGGAGATGAATGGAGTAGGAGTGGAGTTGAGTGGTTGCAGCAAACAAAATGGATGAAGATGAGAATGGCAGATGAGGCACAGCCGACACTGCTGTGGCAGGAAGCGCGTAGGTAGGCCGAGTGGGAGCAAAGTGGAATGAAGCAAGATTGGCAAGACGAGCAAACAGACGAAGAAGTAAAAAGCGGCAGTGGAGAGAAGCAAGCGGTTGAAATGCGCTGTTGTGAGACTTTAAAAAAAATTCAAAGCGTTGACTTGCGAACGCTTTGAATGACAGCTTAAGGTGTTGGTGTAACTGTAGGCGCTATTTTTTTTTTTACACTCGAGACTTCTAATGTGTGAAACAGCAAAGAGCTTTAGTAGCTTAGCGTTAGCAAATTTTATTTTCCTTTGTGCCATTTGGCGAACGAGCAAGTACGAGAAAACAGCGTAAACACCAATTCCAAGTCATTCTAAGCAAGCTTGAAGTGACTTGAAAGTCATCTGTCAGCAATCACAAGCACATCCGCGCCGGGCAGCTATGCGTTTTAGCTAACTCTTTGCGCTTTTTGCTACCCATAGCTCCCATTCGGTGGTTGAGCAAGTGAGAGAGATGATTGGCAGCTGTAAGTTGGCCTGGTGGCGCACACAAATTACTAACCATTTTGTCTGAGTTATGGCACACGTTCGTGGTTTTGTGCAGCTGAAGCTGAGGACGAAGAAATCGCAGGCTGACGCTCCTGCTGCCCGTTGTGTGCGGATGTAATCCGGTCGCTGTTGCAGATTGCAATTACAACTTTGTAACTGCACTGCGTGTTATTTTCCTTTTCATCATTTTTTTTTTTTCGATTTTGTTACTCTTCATTGCCTGCGGTTTGTCAACTTCATTCATCAACGCACTTGCGTTGACACACATGCGTGGTGGTTGTGTGTGAGTGTGGAACTTCCATGGCTTGATTGTGTTTTTTTTTTATTAATTTATAGTAATTAAATGTGGAAATCAAGTTACTCTGTTGAAACCGCAAAGTAAACCCACACACACACACACACACGACAATGGAAAGGTTTCTTGTTTTTTTTTTGTCTTTTTGTCTTTTGCCTCTCTCAATTTTGTAATTTAAAAATGTACAGTGGTTTTTTTGGTAACATGAAACTTAAATCACTTGAACAAGCTGGTTTTGCGGTTAAGCAGCGTTAATAGTAAAATAATAAAGTAAATGAAGCTGTTGGCGGTATATACATACTTTCTGGCCACCCACTCTTTCCTTAGCGGCTTTTCAAGCTTGAAATCACTCCGATATGTTGGCAATAACCGGCCGAGAGATTCTTAAGAAATTACTTGGTAAGAAAAATCAACATAAAATCCATTTATGTCTTGTGTTCGCGTGTTAAAAACTCTGGGAAGGAATTAAGTGTCTCGTGAAACTTCCCAGTTTAGTGTTGCTTACTCTTACAATCCGTTGATTTCAGACAAAATGCGTTTACTAATGAAAGACGACAGCCTACAGTAATCAATCTTCAATATTTATTTATTTTCTGAAAAGCGGCGCTTAGCTTAACAAAATTTCAATAAATAATAATAGTAATAATATAATAATATGGCGCTTACACTCTATAGCTCAGTGTTTGGTCGAGCTTCTCCTAACATTTGTGGTGTGCGTCTTTAAATTCTTCCACAAATGGAGGGACCTACAATTTTGTGCCGACTCCGAAGGGCAGATGTATTTTATGAGAAGCTTTTTAACGGCAGAAATACCGTCGCAGGCTTGCCAAAGCCCTGTCGAGAAAAAAACTTTTCTATGATTAAAGTTTTACTTGCCCTGGTTGGAATTCGAACCTCGAACCCAGCGGCATATCGAGTAATAGCATGAACCACTACCAACTCGACCACACCGGCCAACAATATAGGGTGAATGCATCAGTCCCGGAATCGAACAAACATTTTCGAATAAAGAAGTTACGAAATGAGAAATAAATATTAACATCGTGAAGTGTTCGGATTATGTTCGCGACTTGTTATCAGTGTTTTTGTTTTTTATTAAATAATTATTAAGAAAAGAAACGATACACTTTTGGGATATACAAATAACCAAAAAATTCAATGTAAAATCAGAAACCAGCAGAAACCACAAATTCCAGAAACTACCAAAAAAAAATCAAACAAGCAGAAACTCTCGCAAAAAAGAAGGCAGAGGAAGATAAAGTTAAAAATAAAAATAAAAACTGAAGATATAGAAAATATTAAAGATAACCCAAAATAAAAAAGGTTAAAAAACATTAAGGAATGTGAAAAATATAAAGCTGTTTGTAACTTTTGATTTTATTTTCTCATTGCAATGCAAATTTTTCATAAACTTATAGTTTAACTAACTATATTTTTAGCTTTGTATGAACAGAATAAGATGATTTTATCTGGAAATTTATTTCATTCCCGTATGCTTCCTTTTCGTACACTTCTTTTTTTTTAGCTTTTCATTATAATAATTGATAGCATATTGTTTTATCAAATATAGTGACTCGAAATATTTTTATTCACTTGTACTATTTTGCATGATTTTCACAATGTTTTTCAAAATTTTTATTTAATTATTTAGATATTATAATTATTCTTAAGACAAATGTAAAATCGTTGAATCAAGCACATCCAATTATTGGCGTTCACATATTAGTTCCAAATATTTTCCATCTGGAATACAAACGCAAATGTGGGCATTCGATTTTTCTTGTAGGAGATTTAATTAATCGAATTTTCCATCTCAGTGATGTGTCTATAGCTTTATTTATGCCCCGACTAACTCCAGTTGTATTCATACGGGTCTAAAGGGCCGAAATGGTTAATCCTTCAGATACTTTGTATTGTCCCTCAAAAAGATTTCTAAGTTCTAGAGGCTTCTAATAGGCTAAAACCAGTTGATCAGCATTAACGTGCTGGTACGGAATTATCTTGGAAGCAGCTGGTGATTCGCATCAAGTTCTACAGCAAATCGTCAAAACTAATGCAAACCCCTGGAGTTTTTAACAACAGTGCAATGCACACAAAGTGATCCAGATCAAATAAAAATATTTATGCAACTTTTTGTAAAAAAAAAAAACACATTCAACTAGTTAAATGTTAAACGATGAGGAAGCGTTTTTCTTCTTAGAGTGTGGCAGTTTGAATGCCACAAGCGCCTGAGGAATATTTTTATTATTTATTTATTTTTAATTGATAGTATCCTTTTTTATGTATTTATAGTATTGTACTTTTATGCATTTTAATCTCAAACAACTTACCAAAATATTAAATAAACAAATGTACCTACTGTTCACTTCTGTTCTGCAATGCTGCCGTTTGTCAGGGTTCAATTTTATTCGGAAAAATTTGCTTAATTAATTGGTATTTATTAGCGTTGCCTTCTGTCAATGCTGTAAGGCACAACCCAGGAAAGACTGCGCTCGACAATTTCATGTACATACATACTCGTATAAAGGCTGATAAAAGCTGCTGCTACAAAAAAAAAAAAATACGTGTTTCTTACGATACATAGATCTCAAAACTATAAACGCACCACAACTGGCTATTTTTACTAATATGTTTCTCTTTTATTTTTTTCTAATATTTTTTAATTAAAATACAGTTTTTTCTCTAAAAAAAGTTATATTAAAAAACAAGTTTTAACTTGATAAAATGTGTATTAATGATTAAACAAAATTTCATCACAATTTCGTATTTTTTAAAAAAGAATTTAGAATTTTCTTAAGTATGCAGCATTTGCATTTTCTTACGTATGCAGCTTTGCAGCCGATTCAATTCTAGTTCAATATGTGGAAGTTTAACGTTAGCTACAAATTATCGTTGGTTTATATATTTGTTGTATTCACTTAAACTCGCAATTTTTTCTTATAATGGAAGTAATTACGGGAGAGCCTTGGTAAAAGAAATTGTTAAAAATCAACTATAGTTTGTGACGACTTGAAACTTGGACTTTATTACACTAAGATTGAATGAACTACAAAATTGCATAATAAAACTTTTTTTTAATAACAAAAAAAACATAATTTTTTTTTTAGAATTTACTTAAATTGTGTAAAATCGTTGAAGGTTCTTCTCTTCTGGCCCTAGCTAGAAAATTCTGTATACTTTAATTTGAAAATTATACAAACTTTGTTTGTTATTTATAAATTGTCATATTTGGTGCGTTTATAATTATGATATGGGGTATATCTGATATTCATATAAAATTGGATGCAGTATTTTTTCGTTTTCTTGATCGTATTTTTTTGGTTAGTGGTATTATTACTGTTATCGAAAACTTTTTGATGATATCGATGTTATTGTTACCATTATCGATAACGTAACTATCTTTAAAGATAAATATATTATCGATATATATATATATTAATACACATATATCGTTATCGAGTTTTAATCGATTTCTAGTATTTATAGTTATCGTTTTATTTAACTTTACAGTTATCCTAACGGACACTTTTTAACCAGAGACCCATAATATTAATTATTTAATGGTGGAGTATTAAAAAAGTCATCTAAATTGTCGTAAGAATTACAAAAGTTTTTGTGTGAAACATTTTTTTTTTTAAATCATCGATGAGTATTGCTTTGCGACTTTATATTATAAAAGTATTTTCATAATAATTATGAGTTAGAATATTTTTTTTTTAAGTCTTGAAGGGCGGTACTGATTCAGGTCCCTTTCGAGATTAGTTTGAAATAATTCCGGACCAGCTCGGAACTGGTTCAAGACTAATTTAGGACTTTCTTCGGTTTCATTTCGGGTCTATTTCGGGTCTAGTTTAAGACGAGTTTGAGACTAGTTTGAAAAAATTTATTTAACACATCTGATAATTTAGATTTATATTTTTACGTGTAATTTTAAACTTTGTTTCCAGCGCTATGTTATTAAAAAAAATTATCAGTCTCCAGAAAATTTACTTAAAATTTATAAACAAGCTGATTAAAAAATAATAATAAGTTGATAAAATCAAGTAAGTAGTATACATAAATATATACATACATACATATGTTTGTATGTATGTATGTATATTAGTGTACGCACATCGCTATATTTAATTCGATTACGCCATCTGAGCGCAATAAAAATTATGATTGAGTAGGAAACAAGGTTTCATTTATAATTGCACAGAGCAGGCAGAGGAGTCGATTGTTTTGTATTTATGTATGTACATGTGTATGTATGTATATAAAAGGCAGCTGACACTATTTTATGACTTCCAAGAAGTAATCAGCTACCTAGTTTAAGCTTAACGCTCGTTCCACAGCTTGGTTGCCAAAAATGGACAGCCCAGTCTTTGTTTTTTGTTTTTTTGTTTTTGAAAGTCACAAGGTGGTGATGGCAGTCGTCGTAATGGCGGTGAACGGTCCGTGGCGAACTTCGACACGAAATCTTTGTTGTAGTCATACACGCCGCTGTTAACTTCATGCCTTTTGCTGCCTCTCCTTTTTTTGTTTGTTTTTTTTGCTTTTGTCTTATTTCTTTAGAGCATCTATGTGAACAAAATTAATACGAATCATTATTAAATGCTACTCAGGTGTGAAATGGAAATTTATGAGACACAAATAATATTTTAGCTGTCAAAGAATTGCGCAAAAAAAAGGCAACGAATGGTCAACGCCAAAATACAACTTCGCAATAAAAAAAAAACAGAGAAAAACAGAGAAAAGGGAGTCGAGTGGGGCAGCTAAGGAAGAAATGCACAAACAGGCATACAAAGAAGCAAAGCAGCTTGCAAGGAGGAACGGTGTTGGAAGGTATTAAGCGACGCGTTGGTGAGTAGAATGTGTACAAACAACATCCATTGCAGTGTGGGCATAGCCGCAGGAGCTGTGGTAGGAAATTTAAATTATTTATAACTACCTGGAATAAGCGATTTATAACCGACGCATGCAAATTTGTGTGTAGATGTCTGCATACAAGTACGACTTTTGTATGGGCGCATGCGTGCCACAAAGTGCTGAAGACTTGTACCAACAAATATATGTACATATGTATGTGGAAATATGACAAGGCCAATTTCTATTGCTTCGTTTTTGGTTTTGAATTTATAGCGGAAGTTGTGGTGGTGATTTAGTATTAGAAGGTCATAATCAGATTTCGAACTTGAATATTCAAGCAACATAAATGTGGAGTTGCTAGAGATGACAGTTGGAAAAAAATTATTTCCATTCAAATCGGTAAAGAAAAATTTGTACATATCGATTAACATTTTTTAGAAAATAAACAGGTAATATTTCATAAGCTGAGATATAATTAACACACTCATTGCTTTAATAATAATCTTCTAGCGATTGAAATAAAAAGTTATTTTTCATTTACAAGTTTTAATTTTTTACGCCAGGAAAGTGCGGTATCTGCTTAAGTTCTTATAAAATTTTTATTTAATGAGTTTGTATCTACATATGTAAATAAAAAAAAATTGTGTTCACAAATTTTCTATTTTTGGTTAAAGAGTAAATTTTCTTATATAAAAATGTTTTTTGAAAAATTTTTAAATTTTGAGCATCATAAACACTGTTTTTTTTTTTGTTTTTAAAATAATAAATAATTTTTATCCCTTCTACTTAATTCATACAGAGAACGAAAAATAACACTGAAGATGGCACAACGCCGAAACCGGTTTGTTTCAAAACCAAATTTGACAAGGATCGACGGAAAATCGTTCCAAAATACATCATACAAATGTTGGAAGAAGATGGTTTAAATTAATGTCTATTCGATAAAAATCGGATTTTTATGCTTTACAATATTAAATCCACTCACGAATCATATTGTAAATAAAGAGTTAATTGTGAAGATTTAGAAGTTTGATTTGATCGATTTTAAAACGATATTTCAACAATTCTACGTTCTTACAAGAAGGCGAATTTTGATGCCCAATTAATGTCTTTTGTTTCTGTAACAAAAATCATAGAAACAAAAAAAAATTTTTTTTAATTTACAACAATTTTACAAAATTACAACATTTTTAAATTAAAAAAATATCATTTTTTTTTGCTATGCAGTTATAGCTTATTGAATTTTAGTATCCTCAAATGCAAATTTCAAGTCGCTTAAAGTTACCGTTAGTTTTTGTGATTTTTTGCCGCCTAGGCAGCAAACGTTTCAACCCAATTAATTTTTATATGGAAAGAAAACGCTACAACCGCGCAAAAAAAATCCAAAAAAATTCATGGTAATTAAGTGACTTGAAACTTGAATTTAATGCACTGATTACTCGAAAAAGTTAAAAAAAAATTAACTATAAAAATTTCAAGGTTTTGATGAAATTTTCTACATACAATCATACATATTATATGTACCTATGTACATATGTCTAATGTCTACCTATACTCGTATAAAAATAAATCAATTCCCGGAAACATTTAATCTTTCTAAAGCATTTGCAAAACAATGCCAAAGCTCTCAACGTTAAAGTAATCCACACTCTACAACACAAAAAAAAAAAACAAAACAAGAAATTAAAACAAAACGCGTCCATCAACATTTAACTGTATTTTCACGAGTGCCTACTTATTTATGAGCCATTGGCACTTATAAAATAAATATATTTTTTTTCACAACATTTATCAAGCGTCTTGCAAAAAGAAATTTGTACACATGCACGATCAATAAATATGCACATATGTATGTCTCTCCATTGATATTCGCTATAAAAAAAATCTGATTTTTACAACTAAACAACTCACTTTAACGCCTTGCCGTTAGTTTTTTAAGTGTTTCGAGCGACTGCCAATCTTATGTCCATCAAAATTTTCGATAAACGCTTTTCAAACTTGCTTTGCAAGCGCATAAGTAGTTACATATGTATGTATGTATGTATGTATGTACATATGTGTGTTTCAAAGTGATTTTTTGTTTTCGCCCGAGCATGTTTCGTATGCCAGCCAAGTGATATGTTCGCATATCGAATTTCCCCTGGCGTCTTGTCGTAAATTAAATGAACCGTAATTACTGAACTAATTATTAATTGACATGAGTTTGGCGCCAGCCAACAACAAGCGTCAAGTGCCTGTTGATAGTTAAAAAAGAGCAAGGCGCCACACACACACAAATATGTATACAAAGCAGCACTTAAATGTGTAAAAAAAAAAAGAGTTTATAAAAAAACAAACAAAAAGCAGAAATTAAGTCTTTTAAATTTGCTGCACTACAGTCAAAAGAAAAAAAAAACTCTGCTGTAATACTCAAACGCCCTGTGTGATCCTTGCAAGATCGTTGTTTTTTGTTTTTTGTTGTTGTCTTGTATGCCGCTTAATTTCTAATTTCTAAAAACAAATTTTCTTTGATTGTGTTTGTCGCGTCTCCTCGGTTTGCATTGATGAGAAAGCACTCGAAACCATTTTATTTGTTGTTTATTATTTTGCAGCAGCACTTCAGTACAATTACAAGCATTTGTACATTTAATTTTTGTACGATATATTGATAAATTATTATGTAATAATGTTCAAGTGATCGCATAGTTTCATGCCTTTACTAATGATTGTTACGGTCAGCGCTTTGTGCAAGTTCCCGTTAGCGAAAAGTTCAGGTCGCAGGTAGAATTTAGGAAATGCGTACTGAACCAGCTGGCATTATTGAGCTTATATTATCGATTTTCTAGAACTTTTCCCAATAGTATTTCAGAAAGCATTAAATGAACTTTAGAATTAGTGAAATGTATTTTAGAATAGTCAATTGTACTTCAGCAAACGTAAAATAAACTTCAGAATAGTTTCGGAAAGTGTAATTGACTATTCAAAAGTTCATTTAACGATTTCTAAAGTACAACTGACTATTCTGAAATACATACATTTTACGGTTTCTGAAACACAATGGACTGTTCTGAAGTACATTGATGCTTTCTGAAATTCTATTGTAAAAGGTGTTGTTCCCAACAGGCTAAAGTTGTAGCTGCCTGTTAGCCTATGGAATGATGCGCTTTAAGCTCTTTCACGCTCATTTCTCTCCTATGGTTTACGAGATCAAATGTCAATTCGGTTAAGTTAGTTAGAAGGCATAATTGTTCCTTATTAAAAAGTTTAAGGTCTCTCCTTCGAAAGCCATTACTGTATTTGCTCATCTTGATCTTTAGATCACCTCTGCTAGGTCGTTGACAAAAGGTTATTCCGACAAAACTGGCGGCAAATCAACTTAAAAATTAAATTTTCCTCCCCTTCTTCAACTTGACTTCCTCTGCCAAGAGAATTTGTTCGCATTTATACCCCATCGTTGGAGTATTGACGGAATAGCACAAAAAACTATTATTACCTCGAGATTCACAGCAGTAACTTTCTAATGGAAATTTTTCAGAGTTGAAATTTATTTTAAGATGATTTCATAATAAATATGTTTAGATCGGAATTCTGTCCCAGCACTCACTAATCACAAATAGAGACTTTTTAGTGGTAAAATATGTAGATTTTGAGTTCATATTTTGTATATTCGCCCGGTTGTCACTCGCCTCTAATCTCTAAAATATAGTTTCTAATTTTTCATCTGTCGGAAAAGTTATGCAGGTTTAATTTGAAAACGTAAAGGTGCCGAAAGATTTCAAATAAGAATAATATTATCTGCGACTATTAGTTTACCACAATGTAGTGTGGTGAATTTTCTGCGATTGTTGCAAGTAGTATAGAAAATAACTGTACCTGTCACTAATTGAAATTGTCTCAAATTAGTGATTAGTATCAAATACCTGTATCCTCTCACTACTTTTCTTGGGAGGAGGAAAAGTTTTCGTCGCTATCAAAATGAAATAAAAACTTTTTATATACACACTTGAGTGAACTTTTGATTGTGCTTGCTTAGATCAGAACCTCTTACCTTTGCCGTAGGATGAATTGCCAGCGCTACTGGGTTACCATGACTCAATAATGTAAGGTTGTGTTAATCAGGCAACAACAAAATGTCCCGTTTGACGACTATCCTACCGTATGTCAGAAACGGCTGCTTTGCTTTGTTTATGTATATATTTTCATGATACAAACAGCTATAAAATTAATGGAAACAATTAAAAAAGGTAAAAACTATAGAAATGTACATACATATTGCAAATTAAAAGCATTATTTCTATTTTTAGTGAACTTCAATAACATATGCTAACATTTATAACACTAAAGGAGCATTTGCAATGCCGATGGATTCACTTCATTCAGCTCTGCGTCGCACATCAAGCGGAACACGGAAAAATTAGTCGCCCATCCTCCTAGGCTTTCCGCAAATATCGCACATAACTTAAATTTTAGTTTTTAGCAAGATTTTTCACAAAAAGTAACGCGTAGTCACAAAACACAATCCTATCGCAAATGAAAATTGTAAACAATAAAACGTAAACAAAGGCAACACACGTGATAGTTTGACATAACGTCATTGCCAAATGGAATAAGAAGAAGCACGTCTTTTGTCGATGTCACCTGTAATAGATACATCTTGCTGGGTTACATTCCATCTCAAATTACAACTAATTGCTCGCAAGTGATGAACAATGTGCCGTTATTTATGTTGACCTTTCAATTTATGCACTTACAAACATCTTCATTCTGTATGATTATTAGTAATTTATTTATTAAAATGTGTGTTCTAATGTTGTACGTTTGCATAATTGCTGAACGAATAGAGTAAATTTATTGGAGCAAAGAAGATTTGGTTTTTTAATTGAAGTACAGTAGTTGGATTTTTTTAAAACTACATATTTAAAAAATGCGGTGCCTTTGAATAATTTCCAAATGTAGAACCGATGGTCGCTTTGAAATTTTGAACGTACTTCCTAAAACTTCTATTTGAAATTTAATAAAAACTGGTAAGAAAAGTTAAATTTGGGCGAAATCGATTTTTATATACCCTCGCGATGTATTTTTATATGGGCGGTGCCCACAATTTCATAAGAATCCCGTTTCTTTGTTTCAAATCGCTGCTAATATTAAACTTTACTCAAACTTGTTCCATTAAATACTGAAAAACGAAGTTTTTTGCATTTCAACAAAATTTCCTTTATAAGGAAGTTGGGCGTGCTTATGGTCCGATTTCAAAAATTATTGACAGTGATGCTAATGATGTCAAGGACAATATGTTCACCAAATTTTGTGACGATACCTTACATCGTTGTTGAGATACTTACAGACGTTTTTATTATAAGTGGGCGTGGTAACGCCTTTGAACTTGAATGTGAAAATTGTTCGTTGTTCATTCGAGAACAAAGTCATTCTCCAGTAAAACGAAACCTTCGTTATACGAAATCCAGATAATTCTCGAAAGAAAACTTTTCGTTCTCATTTAAATATTTCTACTGCATATCAGAAAGCCCTTTTCGAACGTTCGCCACAATGTTTATTTAGTATTCATTTAGTATTTATATGTGTATGTTATGTATATATACACACATACAAACATACATGAATGAACATAAAAATCTGTTGATTTTTTCAGCTTGTCATCATTTTTTATTATATTACCTTACATACATATTTACATTAGTTTGGCCCTTGAAGACTGATTCAGTTCAAAAATATTTTACTAAACTTTATTTATTTAATATACTTTTTATGTGTATTTTATGAAAAATTTTAATCTTGTTGTTTTGGTTTATGCGTTTTAAATATTTATAAATCTACATGTAAAATAAATTTGTAGATATTTTTATTATTCAATAACATTGGTCTGGCGCCAGTCTAAATATTTACTCGTCCATATACAATCCATTTCACAACTATAAGCGCATAACATATGACAATTTATCTTTCTTTTATAAAGCATATATTATTTTTCATAGGAAATACATTTCATTGTCTTATAAAAAATCTTAAAACTTTGTACATACAGCTATGGACAGAGAAATAGCGCACTTTCCAAGAATGATATAAAAAGCTAATATTTTTATGTGTAAGCATAGTGAAAACGTTATTTTTGCATGGGTTTTTTATTTCATTTTAATATTAACAAGAAAACATAAAAAAAATCACAATTCAGTGCAAACAAAAGTATTCAGTCCATAAAATATTGAGTTGTCTCATTTTGATCTGGACACCCAAATAGCACACTTTTCTTGATCTGCAACAAAAAAGAATGTCGTATTTAAAAATGAGATAACTTAGTTTGTACAATTATTTACCTGCCTAGTACTTTGTAGAATAGCCTTTACTTTTAAAAACTGCATCACACCTACGAGGCAAACTTTCTACCAACCTTTGGCATTTCTCCAAAGGAATAGAGTTCCACGCTTCTTGTATTCCTTCCCAAAGTTCATTGCAGTTCTTAAATTTTTTTTGCCCAACCTTAACCTTAACATCGTTCCATAAATTTTCTATGGGATTAAGGTCAGGGCTTTGTGCCGGCCAATCAAGAACTGCAATTTTTTCTTTGAAAAACCAATCTTTCACCACTTTGGCTGTATGTTTTGGGTCGTTATCCTGCATAAATATCCAGTTTAGCGGCATGAACTCAAAGGAATATGGCACGACTATCTCTTAATTTTTTATGAATAACAATTAATATAATGCATACTAAAGGTGCGCTATTTCTCTGTCCATAGCTGTATATTTGTAAATTTTGTTCAATAAATTTTTAGAAATTTTTTTTTGAGTATGCAGCTTTATAGCCCGTTCAATTTTAATATCGTTGATATGAAAAAAAAATTAACAAAAACTCTTCTACACTTTATTTCATATATACTCGCAACACATGCTCGAGATTTGTAGCGCTAACCCGTCAGCAAAAAAAAATAATGATTAAAATCTAACGATAGTTTGTAGCCTTTCAAAAATTCATTTTATTGTAATAAAATTTAGTGAATTGAAAAACTGTTCACTCTAAAAATTCTAAAAATGTTTAAAGGTTCGAAATTTTGGTGCAACTTGTTTGTTCATTTTAATTTTGTATAAGGTTTGAAAATTTGATTTGTATATGGTTTTAACAAGAGCATAAACTGTGTTTTAATTGAAAAAGTATGTAAATGAAAAACAATTTTTAAAAAATTATTGATATGTGGTGCGGTTATTATTTGGAGGCGGAGTATATACTTATGTATGTATGATATACATATTTCCACAGATACATACACACACGCATTACATATTTTGTTTTTAAGTATTTTTTTTTTACATTACTTCAGTATCGTTTCTTGCTGCCTACCTACAAAAACACAAATATATTTTCGCTACAGCTTCATTATTTATAATTTTTCTCCTTTTAGGTAAATTGGTAATGGCTGCAGATACTGTTGCAGATACTCCGAAGGTTGAGGAGAGAGCTATGAATGGTAAGTGTAGATAATATAAACTTTATGAATTTGTGAAACAATAAGTGGCAGGGATTTTATGTAAAGCGCATTTAAAAAAGAAATAAGAAACGTATCCAAAAAATTTTGAATTTTTGGTTCACGTAAAAATTTTCACGTCAAATCTCGCTTCGAAAAAGAATTCCAAAAAAATTGTTTTCACGTTTCGATGCAAAAAATTATAATGAGTTAAAATTTGTACGTACAAAGAGCTTTTCTCTATCGGGCGACAGTGCCGTCTGAGTTTTTGCTAGCAGGAAATGTCTAAAAAGATGAACGCAGTCGTTTAAAAAATTCAGCAAATGTTCCTTTCCTATTTAGTTCTCCCTTAATTTCCAAAATTGTATGTCTGTCGGCGAATATTTTGCATTTTGTGAGCGATTGAATTAAGTTATATCCACACAAATTTTGAAGTCGATTTTGATTATTTGATAATTTTTTTTATTAAAAGTACCGATTTTGTCAAGATGCAAATACAATAGCGACTCTTTAGCGATCCTCGATAAGTTATTAATTTTTAAATAACTCTTTCAACCCGCAATATTTTTTAAAATGAATCCAATTTAAAATTTTTCTATTCAATCAAATCTGTTCACAAATTGAAGCGTAAATACATATTGACACTTTTGGACAATTTATTTATCCTCCAATTATTTAAAATTATTTTTCAACTAAACCATCCTTAATTCTCTAACGAACACCATAAAAAACTATTTTTAGAATTTTATAAAAAATGTAGTAAACAATTATAAAAATTTCATCAAAATTTTAAACTTTAAAATTTAAGAACTTTTCTGAGTACGCAGTTTTTTAGCTAATTAAATTTTAGTACAACAAAGTACAACAAATTTTCTTCACTTAAAAAATATAAGCGGCTATGCCTTGTATGCAGGAAACTGCCAGTAAAAAATTGTCATAAATCAGGCATAACTTGTAGACACTTGATTCTTGCACTTTCTAACACTAAAATTGGATAAACCAAAAAACTTTCGAAAAGTTGGAAATTTTGATAAAAATTGTGAAATCACTGCACATTTTGTAAATAGCTTAAAGAATGGGTGTTTGGTTTTCTTAGAGATTGAAACATATTTTAGTTGAAAAATAATTTTAACAAGTTAGTTAGTTAAGAATAGAAAACATCTGATCCGATGTGCTTTTGCATATAAAATAATGTTGTTGGTAATTTGCAATTAAATACTTTATATTTAATTTTATCATATCATAAAAGTATGTCAATATCGAATATAACGCCGCGTTCCCTGCAACGAAATCCCTTTGGAGAAGCTCACGTCTTAAGATAGCTTTCTCTTCATGTTTCCATGGAAACATCAACGTCAAAAATATTTGATTAAAGAAAAGGAATTTATCAACGATTTTTTATATCTATGACATGCATTTTGCTTTCTTTAAGTAAACGAGTATATTACGTCATACATACATATATATTTATGTGCGCTCAATTTAAAACACATTTAAATTCTTTTTTCAAACATCAAACTGGTGTGTTCTTCACATTGTTATACTACGTATCTGATATGAATGTACTTTATCTTAAAATCTGCCACTTAAACTGAACTTATTTTACATTATAACGGTTGATTATATTTTTTAACTGATAATTGTTGGCTAGTCAATATTATATGCACATAACACAATTTTGTTAACTTTGGTTTTGTATGGACTGTATGTCTGTTGTTTGGTTATGCCAATGCGTAAATCCAATTTCTTTCATCTTATTCATCTCTTCGCCAAGGAAACTGATGTACTCTTCTAAAACCCTACAACAGGCCCCTATGTCGCTTCCTTTGAAAACTGAAATATTTTTATATGCTCAGGAAAGGACATTAGAATTTGATGAATTTTCTCTGCAGCATATAATTTTTTGCACCTCGCCAAAGTAAAATGAGAAATCGTTCTGTTGAGCTAAAAAAAAGATTCAGATGCCAATCAAACCCTGACCGCCTTTAATGATATGAATGAAATAGATCAGAATATTCCTACTCTTTCAATCGCTTCTGAATATTCACTGATTTCGACTGAAATGTCAGCGAGGGTGAGAGTTTGGACCACAGGTAGAGTGGTGTTAGATAATCTTGTAGAACTCATAAAAGAGCTCAAGCTTTTAACTATTATCGTTGAAGATTTTACCCCTAATAATGTCTTTCAAAGATCGTTAGTTAGTCAAGATCGTAATCATCTATTGGAGAATATTTTTTTGGCCTCTTGTTCGTCTCATCGTTTAATTTATGTTTGGCACTCGGCCGCCGATCGGTAAAGGTGTCTGAGTAGCGACTTGTCTGCAAGCAGATTTCTCGGCGAGATTGACCTTCGGCTTCCAAAAAGTTAGCTTTCTAATATTGATCGCAGAATTGGATGCAACTACGAGAATGTAAAAGTCTATGGGTAGCTTGAAAGACAGTTTCCGAACTCTAATAAGATACAATATGCGTGTTGGGTTTAGTTGGGTTTTTTTTTCAGACAGAGATGAGCAGATGATCGTAACATATTTTGAAAGCAAAACCTAAAACTAAAGATGTTGCAATGATAATCTTTCAAGAGAAATAAGGACATTGGTATCAAAATACTTTTTGAGTTGGAAGTTTATTGCAATATACTGATGATGTATTTTTTATGTAGGCCAGAATAAAGAGGAACAACTGATCATGCATCAAGGATCGATAGTAAAATAATATTTGTACCGAATTTGTTGGTTGATTATTACTCCTGAGCACTTCTTTGACTCCAAACATTTACTGTTGCAGATAACCAATTAAATCTTTTTTTTTAGTTCTCGCCATTAGCTGGGAATCTAAACAGAACACACCCGATTTATAGTGTTGCTCTGTGAAATTGTTTATATATGTTTGTATATGTACTTATGTATGGGTGTGTACATAAGTGCAACATATGCACGTACATACATATGTATGTATATATATACGATTATTTAAGTAAGCCTTTATGTACGCGTACTTCGGTTCAATGCAATGCGACTCGAAAGAAATTCTACGAAAAAATAAGTTGATTGTGAAGTGCCTGAGAAGTGCATACACATGAATATAAGACAACTTTTTTTGTATATATCTCTTTATGTACATATATACTCAATATAAATACATATGTGCGTGTTTGTATGCATCATTTTTTTTTTTGTGTATTCTTCACATATTTGTATGTATATTTATAGCTCACGGCGGGTATCCCGCCAAGTCAAACAGCCACGCCAGACATTCTGGCAGTTCCATTAGACACAATTACAATAGAATTGTATCGAATTTACCAAGAACACAAAAAAAAGAGAGATACACATTTTTCAAATGCAACAGAAAGACGAGCAATAATAAAAGAAAAAAGTGAAGATTCCAATAAAAGGGGAAAAAAGTCGACTGAGTTTTCATAAGTCAATGAACAGAGTTACCAACGTCCGGAAGTTGTTAAGTAAATTTGGATTTGTCAGCAAGGTTTTTTTTTTTTACAATTATAGCGCCATAATCATTGTAGTTAAAGTCAACTGGACATTTTTTGACATTATTTTCGATGAGATATCTGTCCCAAGAGCTGATGCTAACTTTACTAAGATTAACTTGACTATGATTATGGCCTATAGATTTTTATCTACTTTAAAACAGAGAACGAAAAATAACACTGAAGATGGCACAACGCCGAAACCGGTTTGTTTCAAAACCAAATTTGACAAGGATCGACGGAAAATCGTTCCAAAATACATTAAAACAGAGATATATTTGATTTTTCAAATAATGAGATGAACCTACTTTTAGTTTGGTATTTCAAAATATGGCTATTGCGTAATCTATTCTACCCAGCATTTTTTCTAAAATGGGCACTCAAAGAAATTGCAACAGCGTCCCTAATAAAATCGATCGAGGTGTCTGGGTTTTAATTTCTTTTGAATATTTACTCACCTACTAAATCGCTTCAAGGAATGAGTGGCGGCAGTGTTGCGGAAATTTGCGGAAGATTGAAGGACGAATAACTCGAAATTAATGCTCCAAAAACATTGTACGTATAGTGGTTTCAGTCTGAGGTAGACAGTAAGAAAAACTAAAATCGATTGGCTAGTTGAAACATGGCTTTTGGATCTATAATGGTGCATTCAAAGTTGCATTTGAATTCTTTTGCATTTTTTTAAGGAAAGGAATTGATAACAGAGCACAGTAGCATTGCAACAACCAGCACAGCTGATGAAATAGTAAGAGTGACTTTCCGGGTTGTGAGTTCCTTTAACTACCAGCGAACTACTCTTGTAAAAATCACTGCTAAGAAACGTGCTTGGAAGATCACCTTTGAGGCTACGGCTAAGTTCTCTCGTACAGTTGGGTCTCGGAATCAGCTTAGTGAACGATGGGCAACAAATATAAAATGTGCGAACTGAATGTAACTCGAGCCAACTATGGAGCAACGATCCTCAAAGAAGCTCAACTAAGTCTTCTGAAGCCGCAAATCCATAAAATGGGGCACCATGTCTACACTGTCGTAGCTATTTGGAAGCCGTTGATGTAAAATCCTGTAAGCATTTCCTCTACAGTTCTGCAGTTGTGAGAGAAGGGCTCAAGTTTGTACATCGGCTTCTCTCTTTTACTCCAATATTTTAGACAATTTATAGATAAACTGGCATTCGATGACAAACGAAGTCACACTACAACGAGGTTCAATCACTCTCAAACGGTATCATTAAACTTCGGCAACAAAACAAATCGGATTTACCTTAAATATATAATTTTTATTCCCAAGCTTATAGTTATATCTTCTCTTAAATGGTCTTAAAGTCCGTTTTAGTGAGAGGTCAATGGCTAAAATCTTAAGTAAAATTTTCTAAAAAAAAGCTTCCTTCGCCAAAGACCAGCAATGGCTACGAGTTAAAAAAAAGCAGCCTATGGAAGCGTTTCCTAGATTTTATATTTTCGAAATTTATTACTTTCGTTGGCATCCCTGCCCTTGAAGAACATACACACATACTTTATCGGACCACAAAAGGTAACAATTCCAAAATTTTTTGTGTTTTTTTTATTTCTCTGATTTCGTATAACAACTTAAATCGATGAAGTAGACAAAATAAAATGATATTAACTTTTATTCGGTATCGTTAGGATTAGTTTTATTATTCAAATCCGCGTGTTTAACTTGGTGTGTCTTCCAAGAAATAAAAGAGTGTATATAAGAAAACAAAAAAAAAAATATATTGGCGGCACACAAACCACTGGCAGGTCATTTTATTCCAGACACAAATAACAATGCGTATTCAAAAGAACATATCGAATCGAATCGAAACGAAACGCTGGGGTTGTGCGCGAACAAAAGCCTTAAAAAAAGGTACGACAGCATTCGAGCAGATGTCTGCTGCAACAGTTTTTGGCATTAACAAAGAACAAAAACGGCTTAGAATATACAAAAAAAAAAAAAATACTTGAAATACATCGTACATACATATCTATCTATGTATTGTGTTTTTTGTTGTTGTATCTTTTGAAGAAGTATCTCGACTGCAGACGCAATAAATGACAATGACACACAAATCTGTCTTCTATGCGCGACGCTACATGTCTACCAAATTAAATGAAATGAGTTGGACAAAATCACAAACATTACGAACGAAAGAATGAAAAAGTAAACGAAAACGAAAATGAAAATGAGTACACAAAATCAAAATGAAGTTAGAAAATAAAAGAGCATCACATAAACACCGAAACATGTCACTTGAAGTGTTGTTGCATTTAAATCAGTGTTGTCCAACGTGACTGTGTGCACGTTATGCTTGTGTTGGTTATTAGCGTACATTCGGAAAGCTACAAGCAGACAACACGAATACGGAACAGTGCGTACAAAGAAGTAAACGTACTTTTCAAAGATTACGGTCAACTAAATTATCTATATTTATTTCTTTATTATATTGCTTAATTCTAATGAGATCAGAAATGTGATTGTTTGATAGTAGATTTCTATATTTGCTTTGAATATGCTTTAAAGTGGAAAATGCCACTTCGCAACTGCATGTTGATCCGAACATTGAAAATATTTTTAAAATTTCATCTTTCGCTAGTGGATACTTTTTTTCATCAATCATTTTCCAAAAATCAATACCGGAGTCAATAAGTAACAACATCACACGTCAATGGATTATCATATAGGTTTATAATTGGTTGTATTTGAGCTAGATCTTTAAATCACTTGTTGTAATTTTCTAAAATGTGGGATATAATTTGGCTATAGTATTCTAATTTATTTGTGATTGAAAATTCCTCTGCAAGTGATGATAGGTTTGGCATACTTATTAAATTCAAAATTTCCTGCATTTCTTTACCTTCATCAAAGCATTGCAAAACATTGTCGCATAAGTTTCTGAAAAACTCGCCATCAGTGAAAGGTCTGCCTTGCTTTGCTAATGCAAGTGCAACAACAAAAGATACCTTTTCACGTGGGCTTACTTTTTTGTTTGCCATAGGCTGAGAATTTAATTGTAAATAAAATTTTCTTTTGTAATTATCAAGAAGACTTTTTCGGGCGTCTCCCTCGATATTTACAAGATTTTTGTGACAACGTTCATAATGTCTTTTTATATCATGTTTGCTACAACGCTTATTTTTTTATAACAAATTAAGCATTCTGCATGCTTTTCATTGTTCTCAATAAAAAAATAACATATTTCCCAAATTTGTTGGAAAATTTTTAGTGCGTTCTGTTTTTAAAGCGTAAAACGTGAATGGTGTTGCTTGCTTGAAATTCTAGCGTCAACTGATCGCAAAATTCTGCTTTGCTTGCCTACGAAGTTGAATACAGTAGCACAATCGTGCTTTCACAGACACTTGTCGGTGTGAGGTGTCTGGCTTGCTGTTCAACTGTCCGTGCGCTATTGTGCGCATAGGCCGTGGACAACGCTGATTTAAATCAATGTCATAGCAGCACAACTGAAGAGAAAAATAAAAAATTACACACCAACAATGGTGCGCGGACACTCCAGATACTCGTACTTATGCACCAATCAAACCAAAAAAAACAAAAAACAAAAAAGGAGTTTAATGACGTACCGAATTGTGGAAGGGGTAAGGAAGCGGCTTTTTCCTGCAACACTCAAAGTGCCGAGCAAGACACAAATCTGATTATCAACGTGTTGTTGTCATTCAAAATTGTTGATGGTTGAATTGTGGCAGCGCAGGATTTACATTAGTACATATGTACATACTTTCCTACACATTTACATAAAGTTTTTAAATATATGTACCTATATTTGAATATTTTTTTACGCTTACCATGTCTTTATGCTGCCTTTTATTTTTATACTTTTTTTAGTGCGCACACGCTTGCTTTTTTGCTCTGACATTTTTTTTTAATTGAATTTTATTTTTTAATTTTTCCTTTTCATGTAAAATGTGTCAACGTGGGCGAATGTATTTTAAATTTCAGTCAAAATGCAGACAGTCTTAACGAGTGGTGCGTTTAGTTATAACTACAGTGCATGTCAAAATTATAGCACACCCACACATATTCACAAATTTGGAAAAATAACTTTTCTTTTAGTTAATTTCAAGTAGTCTTTAATTAAAACATATATGTATGTATGGTATAGTTATTCTCTAACAAAACCATACAACCAGAGCATCAAGTTTAGTACAAAACTAAAAAAAAAAATTTTAACGAATAAATTTTCAATAAAATTGAAAAGTAAAATAAATTCAGAATATGTTTGGGTATTTAGTTTTATATCCCATATCCCAGAGGATACAAATTTCCGTTGATTTTATTTAAATTTATGTTGTGTAAACAATTAAGCTTTCGTTACGGATAAAATTTGCGTTAAGGAAGCATACAATTTGTTACAGCTTCTTGAATATTTAATTTTTTTTTAATTTGTAGAGCGAGACTGGTTCAGTATCATTTCGGGACTAGTTCGGGATCATTACGGGACCGTTTCGGGATTTGTTAAGAACTATTTCTAGTTTCAAGTTCTTGACTATTTTATGACTAGTTCTAGTACTATTGAGAACAGCTCGTGACTATTTCGGTACTAATTTGGGTAAATTTTTAGTGATGTCTCAATACTTTTATGTATTGATCGATACCCGACTTAAAAAGAGCCCCAAACTTTCGATACTCGGCGAAGTTTTTATGTATCGAACCGGTATTGGGTATCGAAAAGTAAGATTTGGGTACCTCGATTTTTTGCAAGTATTTGGTTGCTAGTTTTGGACAACGAAAATTAGGCACATTAATATTCCCTTTGTGACTGGTTCACATACAAGTTTATGATCATTTCGGGTCTAATTCACGACTTTTTTTGGTTTGATAGACTGTTTTAGTTATACATATTTCAGGAAGATTTTAGTTTTGGATAATTTCGAGACATGTTTGGTACTATTCGGAGATTTTCGTGACTAGTTGGTATCATTTTGGTACTAATAAAGGACTATTTCGGCACCGTTTCAAGACTCGTTCGATATCAATTCTAGACAATTTCACTACTTTTTTTATAAACCTTTCCGGACAATTTTTATATATTAGTTCGGGATCTTTACGAATTAGTTCGTTACTAGTATTGAAATAGTTCTGAAAAAATCTATAACTTTTATATTATTGAACATTTAAGAAATTTGAATAAATTTTAAGCTCTCAGGTGGACATAATACTCCTTTATACGATCATATTAATAAAGAAAATATTTTTCGGTTTTTTTTTTTAATTTTTTGTTTTTACTCCACTCGAGCAAAAGCTGAGAAAAAAAACATTTGATGTTTGAGAAATAACTTAAGCTTAATTTTAGCTCAAACCGAATTATTAGTGATAACAATTATGCTACTTCGCTGAAAAAAACAACGTTTAATTGATTTCATGGTTTAGATCAGAGAAAATTTTCGAGAAATAATACTCGTTTAAGCGCATTTTGTGGCCTAAGTGGAAATGCAATGTGCTCTTTTTAAGCGAAGTAGTAAAAAAGGAGTAAACATAAATTATAAAATTCCTTTGTTTTTCTTCGAATTTAGACAAGAGACGCTAATTACCTTACAGTTGGTGCTAAATGCTGACAAAAAAAAACAACGAAAAAAGTAGAATAACAGTGTGGCCGGCTGGCCGCAATTTAGAGGTGATAACTCCAAAAAAAAAAACGACGCCTCTCAGTAATTAATAATAAATAAAACAAAACTAAAGTAGAAAAAAAGCAGAAAAAACCTTTGAAGCAGAATAAAATAAATGAAACAAATGAAAAACTGGAAAGAAGCACACAGTACAATTTTTTTCAAAGGGTGTTAATTAATAGCCTTCACCTTAACTGCGCGCCCAATGCAACACCGCAGCTACATTGCCCCACCACTGCCACCGCTGCAACGCGTCGTCTCCGTCCAACGCTAAAAACGACTACGCGCGACCACGCACTGCCGAGCGCGGTCATTTTGTTGCTGCAGCGCGTGATGATTTATATGCGGCCTACCAACCAAGCGCAACGACCGTTGAGTCAAGCAGTTCGTTGGTTAGTCGGTTGATCGGTTGGGCCACGGTTTCACCCGTTGACCCGCGTAAATGCGTTCTCTGATGTACGACTGAGTACCCTGCTGATCCCGGCTCCACTCATTTACAGTTGCGTACTGCGCCCGCGTGTGTGTGTGTGTCGAGTGCATTCAAAATTGCTATTCCTTTTTTGTTCACACCTCGGCATAAAAGGTGAAAATACGTGAGTAATTGCATTTCACATTTGGACGGGCGCACCGTCCCCTCACCTACCCGCCAACTAGTTGGCAGCTCGAGATTTGTGCTTGCATTTAGCAGCTGGACCGCCAGCCTTTGGTTGAAAGTTGGACGCTCATCGCTCGCCAGCATCGTCACTGGTGAAGTCGATTATTTTGGGTTAAAGTTATTTCCCTTTGCTTTGCTGTGGAACAAATTGCTGTACTGAGTGTGAACTTTTACACTTCTATGTCTAACGAAAATGTAAATTTTTACAGCAAATAACCGACAAGGCAGAAAATGTAAAAAGAAACCGTTATTTGAGTTTGGTTATGGCAGAAATCCGCTTTGATTAGCTGTCAGTGCGGCTTGTGCTCAAACGAGTGTATCGATTTTAAAACGACGTCAAAAGGGGCCTTCAGCTTACTGGTGGAAAAAGATCGTTTGCGCTGCGGTTACCAAGTTCCACAGCAGTCATTGTAACCCTTTGACCACACAAAGATGAAGTTATCACCATCACAGCCGCTTACAGCAGATACTGGTACTCTTTGTAAAAATAAATTGCTGTGTGAATAGGCTTAGGTTGGAGTAAAAAGAATAGCTTTGAAACCTCAGACAATCAATCTACATGTTTAGTACGAAACTTGTTCACCATTAACCTGCTTAGGCCTACCTTCCGCTTAACTGAACTGAGACAAACAGAGACTTACATATTTCAACTCTCTAAGAATCGTCTACTGAAGCTATCTCCAGCTTACTTTATCTATACAGACTGAAGCAATATCGACCTACCAGGGTTGTGAATTCTCTCTGCAGTGCTGGCACTTAGTTATCTCGAAATAAATACTTCGATTTCATGCCGGATAAAAGCGATCGGTATCCTTTCAAGGTATGAGTAGGAGTAGTTTTGTGTTTGTAGGAGCACGGACTTGATATTGCATTTAGGCTACCAAATCTCTGTAACTTCTTCAAATAGTGTAACACAGTTAAAAAATGTTAATATCTTCTTCTATAGTCAGGCGGCGATCAGAGCCATTCGTTTGCGACGGACTCACATCTCTGTCGAATGCCTTGAATGACTTTCATATCTGACTGGTTAGAGGATATCGGAGTTTCCTTATCGACGACCGCATTGTTTCGACACGATTGGGAACGCTTAGGGAAAATTCGGGCTTACGAAGCGGCCCTGTGATAAACTGCGGGTTGGCTGGAAAGGTATTTCAGGTGACTCAAGGCAAACTTCTAGATTGATAGGGTTCCTGATCGGGCACTGGCCAACAGGAATTTACGCTGCATGACTGAATATTCTGTCCTATGAAAAATGCTCCCTAATCGTATTCAGTGTTATTTTAAACCTGTTGATAGCGTTAGAAATAAAATATAAATAGAAGGATCACAATGGACTGTATCTGTGACTGTGAACCTCTTTGGCACATTGCCACTTAATCAAACTGTTTAAAAATATCCAACCGCGATGTAGAAAGGCACGGACTCTAAGTAAACTCCTTTGTTCAGAGCGTGTGAAAAAAACTTTGCGTACTTTCTGTAAAGCCATGAAAAGACTATGTTTCAGATTGTTGCTGCTGTTAGCGCTAGGGATTCACAGATGTCTTTTTAACAGACTAGTTTGGAAGACTTTTGATTGTACTCTCGCCTTAAGATCTTCAAAATCACGCCAACCGAAAGATCTAAAATATTTTGTATCGCTCGCTATTCTCCTTACATTTATCGGTTCTTTAGTCACCATTTTAGTGGAGCTTCTTTTCAACAAATTCTCACTGAAATTGTACAATCTCTCCTAGTGAGTATGTTAACTCGAAAATTTCCAGCGTCTTCTCGCACATACTTGAGTTTATGCCAAACTACTGTGATTAGATTAAATTTAGTGGCGAAAGTTAGTTAATCACTTGGTCGCCACCCTTCTATTAAATAAACAACAAAAACAGCAACCAACGACAACATCTAAAAGTGATTTGGGGTTTCCACAACAACCCGTAAATGGCAGATAAATGGCCAGAGGCGGATTTAAACTACAAGCGACAAAATGCTGGCTAAACGACTGATCAACTCCAGCTACGTAGCTGATCTTCCAAGCCACATCAATATGTACATACCTACTCGTATAAATATATGTATTTATTTAATATGTTTAGATGTATGTCGATAGACAGCTTAAAAATTAAATGCCAAAGCGTTGAAGTTGAGTTTGTAGTATTTACGAGTACAGCGCGAGCAACACAGTAGCGACTATAAAAATGGTGCAACCTACAATTAAATGGATGTAAGAGAGTCGAGATTATGGAGTGACCAGATAGACATGCCCAGCCAGTTTATAAGTCAACAGAAGCGATATATTATTAACTAAAAATAATACCAATTATTATTGTTGTATATTGTTGGAGCTGAGGTGAGGAAGCGATAAACAACGAGGAAGGCCAGGTTGGTTTTACGATAGTTGCTTAACGGTATTAGCTGGTTAAACCCACGCAAAACAAAGGCAGTTAAGAAAATGCTTGTCAATATCTAACGAAATACAAGCAAACATTAAAAGTTTATAACTATTTATATGCGTATCAAACAAAGGTAGCGAAAACTGGTCAGCAGTTAAAATTTTAGATTAAGCAGAAGTGATAATAAAGATATTGTTTTAAAATTTGAATAATAAATAATAGCAGTTAATGAATTGAAAAAATTGTAGGCGATTGAACAATACAACACTCGTACATTCAATACAAAAGAGTGACAACTTAAAAATAAAATTAAAAAATAAAATTTAAATAATTAAAAAAAAAAAAGTTTGCATAACTGCAGGTTAGTTTAGGTAACCAAATTTGCTAGAACAACAAAATAAAATAACCCAAACATTTTCAGACTATAAAATGCCTAACTTGACCTTAAATAATCAGCAATATTCATTAAAAAGCCCCCATTCATAAAAAGTAAAGTTATTAAAAAAAAGCTTTATTAAGTGAGAAACCCAGCAAACCGAAATTACCGAAATCTTAGCTTAACAATCGGAGTTAGTTGTAGAATTTTTTCGGTAAATCCTATAGAGTGGTTTGGTTGACACAAATTCATAAAGAGTTTTTGTGCGTGTTTTTAATGAAAATTTGAAATGTCTTTCTTTCATGTTTCATATATTTGACTAATAGATGGAGTCTAGCTTAAAAAAATTGTTAAAAAAATTGATATCATATTTAAGGTTTCTTTCTGAAGTAATAGTTTACAGGAAATTTCATACAGTTTTTCTCCATATAGAATTTTTAAATGTGTTCTTTTTTTCGTTTATTTGGAAGTAAATCTACTTTTATGACGTAGGCTAAAGCTAGGGACAACTAAAAGATTCTAATATCTTGAATAACAGATTCCGTCTCAGCAGATTGACTTAGCCGAGGCATATGAGCACCCAGGAGATTTTACACGGCTAGATAGCAAGTGAGCAACTTGATATTAACACTACTTAACGACTTGGAATTCTTTTTTCCATTAATACTGGCGAAAAGCGCTAGTATATCCTTTTTTTAGTTATATTGTTTTCTTCTTTTTCTTGTCCGACAGGGTGAATTGTTGATATTTGTTGGAACGATTTTCCGTCATCCCTTGTCAAGTGTGGTTTGGAGACAAACCGGGTTTTTAGTTGTTTGAAAGAAAGATATCGCCGATATCGTCCCTTTTGAATTTCTTTTAACTTGTACTGAAACAGGGTTAGTTATTCTCCCATCACGATTGAAAGATATGTATGTATTAGACCGTCTCCATCTTCGATCAAACAGTGTACTAAAACGTAAACCGATAGTCAAGATGTGAGAACTCGTTTGACCAGCCTCAATCAAGGGAAAGTAGCAGAATTTCCTAGCCATGGAGGTCGAAACTATATTGATCCCTTCAGTACTAGTTATACAGTTATTCATAGTGCCAGCGACTGAGAGACCAGCCAACCCTTTAAATTTGCCTAAGTGCAATGCGTCGTCTTTTGACAGTGCTTTCTGACACCATCTAGCATTATTTAAAGATTTCTTTATAAATAAAATTTTAACGAGCATATGTACATCTATGATTTTGTCAGTGTTTTCCAGTATCGTCTCCCAACGAATGAGCGAACCAAGGTACGGTTTGTTCCTACATATTTGGATGACAACTCTGAAAAATTGTACGTGGTTAAGATGGCTTGGTTAAATGTTTCGAACAGAAAGATGAACGAAACTTTTATAAAAGCGGATACAAGTAGCATGTGTAGAGAAAAAGTGATAACAAATTCGACATAAATTTAATTATACGATCATGATTCGATCATTAATTAGGCATTATCATGCAAAACATGAGCCATTAACCAAAATACCAGCTGATATTTACATAAATATTCCCATATAACTGTGCATAAATAATACAAATAAAGCGAGTGCAAAAGTTGCTGCTTTGTTCAAAAACATGCGTCTTATAATTAAATAAAAACAGAAAAATAAAATGTCAGGCAGCAATGTTTTAAACAATTCAATTTTTCGGTTAAAATTTGCACACAAATCGCTATTTCATTAGCGCGCGCTAGAAAAGCAAATCGTGTTAATTTTTATAGTCGCGATGAAATTCCGACGCAATAAATACCAATTAACTTAAAAGGCTTGGTTTGCCCACTTCCCCCCCAAATACTAAGTTGAAAGCATTCATAAACAATGGCAACGCGGGCGCGTATGGCAACCCACAACAATGCATTTAATGTGGCAGCGCAGCCAACGAAGTGCCGAGTGTTTGTGTGTCAAAGTGTGTTCGCTGAAAATTGGCAACTCCTTCGTACTCGTGCATTTTAGCGAGTGAGCTAAGTTTTCACAACGCCTGCACATTTTTTGACACGTGTGTTCCAATTTTGTATTTATTTTGACGGCATCGCAAAGGAAAATAACTGCTCGGTACCACAAGCGAAAACATTAAACGCAAAAGAAAAGGAGTGCTGCTGTGGATTGCGAAAATATTGAGTAACAAAAACAATTTGAGAAATAAAAAGAAAAAAATTGGGTGCGCAAAGAAGTGGCGATGCTATGCAGCTGGCTGTAGTTGCAACTTACAGGGCACAGAAGGAAGAAAAATAAAAGAAAACGATAAATACCGAAAACAAAATGCTTGCCTCAAAAACGAAAATTCAACACAAGCAGCAGCAGCATGATGCAAGTAGTGTGTTTTGGGCGGCCCAAGCGCAGCAACGTCCGCAGAGCTGCAATCAAGCACGGCACCGCACCACCGCGTCGCTTGTTTTCAATGGAATGAGCCGCGGTCGAGGTGTGATCTGCTACAAAGTGTAGGAGTCATGCAGCGCGCGCAAGCACTTTTTTTCTGCGGCCAGCTTTCCACGTCTCTTGCCATTGCAATACTCAGCAAAGCATTCCCCAGCAGTAGCCCACTCGGTGTGCAATGTGCGTCGCTTTCGGCTCCATTGGGAGTTGCATGCCGCCTCGCGTTGCAGACATACAAATACATATGTACCACCATCGAGCGTTTGTGCTTAACTAAAATTGCTTTCCTATTTTTTACGAGTTTCTTTTTACAACCAAAGGGTTTTAAATTTCTTACTCGTGCTTTTTTCTTTTTTATTTTTTTTTCTGTTTTGTTTTTGGTTTTTTTTATGTCGCTTATCGCGTCGCGCATTTATCTCTTTTTGACTGACAATCACTTCTGTTTTTGATGATTAGGTGAAACTTTTTTTTTGTATCGTATGTCGTGGGTTGGAATGAGTTGAGGTAACACAGCGTGCGTCTGTCGGTGCTCGAAATACTTCTTTCTTTTCAACGTTTTTGTTTTCGTTGATGCTATTAAGTAATGCAGTTATTTTTTGTGTGGTGCGTAAGTATTGAAGTCACTGCGGCTTCACTAAGTAATTCATCTGGGGATTAGTGGAACAACTTTTTGATTTGAATGACACTAAAGATGCGCGTACATGTGTAGGTGTACATACATTGATCAGACAAAAAAAGAGCTAGATAAAGTTAGATAATTGAAGATTTATTCCGTTTGGAACTATCTTTCCTCGCTAGGTAATGCTCACAAGACAGTGGAACGGTGTTTCTGTCAGGAGAAATTTAAAAGACCAGCACCAGATCAACCACTTTTAATGCTTTTAATGAGGTAAAATAACTAGCCTTTCATTCTAATTTTTTTAAGGGTATCAAAATTATTGTCAATAAGTCATTCTATCTTGCTCAATTTGTTCAATGTGAAATTCAGTAATTTGGTATAATCTCAAGTTTTAAAATTAAAGACTATCTTTGACTTCAAATTAATACCTTTCCTTGCTTTTATGTTTTTATTTTTTGTGTTAGCCTAAATTTTTGTGACCTTCTTATCACTTGGTCAAAATTGAGAGACTTTATTTTGGAACTAGAGTCGTTATTTTGAGACCAATTAATGCCAATTGGTCTACATTGCCATTTTTCGAATAAACGAAAACCGGTTTTACAAAAAGATCGAATAATCGAACACCCTAACAAATACTCATTTTACTATGTGATTATTAATAACAGCCTTTGGAAACAGGGCAGGTAAGTAAGTAATGAATTTATTCAGAGGCACAGCTTTGGCATCTTAAGGCAATGAAATGAACGATAAGCTTGTCAGTAGTGGCTCGGCCTTTCCACAATTGCAGAAGAGTAGGAGCACAATTCTACTGTGGTTCTATATCTCGTAGCCTAACTACACTGTAAACCATCCGACAGCAATAATTAAAATGGAAAAAAATATGATTTTTAATTTCTTTTTATTTCGCCCTCAAATTTCTTTAGAGTTAACTCTGAGCTTCTCTTACATCATAATACGTATTTTCAGCCGTCCACATTAAGTTAGTTTAAGTACCGCATCGGAGCTTTTAAGTTACCAATATTCACTTTATAACCACCCACTTCGTACTCAGAGTCTCTCCCGACCTGACATCGTCAAGCTGACTGAAGAAATAAATCCTGTAAACTCTTTTTTTAGCTAGTGCCTGGGTAGCAAGAGGTGAGCAGGTGATTTACGTTTCCTCTTCCTACATATCACGACAGATTACTTTATGTCTCATTAGATTGGAAAGATATTTCATCATTTGAGCACTAATTTATGGCCATCTGTCTGCTCTTTAGTTTCCATTCAACCACTCTGACCATCACAGTGCTGACTCTCAATACTTTATTTTTCGCGTTTCTCCAC
Organism: Philophylla caesio; assembly: GCA_963971545.1. Classification (NCBI taxonomy): domain Eukaryota; kingdom Metazoa; phylum Arthropoda; class Insecta; order Diptera; family Tephritidae; genus Philophylla; species Philophylla caesio. The sequence continues at coordinate 95,420,916 of OZ020609.1, forward strand.
CTTTTAAGTGTATGTCAATTTGAGTTAGCACGTTCCAAGAATATTGGGTAAGTCAAGAAGAACAGTTCGCGCTTGACGCTTGGTGGGTTTAAATTTTAAGATCGACTTTTGCATTGAAATTAAACCTTTGTTCTTTGTTATATGTATAGGACAAACAGTAGGGGAATGATGTATTTTCTACATAATCCGTCATCATTGCAGCCTTTAAAGCATTAATGCAACTTTTGTTTGCGAAATTCTTATCGATTCAAATGCAAAATAAAAAGTTCTCTTTAAGCAGCAACAGGGCCAACTTTTAGGGATAAGTAATGATACACATTTGGCTTGAACATTTACATATAAAAGAATGTTTGAAATGACGATTAAGTGTCTAGAGATCGCTTTACATAAAGTAAACTTCATGTCCATCAGTGTCATCGATTTAAAAAAAAAAAAATCATTTAATGATAATTATCTTAAAGACCAATGTATTCGCAAGAATATGCTACTCGACGGAAACTCAATGATATCACGAATTTCGCATGACTTCTACCATTCAAAATGGAGCATTAATAGAAATACCGTTCGTTCGGCTAAATGTATAATTATGTAGACATTTTTACAGCGGTCGTAAAAACTACAAAAGCTCGCATTGTGGCTATTAGACATGGAATATAACGTGATCGTTATGCTCTAGAACGTGTTGCCACAGCGGCACTAACCAAACAGAAACGCTTGCAAGCGCAAATAGAGAGGAACAGAGCACAAAAAAAAAAATAAGAAAAGCTATAATATTGGAAAAACAACACAGAAGACGCAAAAGTGGACTTAAATTACAATTAAAGCAACCAAATGGCGTTGCTAATAATATATTCCGCAGCATAACCAACAAAGAAAATAAATGTGTTGCATGCTCTTTTTCCTGCCAAATGCAAAATATGAAACCGGAACAGCTAAGCAAGAAGAAGAATGAACGCAATGGAGAGAGTTGAGAGCTGTGCCAAAAAAAAACCAGCGAGACAGTAAAATATGGAAGCAAAGTCAAAAAATCCTCAACAGCCTAAGAAGACATTGATTTGTTGATTGTGCATTTCAGCGCATTTTCCAACACTGTTAGTTTCACTCGTGCACAGCATCCGAATTTTCGTGTGTGTGTGTGTTTGTGAGTGTAACTGCAACGTCCAGGCCCCAGCACAGGCAGCACAGGCAGCCCAGCAGCAGCCAACGCATTCGCCACAAAAACTGTCCAAACTATCAGATGCAATATTGAGATATGCCAGTCATGGTCGCGATTGCCAGATACAAAAGCGAAATAAATGTGCATTTGTATTTATCCAACTCCGGGCACAATAGTACCACGTAGTAATGCTTCCAGTTAAAGCGAAGAAATCAGAAACGCAGCATAAGAAACATACATACATACATACATACATACTACATTAAAATAATAATAACAAAAAAAAAAGAGAATGAAAATTAAAAAAAAGAAAACAAATAAAAAATCAAGCCACAAAGCAAAACAAAAAATAAAACAAATATACTTATAGAGAACTCTCGCGCATAAAATCGCTTGCAGGTCGTGGTTTGCTCCACTCACAATTCTACCTACAAGCAAACAGACACACGCACACTATCTCCTTTATGCTCACTCATTCAAGTTGGAAAACATTTTATGAACAACAAAACAATATTACAATCGCGTCTATATGTTTATCCACAAGTTTCATGATAAAAACGTACCTACGAACAAGAACTCATATGTCGATTTGAATTTATATGAGTCCGATTTGCTCTCTCTTCCGTGGATTCACGTAGCCGCTCGTTGACTTATCAGTTGTCGTAAATCTGTTTTTATACTTATGCTCTCACTCTCACAACTGTATGTATTAGTATTTAGTTAAAAACTTGTTTGCCATAGTTAAAAACTTTGTTTCGCTCTCGTTACATTGAAAAAAAAATTGGTTATAAGGTCACGCAAGTCTCAATAACCAGTCTAAATGGGCGGCTCAGAAGCCTCAGATGCATTTAGTCAAAAGAATTCTTTGTTAAACTAGAAAAAGTTGGAAGGGCTGAAGAAAATCTGTGGCCAAAAATATCATTTGTATCCTAACGACACGTTACTAACGCTCGTTATCAAGAATAACTGCCGACTTCGTTGGTAGCCTTTATGCTTAGGATTGACGGATTGAATGAAAATATTAATTTATTTTGTCGTAAGACTTAAATGATTTAATAGATGCACACATCAACTGATCGAGTTTAGAATAATTTCTCGATATAACAAAAACGAATATCGTAATCCTAATTAAGGAAGTCGAATAATGAACGTTAGTAACGTCAAAAAGATCTTTTTGTCCTTAGAAAGCAAGCATGTTTTTAGAGGATGTCATTATAGTATTAGAGTAGTCCTAGCTGTCGCATAATCGCAAGTCGAGATCTTTTCAGACAATAAGACTATCGGACATCTATTAGTAATGCAGTAAAGTTTCCCAGTTGTGCCTCTTTGTAATCACTCCCTGTTTAAAATGTATATTGCATGGACCTTCGCTTGAAAAATAAAGGGTGTAATTCGACTCAAGTACGTGCTGCTTTTCAATTGTCGAGGATCCGCTACTGGATACCAAATCGGCGCGTAAGGTTTATCGATTCACAAATTTTATGATGGAACGATTTGCAATAGTTACCGCGAAGCTTCTAGAGGGTTGCTACTACATATGAAGAGCTGGATTTTGGGTACTTTCGTTTAGATCTCTAAGCGATCAATCAAATAAGTTAAGGTGAGGGGAGTTCTCAGATAATTAAACTCAGCAGAATTAACATGTGTACGATAGTCAAACTGCGATTTTGGACTGCATTGAAAAATTAAACACTCTTCGCAGTATAAAAGAACTATCCGCATTGTAGGTATCGGATCACAAGAAAATATAAGGAAATGGGATTGCGGAATGTCTTGCCTGGAAAGCAGCTGCGATTTTACTCCCGGAAGAGCTAAGGAACTAAAACACGTGCCTGGAGAGGAAAGTGAGGATTCTCATTGGGGTTTTGAGGGGCCATTGCCTGCTTAATTATTCAAGTTCTCTATTGGAGCGGTCACGGAGTCAATCTGCACTGCATTTAATCGTGGAATGCAGAGTGGTAAGGCACGTTAGAATCAAATGTTTTAGAAAATATATACCCTATCTAGAAATACTCTTCCAAATTTGGGTTCATCCAAAATATATGAATTCATTTATATCGCAAATTTTCTTGAAAATTTTCAGGGATATTATCCTCGCCTTAAGAAAAAAAGGTGTATCATAAAGGGTATTTTTGGTCGCAATGTATACCACCCTACGAAATTAATTAAAACATAAAATAATTACATTCGTAACGTAACGTAACATGAGTGTAGGTGTGGGAATTTCAGGTGATCATAAGATAACAACATATAAAATACCGTAATGAATCGTAACGTAACATAACATAAAGTCAGCTCAGACATTGTGAGTTTAGTTATGTAGAGTTCAATTATAATGAGTTTTGGTCCGTTATATTTTTTTTAAATTAGCTCGCAGCACAACATATAAAAACCGTAATGAATCGTAACATAACATAACATAAAGAATCGCAATGAATCGTAACTTAACATGACATAACATATCATAACGTCAACTTAGACATGGTAAGTTAAGCTATGTATAGTTCAGTTATGGTGAGTTTAGGTTTGGTAAATTTTTTTTAATTACCTGCTACCTAATTAAGCATAGTATAACATAGCAACCCAACGTTGTAGACAACGGAACGTAAACATACACAAGATAACATTACTTTAGGTGTAGTGAGTTTAGGTATGTTGAGAAAGTTACCCACCAAGTAAACAAAATTTTAACTAAAATATGCCACTTTTTTTTACAGTGTAGCAGGTTTGTTTTCCCAATACTCATTCTCCCTCCCACCATTTAGATAGCTGAGTAGCTCTTATGTTCAACTCTCTCTCTCTCTCCCTGTAATGAATAACCGAATTTGGCGCATTGAACCGACCGAACGACCGGCCCCAAACGACTTTTCTCATTTTTACACAACTCGGCTGTTGTTCTTGCTGCTCTTTTCATGATTGTACAAAAATATGCTTGTATATATTTATCTGCTCGCTACGTTGTATTTACATAAAACAGAAAGGAAAAAAAAAGAGGAAAATACTTTGCCTGTTGGTGCTGATGAGAATTCGGTTTGTTGTGATGAGATTGCTGCCTGTTGCATTCAGTACCTGATATGTCGTACGTGTGACATGACGTATCTACCGGTCGCTTAAAATTCGTTCGAAAAGAAGCAGCAACAACATTCGTGTACGTTTAATCGTTTGAGACGGTTTAGAAAAATATTTTCACGCAAGTTAAGAAGTGTTAAGATTTTTTTTTGAAAGTGTCGTCACGGAGTGTGATACAAATTTTCTGAATTATATACATAGATATTTCATTAAAAATTAAATAGTTTTATAAATTCGTATATGAATTTTTGATATGTTCAATGGCAGCGGAAATCATAAATAAATATTTGCTACATATTTATAAATAACTAAGCAATACTGTTTACAGAAATTTACAACGCTTGCATGCGAGCGAGTGCATATGTTTGTGTGTGTTAAAGCGGAAATACATAAATGAGTGTGTTGGAATACGCAGCGTTTAATGAAATAGATATTTTTCGAATTTTGTATGATCTGTTTGAGCAAAAAAGTGCGTAAGTCACTTTTCTAAGCGTGCAAAAACAACAATAACAAATATACAAATAATTAAAGAAGAAACTGTAATCGTGCTCAAGTTAATTTTTAACGCAATGTTTATGTAAATCAATGGGAAATAAATAAAAACAGCTGTGTGTGAAATGAAATTCTAATAAGTAAACGTTTACGAGCAGCTCAAATTTCAAAACACATCAATTATTTTATGATTCGAAATACTCACTTACACATTTGTGGCCAAAGACTAAACAATAAGTTGGAAGTAGTAGCTTTGTACGAAACAAAAAAACCAAAAAAAAATCGGCAGCAACACTCACTACCAGTGGCAGAGGCAACGCAAGAGTCCGCCTGTTGCTTTGCTCCGCATTCGGCTGCAGTGCTTGGATTAAATTTCACCTGATTTGTATCGCCACCTTTCGCCTATAATTAAACTCAACGTGATCACGCGCTCACACCACGCTACATAGCGCTTTGAACACAACACCAACGACAACGACAACAACAACCACAATAAAAGTAGTAAAGCGCGCTGCTGTCATCCTTTGCGCACATCCATCAGCCGCCAATCCCTTCAAATTCGCATAAAAGCTGTGAAATAACATTTTTGTTGCAAAAAACAAAACGAAGAGCGTGTAAGCAACAAGAAAGCAAAGTTTTAACATTCGCAGCGGAAAAGCAAGCTTAACTCGCATCTCTTCCAGCCAAGTGTGCAAAAACAAGAGAAGCATAATAATAATAAAAAAAAGCGAGCCAGCAAGCGCCCAAGGATAAAGGAGGTAGTTGTTATTGGCATAAAAGATACGCACAAAGGTCCATAATTTCGTAGACGCCATACAACCGTCGACCTTCCAACGCCGCCGCGCCTCCGCTCGCATACGCGACGGCAACACTAGCAACAACACTGCCGCCACCTTCATTGCCCTTGCCACTTGAAGCCGGCGACCTTTTCGTTAGCGTTTACCTTACGCGAGACTCGCTACCTCGCTCACCTCGGTACGATTTTGTGAAGAGGCAGCAAGGAAGCAAGTAGCCTCTGCGCGCGTACAACAACAACACCCATATTAACGTCATTGTTGTCGCCAGCCTGATCGCTAGCTTGAAGCTGTTGCTGCATGCGTCAAAGTTGCTGTTGTTGCTGTGATTATCATCATCATTATTGTTGTGCGCTGCATAGGACTGACGCGACCGACGCGGGCTATTGTTGATTACTTTTAAGCTGTCGTTGGTATTATTGTTGTTTGCTGGATTCCCTTAACTTCACTGCTTCAGAATTGTCTTGCTGGGACCACGACGACGACGACGACGATTCGATCGGCCAAACAGACTGACAGACAGACATTTATTTATGAGCGCAGCTCTCTTATTTTAAACGGTGGCGACGATTTTCCTCGCTGCTTGCCTGCAACTAAACAACAACAAAAACAACAACATATAATCGTGCATGCAACATTCAGCCATACAGAAAGAAGTATTATTGCCCAACCAGTTGTTCTGAGTTGGTGAGATTTGCTAGCTCGCGAGCCTGGTGCAGTTGAACAGTGTACTCGTAGTTCGTTGTTGTTGCAATTTAGTGTTTCAGGCTGTTCTGCGAAGGTGCAGCAGCCAACCAACCAACCAGCCAACTAGCTGGCCAGCCTAGTAGTGGAAGAACAAAATAAAGCGTGAAAGGCACAAAGAATTAGAGAGGCCCCCACAGCAACGCTTGTGGTTGTTGTTGCATATTCTACAGACAAGATTTTTAAAAGGCTTTGTAGCCTGCTCGCCTGTTGAAGGTGATCGCGCCGTTCATTGCGAAAAGGAAGCACAAAAGGAGCAGCAGCAGTCGCCGTCACTCGACAGTCATGGCGCCGAAATCCAGAAAGAAGAAGGCACATGGTAAATAATAATAATAAATTTTAATCTGTTTTTGTGCGCTTGTCTACTTTTTTCGCTCTTCATTTGTGTTTTGGTAAAATTTGTTTTCTGTGTTCAATTTTTTGGGTAACTTGCTGCTTACCTTTTTTCGGTTGACTTTTGTTTTTTTGATTGACATACTTTGATTTGCGTATGTTTGTTTAAATGCGTTTTTTTGTGTGTTTGTTTTTCCCTGTTTTGTTCTTGTCATTTCATATTTCGTTTATAGTTATGAGATTCCTACAAACAAGGCTGCACGCCAATAATGCACAAATCGAATCATTATTTTTTTTTTCATTAAATGTCATCAAACCTTTCGTTATTGCAAGTTCCTTCGTCCTCTAATTAATTATTGCGCTAATTAAGCACAAATATTTTGAAAACGCAGCGTCAACTTAACATGAGATTTTTGATAAATCACTTGGGAGCTGCTTTAACAAGTTCCAGTACCTGAGCGACTTCAAAGATGAAATCTTAAAAACAGCTCAAAAAGCTAGTTGAAAGATTTAAAACAGAGCTTGTTTTTTAAAGGCTTTTAAGCTAAAAAATAGTCTCAGACATAAAAAATATTCTGAGATATTCTTTTTGCAAACAGAGGTCTTAAAAAGGGCCAAAGTTGTAAATTTGTAAATGTTTCTGTATTATAGCGACGAACACAAGCTATTCCGTACCGGTGGATGATGTACTCAATTCACTCTTAAGTCAAAAAATATACTGGACCTGCCAAGTTTGGTTTTAACCAAAGAAGAACTGCGGGGTTCAGTATTTATTCTAGTGAATCAGAGAGAAAACTTAAAATATATAATCAGTACCGAAATAGTGTAGGTATATTATTCATATTGATTCCGCCCAAAATTGTAGGTTTAGGAAAGCAAAATAAGCCTAATATACTTATTAAGGCCAATTCAAGGGCATATTGGCCATGAGCAGAATTTACTAAAGAACATTTAAAAATCTTAACGTTTCTTCCTTCCATCAACGGATGCATTAAAAGACATGACCTTCGAGCTCACATTGGATATTATCCGTAAACTGACAATGTCAAAAACCAGTGTATGCCGTAGACGAAGAGAGAACAACGTGAAACCCTCGTTAGACACAGCCTCCCTCGTCCACTCACTTAAGAGTTGTGAACTTGAATCAATTCGTAATGTGAAATAAAAAAATCTGAAAGTGACTTAATTTAGCGCAAGCTGTGAAGCACATTGTGCTGCACAATGTACCACATTAGATGACACGTGATGATTGTAATAATTATTCTATAGTTTTTAGGTGATATCGGAAACTTGTTTTTTTAATTTTTAATGCCCAAAACTTGTTGGAAAATAATTAAAAAACATATGTTCTTACGCTATTTGGGGAAAAGTGCTTAGAAAACTGTTCGAATTGAATGTAATGAAATGAAAACTAAAATAAGTTTTACAAACATTCACGCTCGGTCTTGCATTTAGCTTGAGTTCTGGAAGAAATAAAAAGAATGTGGCAAGTTGTCGCCATTGTTATTTGTCTTTTTCTCAGATATCTCTATGAACCGACTATGAAACACCATGCAAGTGCAGGACTAATAAGTTATTTTCATCCATCAGACAAGATCTGCATATCAAGTTAGCTGTTTTTGTTGTTGTCATAATAGCATACATTGATCAGCTATTTTGAAAACCCGCAGTTCACTCATTCGTTGCCTTGAAACACCATACGAGTAGTTAACCGGTATACACAAGAATTTAAGAACTAACTTTCATTAAGGATTATATTTTAGTCTCAACTTAGAACCTGGAACATGTTCCAAAGAAGTACGAGCGGTTGCCAAATATTTTAGTGCGGCTCAGCTGTCGTCGTAAATTTTGATTTCTAATTAGAAAATTATTTAATTCTTTAACATAACTTTAGTTAGTGAATTTATTATTGACAAGACAACAAATTTCAGTTTCAAAACTCGAAAAAAACAACTTTATAAATTTCTGCCTTCTTTTCAGTATTTTCTAGTCAGTTTATTTAATAACCTGGAACAGTTCTCATGTTTTCTGACGTTCATTCTGTTAAAAAAAAAAACAAAAAAAAACCATTAATTAAATGAATAACTAATTAATAAATAATTAAGAAAAAAAATTGACTTTCGAAATTTTTCAAAATAAATAAATCTTAAAAAATAACAACCTTACGT